>CM022394.1:22290855-22453384 GCA_011833715.1 Carcinoscorpius rotundicauda
TGAGATAGAGTAGCGTTTAAAATATTATAATAATAACCTGTCTATTGTGCTTAATTTATACGTCTATTGCTGACACCCACTTGTCGTTGTTTGGATGGGTGATATATGTAAGCAGCATGCAGAGTCTAAAATGAAACTTTAGCGGTTGTTGAAGAGATATGACCCCGTAGCTAGGGTCATCAACTCATAATATGCGGTTGTGGGTTCGAATCCCATCATTGGACATGCTCACTCTTTCAACCGTAGAGTCATTATAATGTGACAATCAATCCTACTTTTCGGTTTCTGTTAGTAAAAGAGTATTCTAAGGGTTGGCGGTAGGTGGTGCTGAATAACTTGCATTTCATTTGGTCTGTCACTCCTAAATTAGGGCCAACAAGCACAGATAGCCTTCGAGTAGATTTTGTGCGAATCTCAACAAATAAACATGGATAATGGTCTTCATTTTTTTCAAAACATTTATATAATCTTTTATTTGTCAAGGGTTGTGTGTAATTCTCTGAAAAACCTCCTGTAATATAAATTATTACACTTGCAATTGTGAACATCGTGGAAATCCAGACAGTTTATGTATATCTCCAAACCACATTTTCTTGTTGTTTGTGTAACAAATAAAAATGCTATAATTTTTCTTATGAAATATTTAAAACCAATTTTTCTATAATTAAAAATGTAGCCACTTGTACAGCTATTAAAAACATGCATTTGATTTAGTATTTCAGCGTACATTAAGTGTGTAACACCTACAGTGTAATAAAACGAATATTTTCCCTAGCAGAAAAGTTCCAACCTGCTGAGACAGATGTGGTCCTTTTGGTTAATTATCAGAAGAGTTAAAGTCCACTATCTATCTTATCAGGCCACAGAAGAGTTAAAACCCACTATATTTATCTCATTATGCCACAGAGGATTTGTTTGTTTGTTTGATTTTGAATTTCGCTCAAAGCTACTCGAGGGTTGTCTGTGCTAGCCGTCCCTAATTTAGAAGTGTAAGACTAGAGGGAAGGCAGCTCGTCATCACCACCCACCGCCAACTCCTGGGCTACTCTTTTACCAACGAATAGTGGGATTGACCGTCCCATTATAACGCCCCCACGGCTGAAAGGGCGAGCATGTTTGGCGTGACGGGGATGCGAACCCGCGATCCTCAAATTACGAGTCGCATGCCTGAACAAGCTTGGCCATGCCTATTGTTGCTCCTAGTTCGTGTCCTTATAACGCCAAAATCCGGGTGTCTGTTACACTTGATGGACAGAGCAGAGGTAGCCCACGTCATGGCTTTATGCTTGGCAAGCCAAAGCCATAAGAAGCGAAAATATTCAAGATAACGTAAGAGAAGAATAAGACAGAGCAACTTGTTTCAATTTTGTTTAGCACAAAACACATTAACGAATGTTGATTTCAAAAAGTTCATTGTAGTGTTCACATTTTACCAGTTAAATCAAGCAATTTATTTTCGTTTTTCTAGTGGATGTTTTGTATTTTAAACTTGGACTGCCCCTTATACGACCATATACCTAAAACCCTAAGGTCAGGCACATCACGATAGAGCCAAAGAAATGTATCCATAATTTTACAGAGAGTGGACGGTCAGTCGGGTGTATTCTCCGTTTACGAACTATTTCTTGATTGATATTAGGGTTGCCTGTGACGTTTATAACACCCTGATATCCGAAAGTGCATATCGAACTTAAACTTATCGCTTCTCAAACCAAAATGCCAACCATTAAATTGCAGCCGGTCCAATTTCGGTCTCCTTATACGATTCTCAGAATGTTCAGATACCTCAATTGGATTTTTTTTTCTAGATTACCTTCCGTAAGTTAATGTTTCTCATGAGATATTTCGGATTTTGCTTTAAATAATGTGATTCTGAATGATGAAATATCTGGTTCAAGTTGGAAAATAAATTAAATTTAACGATCCTGATTTCGGATTGTGGTTTAAAAGGCCCTTTCAGCCGCTGAAGACATAATGTGACAATCAATCCAACTATTCATTGTTCAAAGAGTAGCCCAAGAGTTTGCTGTGGATGGTGACGACTAGCTGCCTTCCCTCTGGTATTACACTGCTAAATTAGGGACGGCTAGCGCAGATAGCCCTCGTGTAGCTTTGCGCGAAAGTAAAGACACAAACAAACTAGTTTAAATGGTGTGATCTCGAATAACAAGAAAAATCGGATTCAAATAGAAGAACAAGCTAAATTTATCGATCAAATTTCGGATTTAGGTTCAAATAGCATGTTTGAAGTTAACGATCGAGATTTCTGTAAATAAAGTAGAAAACACCGATATGTTAAAAATGGAGAACAGATTTTGTTCTTAATTCTCTCGAATCATTTTCCTGCGGTGAACTTCAGTTTCCTTTTGATGTTTGTAACAGTTACAGTTTTCCATGTCTTAAAACGTTGTAATCAATTCCACAAAAGCACGCTGCTTACATAAGTCAGAACCACAAATTAAAAACGTAACACACGTAGTTAGTTAGTTTAATATATCGCCTCGACTGGGTGTATGCCAAGTCGTAAAATAAATTTTTACAATGATTGATATGAATGAACTAATCAGTTTCGTACACTCGCTGTTAACGATATTTTCGGCCATAATCCAACTAAAGGCTCACAAGAAAGATAAAAAAACGGCCGTCTTTAGAGGTTTAAGTAGTCATAAATCCAAAATTCTGAGATAAGGGTGCAATGAATTATAATGTGTATAATAAAATATAATATATATAAATAAATTGCCTTATATATGTTAAATATTTCAGTTAACATTGTTAATTTATTCGACAAAAAGACGGAATAGACTAGCACTTGTTACAGATGTGTAAGAACCAGTTGTTTTCTTCATGCACCGTGTCCAATTCTCTGTTTATTGAAAAACGTGTCACCACTATACACAGACATCTAATATTACCTAAACGCTTCAGGCGATCAATAAAACCTTGTTAAGCAGTTCGACAGTATAACTTTAGGATAACTTACAGAGGTAAACGCTAAACGGTGAAAACACACTTTCAAAAATTCACTTTTTATTTTAATGCAAGCAAAGCCACATAAGAGTATCTGTTGCGTTCTTCGAAGGAATCTAACCCTGGATTTTACCGTTTTGTAGAAGACGTTGTTATTGTTATAATAAAAAAATCAAAAATCTAGTATAATTACAACGGCATTTACGAAACTCTGGAATTTATATAACATTATAAATTTTGTTGTTGTTGTTTTGAATTAAGCACAAAGCTACACAATGGGCTATCTGTGCTCTGCCCACCACTGGTATAAAAACCCGGATTTTAGCGTGTAAGTCCGCAGACATACCGCTGAGCCACTGGGAGGCACATTATAAATTAGTTTATTATAACAAACAATGCATCACTATTAGAAATGCATACAGTAGTCATATTGATTTTCTATAACAAAACAAGGAGAGAAAGGACAAATCTTCAGGCTTTTTACAGTAATTTAATTTGTCAGGACTTCAAGTGGGTACTTTATTTTTTATGGTTCAGTTTTAAATCTGTCAAAATTCGATGAAAGTTTGTGTCAGGTTTGGTTTGATTTGTTTTCAATTTCGTGCAAAACTACAGGAAAACTGTCTGCGCTTGCCGTCCCTAATTTTGCAGTGTAAGACTAAAGGGAAGGCAGCCAGTCATCACCACCCACCGCCAACACCTGGGCTACTCTTTTACCAACAAATAGTGGGATTGACTCTCATATTATAACGCCCTAACGGCTGAAAGGGCGAGCATGTTTGGTGTGACGGGGATTCGAACCCACGACCCTCAGAAAATGAGTCAAGAGCCCTAACCACCTAGCCATGCCAGGGCCCCTTTTCTATAAGACAAGACAAATCTCGGACTACGAGACGAGTGCCTTAACCACCTGACCATGCTGGGTTCGTTCGTTCCAGAATCTCACACAAAATAAACTAGCTCTGCAAAAGTTTCCTAAATTTTGAACTGATAGAATAGACGGAAAACATCAATTCAACCACCTACCGTCAACTCTTGGGCTTAACGAACCGTCGAAAGATTTATCTGCTACTCTTATAACGCACACACGATCCCAAAGGAAGGTATGTATTTTTTGGAAAAAATAATTACATTCACAGTCCGGACAAATCCACTCCTGCCTCTCCACGGTCAGGTGGTTAAGGCACTCGACTCGTAATCTGAGGGTCGTTGGTTCGAATCCCCGTCGCATCAAACATTATCGCCCCTTCAGCCGTGTGGATGGTCAGTTCAACTATTCGTCAATAAAAGTGTAGCCCAAGAGTTGACGGTGGATGGTAATGACTAGCTGTCTATCCCCTTGTCTTATACTGCCAAATTAGAGACAGATAGCCCTCATTTTGGTTTACACGAAATTCAAAACAAACCAAACACGCCCAGCCAAAATTACACGGAAAATCAATACATTTCTATTCACGGTAACATTATAAAATATTCTACAGTTCACGTGTTCTTAAATGTACTTCCCTGAATGTTGTTTTAACTCTTTTATTTTCGTAATATTTATTACATATATCTACACACATCTGCGAACGAGAGATGAAAATCAGATATTTTAACACTGCCATGAAAAACAAATTAAAAATTTCAATTTTTGAAAATAAGAGATAGGCAGTCAGCAATACTAATGTCCCTAACAATGAATGTTGTAAAAACTTTTTGAACAACTGTCGATCACAAGCTCTTAATGCAACTGACTCTCAGAAGTTTATACCTACACACGCCGCTAAGTACACATTTGATACAGACAGATTATTTCTGATACTAACAACAGGTACGTCATGTGCCGTCCTTGTAATTTCTTTGGGAAATTCCATTAGTGTTTTCATTAAAAGTTACTTCGATCCGCACGACTCAGTCTAAGCTTATTAAGTTATAGGACTCAGTTCAAATAGATAAAGGTTCGACTAAAAGGAAAGTTTGCCTGATAAAATTGTAATCTTAAAAACAAGAACTCTGTGCACTAACTTGACCTTTCCTTTTGCTGTATAAATTTCGCGCAAAGATACACTAGGGCTGTCTGTGTTAGCCGCCCCTTATTTAGCAGTGTAAGATTATAGTTCGTCATCATCACCCTCCGCCAACTCTAGGGTTACTCTTTTACCAACGAATAATAGAATTGACCATTACATTATAACACCACCATGGCTGAAAGGTCAAGCATGTTTAGTGTGACGGAGACTGGAACCCGCGATCCTCAGAGTTCTAGTCAATCGTTCTAACTATTGTCGGGCCTTGCACTCATTTAGACAGAATTATACGTTGGAGAAATGTATTCAAGAAAACAGACATTATATTTACACACAGAAAACTGTCAAAGAAAATGGTAGATGGGAAGACAGGACGAGTAAACTGAATAAAGGTAGTAAATCAGCACCATATTTGGTACGATAGTCTATATTTAGCCATCTGAAGCACCATATTTGGTACGATGGTCTATATTTAGCTATCTAAAGCACCATATTTGGTGTTATAGATCATATTTACCCATCTGAAGCACCGCATTTGGTATGATAATCTATATTTACCCATCTGAAGCACCGCATTTGGTATGATAATCTATATTTAGCCATCTGAAGCATCGCATTTGGTATGATAGTCTATATTTAGCCATTTGAAGCACCGTATTTGTGAACCTTAGAAGTTTCATTTCGTGTTCTTCATACATAACTATTATATAAACAGGAGAAAAAACGCAAAGAAAAGAGAGTCAAAATGATACACTGGTTACATTCTATGAGAAGAACACATAACACACGGAAATACAGCGGTATTAATGTACCTGTATACGTGCTCCATTATATCACATTGGTAGCTCTGAACTTCATCTGGTTTGAATGTCAAACGTACTGACCTTTCTTTGTCATATATAATTTCTGTATTTATTTTACAGGGACAAATTAGGATGCACATAATCGAAGCATGTGGACAGTAGAAAATGTGAATCCATAGTGCTCATGTAGATGTAAAAATTCTATGCAAGCTAGTCTCTCACTAAATCTGTACCTATGAGCACTTTATACTTATATATATATAATATAAGGTGACTCGAATTTACTGCGTGAGCTGAAAGCATTTCTTGCCGGTTTTTCTTCTCTTTGTTTCATATCTGTCGATGTCAAAAGTCGTCGCTTCACACGAGACACAACACTGAATAGTTATTATCTACTACGAATAACGTTAATGCGAGATGACATTAGACAGATCTACTTAACTTTACAAAATGTCCAAATCGTGGCTCTAATATTACCGCAGATACTTGGAAGTCTCTATACTTAATACTGTACGGACTGGTGACGTACAACAAACAAGTCTTGCGATGTGTCTGTTTCTGTTACGTGTTCCCCAGATTGGAGTAAGCAATTATGATTTACTTATGTTACAGTCTTTGATCAGGAATACATCATGTATTCTATTTTATGGCCTGTCGAGTTTAGTTATCTCTGTAATGTATGTTTTAACATGGCTGGCCACTACTGTTTCTACTTGGTGATGTCAATACTAATTCTGTTTTTGTTAAACAACAGTTCCTGATATTAAAAAAATAATTATGGTTTATAATATACACACTGCTAGCCAGATCTGAAGGCCAATGAACATAAAGAAAAATATGCATTCTGCGTTGTTAGACGCAACTACTTATTTGAGCAGAGCTTCGAAAGATGAAAATAAGAAAAGGGAAAATAAAAGTAAAAAAAACTTTTTTTTTAGCATTTAATAGGGAAAATGTGAACATTATGAAATTAGACAAAATACTAGCTGGTTAAAAGTTTAAGACCATACTGAAACGAAGCGTTAATCGGTAAACACGTAACGAAATTTAGTCAATTAAGTTCAAGCATTAGAGTTGTCAACATATCACACTGACATCTCCTGTGTTACATTTAGTATAAATATGGCAAAGGATAAAAAGTTGACAGAGTTTAAACGTGGAAGAATTGTCGAGCTGCAAAAGCAAGGTCTTTCTCAACGTACCAACGCTGGTAAGATCGGGCGTAGTAAAACTGCTGTTGCAAATTTCTTAAAAGACCCTGAGGGATATGAAACGAGAATTTAAAGTGGTCGGCCCAAGAAACTTTCGCCGGCGTTGAGCAGGAGGATTCGACGGGTTGTCCGGCAAGACATCGTACCACTGTGCCATTGAGGGGCTCAAACTGTTAGATAATGAAAGATAAAATCATGCTATAATTATACGTTTAAAAGACTGCACGAAGAGCAGCAGAAATGTTGCTTGGAAACAGAGTAAGAAGTTTTTATGTGAATTTCCTTCCTCGTGCGTATGATGCTAACGTAGCACAAGTGTGACCGCTCTATACGCTACACAGACATTGTACACACAAAGAAAAAACTGATTGGTTAAACCAAAGATAAAATAATATATAACAGACATGACGAAATTAAAGATGTAATGGAAAAAAACAGATTTTTGGTTGTTTTTTTTTTTACAGCGAAGAAATCCTTTAAATGACAGGAAACAATGTGCGCATATAAATATTTAAAAATACATACGGCTCAAAGGAGTTATTTCTTTTGTTCAGTGTTTATGATCGTAAAAGATGGACTCACTAGTTAAAAACAAGTTTAGGAGCTCAAGATAATCTAAGTAGTTATATTTTAAGCTAATTTTCTCCATGTCTTTCGTTATAGTTTGGAAACGAGAATGTACAAAGTTTGTGGTTCGATTTGGATTGAATTTCCAGGAACACTACACAGAGGCCACCTGCGCTAGCTATTCCTAATTTAGCAATGAAAAGCAAGAAGGAAGGCAGCTAATCATCAGGCCTGTCGCCAACTTTTAATTACTATTTTGACAAAAAATAATGGGTTTAATTGTAACTTTTTTATTGTATCCTACGGGTGAAAAAGCAAGTATGTTTGGTGAGATGGGATTCGAACCACGTCCCGTAGATTGGATAGATCGCCCTAACCACCTTAATCTTGCCGGGCCCCTATCATATGTACAATTTTCCTTGAATGGATTGGTTTGGTTTGTTTTTAATTTCGCGCAAAGCTACATAAGGGCTATCTGCATTAGTCAACCATAATTTAGCATTGTAAGACAAGATGGAAGGCAGCTAGTCATCACCACCCACCGCCAACTCTTGGACTACTATTTTACAAATAAATAGTCGGATTAACCGTCACATTATAACGCTCCAACGGCTGAAGAGGCGAGGATTCGAACCCGTGATCCTCAGATTACGAGTAGAGTGCCTTAACCACCTGACCATGCTGGGGCTTTCAAAAGAGATGAAGCATTTTGCAAAATGTATTTAAATTTAGAAATGACTTTGCATGGCCATGTGGTTACGGCGTTTGCCTCGTAATCTAAGAGTCGCGGGTTCGAATTCCAGTCGCACCAACCATCCTCCCCCATGCCAGCCGTGGGGGCGTTATAAAGTTACGGTCAATGCCACGTTTCGTTGATAAAAGAGTAACCCAAGAGTTGGCCGCGGATGGTAATGACTAGCTGCCTTCCCTCTAGTTTTACACTGTTAAATTAGGGACGGCTATCACAGCCAGCCCTCGAGTTGCTTTGTGCAAAATTAAAAACAAACAAACGAATTTAGAAATAAAAGTATTTTTAATGACGTTGAAAAATAAATAAATAAAGTTTGTTCAGAATTAATCACAAATCTACACAATGGGCTATCTGTGCTCCGCCCACCATGGGTACCGAAAACCTGTCTTTAGGGCTGAACGTCTGCAAACATACTGCTGTGCAACTGGTGGGTAAGTATTTTGGAATTATTATAAGCTAAAAAGTACTGTTTACTGCCATCAAAATATGATATAGATATGTATAGCTTCAGTTTATGTAATTACTCAAGTAGTTACTTTGAGAACAAATTACGTTTTCTGAGTTTTCCTGTACAGCACTGCTCTTTCCGTGGCATTTAAAAAAAATCCTGTCTTTACTGGTTCCAATAGCAACAGAAGAAAGGAAACTGATGGTTTTCTAGCTTCATTAATCCTGTATACTTAAAGCTCTTTTTGTTGTTTTAATATTATTTATCGATATGGAGAGCCAGCCGTAAGTGAAAAGTTTTTCAAGCGATAACGACCATATATCGTGAATGTGAGGCGCCAGTGATCTATACATATTCCATCTGATCTCTGCTAACCATAACCTGAAAACCATAACCATAAACTTACGGCGCGGCATGACCAGGTGATTAAGACACTGGATTCGTAATATGGGGTTCGCTGGTTCGAATCCTCGTCGCACCAAACACGCTCGCTTTTCAACCACGGGGGCGTTATAATGTGACAGACAATCCCACTATTCCTTGGTAAATGAGTAGCTCAAGAGTCGGCGGTGTGTGGTGAAGACCAACTGCCTTCCCCCCAGTTTTACACTGCAAAATTAGGGACGGCTAGAGCAGATAGTCCTCGTGTAGCTTTGCGCGAAATTCAAAACAAAGCCATAGTATGTTGATTTGCGTATCGTAAGATTCGTTGTCAAGACAACGTTAGCTTCGACGGATTAGTTTGCCAGTTTCACTCGGAGGTGAACGAGTTGAGGTCCTACGAGTTACATCCGATACATATATACTATTTGTCAGGGATAATTTAAAACGATATTATGTGTTATTCTATACGACGTCAATTGTATCCAAGAATTTAAGAAATCTTTGAGTCTCCCTAAATCCCCGAAAGGGAATAGAATAATATTCTGCAGAAAAAAATAACAGAAGTCAAAAATAATTTATTACGTGTTGTGTTAAGTTTTTAATGCTCTAATTAGACTCATAATCGAAACGATTCCTAAATTGCAGCCAATCTATAATCCCTTTCATGTAAACAAGTTATAGTTTTGTGGAAATGTTTGTGCTATTTGTCTGTACGTCAAATCTGTTTACTTGTAAAAGCTATTGCATCATAGTAACATGAAATCATTGTCATGTTAATTATTTCCTTCTTAATAGTCAAATGTATAGGTTTCCAACGTGTACGTATATGATAGGATTTCAGTTATGCACTTATATCTATCTGTTTTCTCCTCTTGCCCATGAGGTCTGTCGATCAATACCACTGCTTGCAGGGTTAACTGGGATCAATACCATTGCTTGTAGGGTTAACTGGGATCAATACCATTGCTTGTAGGGTTAACTGGAATGTAACACCGATGGTTCAGATACATCTACGTAAATATTATAGCACTGTCTGTTGTATGTCCGTTAACTACTTTGCATGGTGTAGAAGGATCTTCGCCATAATCGGTGTGGAGATTTATGAGGTCCATGCGAGGGTACGTATAAATATTCAGTTTTTATTTTGCCTTCTGCGGTTTTCATGCTTGTTTGTATATGTGTGTGTTGTTGTTTTTTACAATTTCATCTGAGGGAAGCAACTTTTCATATCCTAACCTTTCATTAATCATGATTGCACATAACTTCCGTCCAAGAGACGTTTACTCCAGCTAATCAGAGATTAGATGAGTCATGTATCATATTGTATAACTTTTAAATCTAAGCTGGAGAAACATAATCTTTTGATATGTAATTAGTGTAATTAAAATTACTACCAGTGTTTTAATCGTGACGAATGTTATATGTAAACATATAATGTTATATGTTATACATATCCTTGTTATATGTAAACGAAGTATTTTTGTGTGCTTTTTGTGTTTTTCTTGTAGCAAAGCCTCACCGGGCTATCTGCTCAGCCCACCGAGGGGAATCGAACCCCTTATTTTAGCGTTGTAAATCCGGAGACATACCGCTGTACTCGCGGGGGGCAAACGAAGTATTCTTGGTTCTCCTTTCTCAAAACAGACAATATTTCGATACTAGCCATCGTACTATTCTGAGTAGGCCCATCAGTGAATTTGAAATATACGTTCGATCATTTCGGTTTAACGTTTAAGATGACGTTCTTATAACTTCTGCGAACGACGTTATCAGCAGGACATTTATCAACAATTAGTAATTTTAATATCAGTAATTAGACAAAATTAGAAAACTTAAAAATTTAGTTCAGTTTAATGTTTATTTCATTTTTATATCATATTCATTGGAAACGTTTCTGAGGATTTTATAGAATTGGTCCAAGCAAGTGAAATAATAATATAAATAAGATTTTGGTTGATTTGTTTCAAATTTCGAGCAAAGCTAAACGAGGGCTATCTACGCTAGCCGTCCCTAATTTAGTAGTATAAGGTTAGAGGGAAGGCAGCTAGTCATCACAACCCCCCGCCAACTCTTAGGCTACTCTTTTTCCAACGACTAGTGGGATTGACCTTCACATTATAACGCCCCCACGGCTGAAAAGGCGAACATGTTTGGTGTGACAGGGATTCCATCCTGCGAACTTCAGATTACGAGTCATGCGACCTGACCACATGGCCATGCCGTGTCTATAAGAGAGGCCCAGTAGCTACCAGAAGATACATCCTGTTATTAGATTATCAACCATAATAAAGGGTTTAGTGCTATGGGCTGCGAGATACGAACGTAGATAATACGTATATCATAAAAAGTACAAATAAATAAACCATTCAAGATGATAAAATCATTACAGTTTGATTTGCGTCTCAAGTAACTACTTGACAATAGGTGTTGTTTAAATTGAATTGTTAATTACGTAATTATTTATTAAAACTAAAATTCTTTCTTGCACTAAATTATCGTAAGATAATTAATTATCTGTCTATTGTTTCTATAGTTTATTTAATATATGTTTGGTTATTATTTTCTATCGATATTCATTTATCTTAATTATCTATACACATAACTCTATTTATCTGTCTCCATTTTAATTCAAATTAATAAAATACTTTTTAGACTGTTTTTAATTGTTTTGGTTTATTAGTTATATGATTAATAATCTTTAGCGCTGTTATTGTTGTTTTCCTAATTAAGCACAAAGCAACACAATGGGCTATCTGTGCTCTGCCCACCACGGGTATCGACACCCGGATTTTAGCGTGTAACTCCGCAGACATATCGCTGAGCCACTGGGGAGCGATTTCGATTGTAAGACGTGATTTATTAATATTGAAGAGAGAAAAAAAATATTGTTTTTTTATGGATTACTTCTTATCTCGACGTAGGCTTATTTGTGTTGTTAAACAGAACTATAATAACGAAATAAATATTCAACTTTTAAGCTGTTGGTCTCTAAGCCTTTCATGGTAAATTAGGGGAGAATCAAGGTTTGATCAGCTGAGTCGCTTACGTCATCCACAAGGAATGATACCACAGCTGAGCCTACATTATTATAAACAGAATAACGTTTATCAAGACTGCAAGTACAGGTATTAAGACTTTAATTAAAATAAAGTAGAGACAACGTTTCAACCTCGGGTCATCTTCAGATTAATAAAGAGGTCTATAAGTTGTTCTGAACTTTATTTTAATTAAAGTTTTAATATCCATACCAGCCGTCTTGATAATAAATTTTTACTTCAACTGGGTTTCTCACCATTTCTAGAGGGAAAGCAGCTGGTCATCACCACCCACTGCCAACTCTTCGGCTAATCTTTTACCAACGAATAGTGGGATTGACCGTCACACACACGACCACCTGGGCCTCTCTAATTTGAAGAACGTAAAGAGTGTTGTTTTGGAGATGTTGAATTATTCATGTTCATCATAAGCCAATGTTTGGGAATAGTGATGTCTCTATGAAATATTTCTTTAGGATTCTTCCCGAGATGACATAACGTTAGACATTGTAAACAGGAATTGCATAGTGAAGTGTGATAAGTGTAAAACAAACAGGTAGCGAAAATATAACTATCAAAAGAGGCCCCTGTGAGGCTTATTTCTAGATTTTCAGACATGCATGACGGAAAAAAATGCGATTCATGTTCCCTACAGTTAGGCAGGTGGGCACCCGTATCTTGAAGAAATCGTTCTAAGTATTGGCTCATGGGTACTGGACAACACACACACACATTTATATGTATGTTAATATGGGCTGGTAGTTATGGCACGCTATTCACAATCTTAGGGTCGGAAATTCAAATCCCCTTCACCAAACATGCTTGTCTTTTGAGCTGTGAGAGCGTTATGATGTGACGATCAATTCCCTTATTCATTGTTACAAAGAATAACCAAAGAGTTGGGGGTTGGTGATGCTGACTAGTTACTTTCTATCTAGTCTGTCACTTTCAAGCTAGGGACGGCTAACATAGACAAACCTCGTATAGCTTTTCGCAAAGTTCAAAACAAATTCTTTACACGATTAGGTTTCGCTTCTTGCCAAGTGATCACCACACGATCCAGATTTTTCGTCAAAGGAGTCAATATTTTGTTATAAATCATACCAAAAAGAAATGAAAATAAAATAATAAAAAAATCATAATTTATCTCATCTACGATAGACTTCTCTGACTGTCTTGCCGATAGACAAAAGGCGCATACAACAGGCATAGCCAGATGGTTAGGGCTCTCAGTTCGTCATCTAATGGTTCGGAATTCTCGGCGCACCAAACATGCTCGCTTTTTCAGCCGTGGAGACTTTCAAAGTGACTGTCAATCCCATTATTTGTTGGTAAAAGAGTAGCCCAATACCTGGTGGTGGGTGGTGATGACTAGCTGCCTTCTCTCTAGTCTTACACTGCTAAATTAGGGACGGCTAGCACAGATAACCCGCGTGTAGTTGTGCGCGAAATTAAAAAAAGTAAACAAACTGTCCATGTTTGTTAATAGCGGAGATGATGTTGCTTCCCACGCGAGTTCAAACTAGCAAGGTTTCGAATATTGAAGAAGTTAATATGGTTGGGTAGCCGTCGGCAAGCTGTTATAATTCCTTACATTCAGTCGTTCGAATTTTCCTCTTGTATGGATTGCAAAATCAGAATCAGATGGAGAGTTTCTTCACAATCCTCATTTAAATTTCAGATACTTATCTTAAGCATTTATTATATTTTATGTAAATTTAGTTTATTTTTCGTAGTTGTCAATTGCGTGTTCCTTTTGTTGAGCCACCCCGCTAGTACAGCGGTATGTCTCTGGATTTACAACGCTAAAATCAGGGGTTCGATTCCCCTTGGTGGGCTGAGCGGATAGTCTTTTGTGGCTTTGATATACGAAAAATACACGCACCTACTCCTTTTGGTGAAGATATTTTAGCAATAATGCAAAAACAAATGTTTATTTCATGGATTAACTATGACCCCTTTTTTATTTCATTCTTATCATATAACTTTAGAACTAGCATGGCCTGGTTGTTAGGGTGATCGACTGATAACCTGATGTGTCAAAGAGCTCCAGTCTTCATCACTGAATACGTTCTATCTTTCAGCTGTGTTGGCGTTAAAATGTGACGCTCAATCCCACTATTTATTGATAAAAGAGTCGCCTCAGAGCTGGTGATGATTAAATACCATTATTCTAGCCTATTACTGCTAAATTAGGAACGGCTAGCACATATAGAAATAGGTTCGACCAGAACCAGTTTATTATGTTGATAATACCGTAATTATTGTGTCTCGTATTTATGGTTCTTTACGTCGAATAAAAAATTGCGTTAATTTTGAAATTAAAAAAAAATATTTGTACGGACAGAAAGCAATGTCTAAATTTGCGCTGTCCTTCAAATAAACTGTTTATGAATACAAACTCATCTAACGATATAAGTGTGGAATAGCCCCCCAGTGGCTCAGCGGTACGTCTGCGGACTTACACGCTAAAATCCAGGTTTCGATACCCGTGGTAGGCAGAGCACAGATAGCCCATTGTGTAGCTTTGTGCTTAATTCTAAACAACCTAAGTGTGGAATATGTCTGTTTACAGTGACATGCGGACAGTACTGTTCACATGGTTATAAATCTTGCAACAATAACAGAACTGTGAACCTTTATTTTGTTAATTGAAACAATATAAAAACTCTGGGTATTCAGTAGAAAACAAAGTACAGGCCCTGTATGGTCAGGTGGTTAGAGGAGCTCTAATCTGAGCGTAATCTGAGGGTTGCGGGTTTGAATCCCAGCCACATTTAACATGTTCGCTTTTCCAGCCGTGGGGACGTCATTTAAAACGGTCAATCCCATTATTCGTTGGTAAAAGAGTAGACCAAGAATTGGCTACAAGTGACGATGACTACTTGCCTTTCCTCTAGTCTTGCACTGCAAAATTAGGGACAGCTGACGCTCGTGTAGCTTTGCGCGAAATTTAAAAACAAACGAAGAGTTTCATTCCATTCAAATAATTTCTCCGCTTTGAAATGCGCGACGAAAAAGTCTAATTTTACTTTTGCATTTTAGGATAAACAATTTTATTATTGAGATTCTTGTGTAGATTTGGTGAATGCCTCAATTACTACAGCTTGTGAATTATATTTTATTTTGTGAAATTATTTTTCTTTAGCTCAATCGACCTGACGCAATTTCATTTTAAGCAAGAAGTCTCGTTAGGAAGAGGAAATTGTTTCAAATGCTAAATCTCTTAAGAAATGTGTTGTTAAGATTTTGTTCAAGAGAGCTAACACATATTGCCTTACACCGGCATTTTTAACGACGTAAGCAAAGGGCAGTTAATCTAACAACGTTGAAGAACCTGTTCCGTTTCCCTCTTCCGGCAGTAAAAAGCTGATCAGGTAACTTAAATATATGAATCGCTTACACTTGTCACACTTTTCGCTACGTTTATTTGTTTGTTTGGTTTGTTTTGAATTTCGCTCAAAGTTACTCGAGGGCTATCTGTGCTACCGGTCCCTAATTTAGCAGTGTAAAATTGAAGGGAAGGCAGCTAGTCATCACCACCTACCGCCAACACTTGGGCTACTCTTTCACTAACGAATAGTGGGATTGACCGTAACTTTATAACGCCTCCATGGCTAAACAATGGGCTGGCATGTTTGTTGTGACTGTGATTCGAATCCGCGAATTACTTACTAGTCGAGTGTCTCAAACACCTGGCCATGCCGGGTCAAATTATTCCATCATTGTATTCTATACATATATATGTATATAAACATATATGCACGTGCCACCTTTAGTTAGAGGCTATTCGGTCAGACCTGTCTCAGTAAAGAAATAGTGGCGTGATTATCATCATTTGTAGTTTTTAGTAGCAGGTGAGGCCGACAAAGTAATAACATATTATTGTATTTTAGTAAAAAGAGCTCGCTATGTTAGCTTTTCTATTATGCATAAACTTCAAGGTTACCGTGTATAATAACACATGAAATATGTTTTAAGACTGTGGATAAGGAAATTGTTGAAGTTAACACGTAGTTTGAGTTAGATTGTATATAGTTTTTTCTTAAACTTCGATTTTCGTTAATGTCAAAAGTTTAACGACAACACGATTTTGTAAGCCACACCCCTGCACTTTCGTTGTGGGTTGAATAGTAAGTATAAAGGCACATGAAGCTAAAAATTCGAGTTTCGACCGTGATTGGTTAAAGTAATGATAGTCCATTGTGGAAGTTTGTGTTCAACACGTTTACTTTCAAATAATAAATTAAGCGTAAAATAATTATAAATTCATGAAGTGTCAAGTAACAGTCAAAGTGTCCGAAAGTTCTGTGTCAAAAGAGAAATTCGAGTTTGAAACATAATTGTTTATGACTCATCGGTGTGTCATTCGTTCCATAAATAAAGAGTCGGTTGTGATCAACACGTGGCAGCAAACGTGTCAACAACAAGCAAGCACTTTTCTAATAGATGGAACAAAAATAGTTCGAACTATGATGTTATAACATCTTCAATAATGAGTTTTGTTGTTTTATTTTGAAATTCGCACAAAGCTATTCGAGGGCTATTTGTGCTAGCTGTCCCTAATTTAGCAGTGTAAGACTAGAGGTAAGGCAGCTATTCATCACCACCCACCACCAACTGTTGGGCTACTGTTTTATCAACGAATAGTGGGATTGAACGTCACATTATAACGCCCCCACGGCTAAAAGGGCGAGCATGTTTGGCGCGACGGGGATGCAAACTCGCGACCCGAGTCGCACGCCTTAATAAGCTTGGCCATGCCGAGCCCCAATAATAAGTTAGTGACACGTACAGTATGATGATAAAAATTTGGCTTACAATTTTAAATTATATATGAAATAAAACAGAGAAAGATAAAAAAAATCGAATTCGATTTTGTATAAATTCAAACCATTATTTGATATGTAGCGTTTCTGTAGGCAGCTCATATGTATTGTTGAACACGGTTATTCTTATCTATTGTTCTATTTCACAACACAGTTAAACTGTATCAGTAAGAAAGAAGGAGCAATATTGTTATGAATTAATTCTAATCAATCCCATAATTATACCTCCCCCCCGTTACTTCAACAATACATTCGATGGTTTCTAATGATAAAAACTGGTCGAATACTTATGGTAGGCACAGTGTAAAAAACCCGTAATTTACCTTTACATTCTTAAAGAAAACAAATTTTTCTTTTAATCATAAATGAGAGAATATGTGTTTGACCTGATTTGATATATGAAATACAAATAGTCCTTCAGCCTATAAACACGATTTCATATGAGATGTGAAGTTCAAATTTTCCTTCGGCCTACGAACACGATCTGATGTGTGAAATACAAATAGTGCTTCGACTTATGAACATAAAATATAGGTTGCATTCTCTCTTTGTAGTTCACGATAATTAATGAACTCATCATGGTTCATCACAGACAGTCTGACACCAAGTGATTTATGCTTCAGTGTTGGTAAGGCCCTAAAGCACTTTTGGAGAAACGCAACACATCCCTCAGGAGTATTTCGTATGAGAACTAGATGAGATTTGATTATGGTGAGCGTGCGTGTCAGCTCATTCGATCAATTCAATCTTTTTTAAGATTTCTTTCCACCAGTGATTATCGTGCACGTGTTGTTGGTCCTTCTAGTGGCTGGTAACATCTGAATCAGTCTCGATATAAGTCCTCTGTAAGTGCCTTGTCCAGTTTTTCCAGTAATCGTGCTTTTGATTCATAAGTGGTTCTTTTATTTGCTTAGGACAGTTTTGGGATAATTCGTAACAGTTAGCATCTATTACCTTTCGTGCGAGTGAAGTGTGCAAAAGTCCTCGTAAGCGTATTATTGTTTCATGGACGATTTGGAACAATTTAAAATTTGTGTTACCTTTTAACATAATAACGAAAACGAGACATGTGAGACCGTGATCTGGGTAGCCAGTCATTTCATATCACGACACTAATGACCAGTTTCTTTGTTTGTTTGTGATAATTTGCACACAGATTCTCGAGCGCTATCTACGGTAGCCGCCCCTAATTTGTAAGCGATAGACTGGAAGGACGGCAAATACACAACACTACCCACCGCCAACTCTTTGGTTACTTTCAAATTAAGGAAGTGTTCCTTCAGCAATCGAAATATAATGTTTCTACGACTGAGAGGGTGAGCATGTTTATTGACTGGATTCGAACTCGCGACTCGAGGAATCTCACCATCATCTCAGATTAGGTCCCTAGTTTTCGGGTGTATGAGCGATATCAGATTAATCTAAGGAAGATAAATTCAAGATTATTTCATAACAATGATTTATCCTTACCATATAGTCATGATTATGTGAGCATATGTGACATGCTAATCATTTTATGTTGCGTAAAAAGTTTGTGAAACTAGGGTAAACTTTCGTTTTTGACTTACTAGTGGTTTGGTTTGTTTTAAATTTCGCGCAAAGTTACAGGAGGACTATCTGCGCTAGCCGTTCCTAGTTTTGCAGTGTAAGACCAGAGGGAAAGCAGTTAGTCATCACCACCAACTGCCAACTCTTGGGCTACTCTTTTTACCAACGAATAGTTGGATTGAACGTCACATTATAACATCCCCGCAGGTGAAGGAGTGAGTATGTTTGGTGGGATGGGGATTCGAACCTGTGACTCTCGGATTATGAGTCAAGTGCCTTAACCACCTGGCTATGCCAAGCCCAAATTACTAGAGAAGATGATATTAGATTTTTAATATATGTAATCTTAACGAATCAGCCTTCTCGTGGCACAGCCTTATGTCTGCGGACTTACTGTAAACCTGGTTTCGATACTCGTGGTGAGAAGAGCACAGACAACTCTTTGTGTAGCTTTTAACGTAATTAGAAACAAACTTGCCTGATAAATTGGTTCTACGTTCACTCGTGTGTAAAAAAAAAATAAAACGCGTGTACAGTTTTTATGATTTTCTGTCTCCTCCCGTAATATTCAGACTCATCCTTTTTTTTTGAGAATCACTCATCACAGGCTCACTTGCTGACTTTGTTCAAAACGTTAGTTAACTGAGAGATAATTAAACAACAAAGCATTTCTTTTCTTCACTCGCGGAGGCACATTTCCAGCTTTAAAGTTTGCAGAGGTTTCCAAACAAAAAAGAACGTGTGCTTATTGTGATTCGTCGATGTTTTAAAATAAAGAAAAGACAGAAACACAGCCGCTCCTTGGGTAGGATATATTTAGCTAAGGTGACGCTTATTTTCATTAATGATACCGTGTTCGGTAAATAAGCAGATTTGTTGAATTTAGTCGTCCTGAATGTTCTGTAATCTTTTGAAGCAAGTCTCAGGTACCGCCACTTGTAGAAACGTTTTTTAAAATATTTTTTCACTCAAAACATATTAGAATTAGCGTAGAACAGAGACGTAATCTGCCTTTGACCGAAGTGTTTTTAACGTTGTAATCTCAATATTTATGAATTGTACAAAACACACAAACATATAAATTAGAATACACTATAATAATAATATGCCTGGAGACTGCTGTTTGTTCTCTCCACGTGATTATAAGCGAAACTCTTAAGTCCATAATACTATGACTAATTAGCTGAATTATGCAGTTTTAACTAATATTTCTAAATCAAATGGCGCAAGTAATCCTTATGCAATTTCTTCATCCTAAATTTAACTATGTAATGAAATAAAATAATTTTCCAAATAAGATATATTTGTACGTATATTTAAAGAAAGATTTCCCTTCAACTTCGAAGATAATTACGGTAACAAGAATATTAAAGAGCCATTTAGAAACATCTGATATTGAAAATATTTATACCAATCGTAATAAACGTGAATGTCCATTTTTGTCTCTACTGAATGAAACATATTGGTCCACATGTTCTGACATTACTTATAAAATTTGCCTTATCATATGTGAATGGTAACAAATTTTGGCATTTCTTTTCCCCACGTTCTTACAATAAGGATTTTTTGTTTAGTGTTTAAAAGTAATTAATTACGCTTAGTAACGGTAGCAACACAACCTAGAGAGTATCTGTTGCATTAATTTAAAAACAGAACAAACTTTCGTGTATAAAGTTGTTTATCTTATATTCCTGTTACGTCAAGGTTATAAAACGTAATTTATTTTAGGACTCGAAAGACAATTAGTAATTTACATACATATAACTACGCAGGAGTTCCTGGACGTAAGTAATAAATTTTCGGAAAAAAAAACACCTTAAAGGTGAAACGATAAAAATGAAACTGTAGCGAAACTCCGTTATATTTTGTACGCCATAAAAAACAACTATGTAACTCATATTAATCTCGCTAACAAACATCGTGGCTCTTTTTTCTGGTGATGTAAAATATATGCCGAATAAAGGCAAAGAAAATTTTCAACACAAAAGAATGAAGTAACAAAGACGTTTAATAAAACCTGACGATAACTCTTTCTTTTGAAATATCTTGTAGAACTTGTCATTCAAAGAGAGATCATGGTAAGTGGAGTACTTATTTTGTTCAAAACGTTTTAGTTTAAAAATATTTACACTGCATAATAATACGTAGATGAAAAGTGTAAGTATTAAGTATGAGATATGGTTATACATATTGTTCAATTGTTTGTTTGTTTTGGAATTTTGCACAAAGCTACTCGAGGGCTATCTGTGCTAGCCGTCCCTAATTTAGCAGTGTAAGACTAGAGGGAGAGCAGCTAGTCATCACCACCCACCGCCAACTATTGGGCTGCTCTTTTACCAACGAAAAGTGGGATTGACCGTCATATTATACACCCCACGGCTGGGAGGGTGAGCATGTTTAGCGCGACGCGGGCGCGAACCCGCGACCCTCGGATTACGAGTGCACACCTTAACGCGCTCGGCCATGCCAGGCCCATATTGTTCAACAGGTGGGAGATAACACCTACAGAACACTATGTATTAGTTATACTGTATTTTATATATCACCAGTTGCGTGTGTATAAAGTATAGTATTTAAAATAATATATTGAACAATAAATATCATTCAGACTATTTTTCTTATGTCCCTATTTTTATAGCAAGAAAAGTTGTTCGTGAGCCAAAATCCCTCCAATAAATCTACTATTCTAAATACAACTGTATATATATTATCTTCAGGAAAGGTAGCCTTTGATCTGAAGTTATTAAATAAAAATATCGGGTTCAATGCCCGCAAGTAGCTGAGTGTATTGTACCGAGTTGTGTGCAACAACGAAGAAACGAAATACAGAGAAAAATCATTTTTCAATTGAAATAAAATCAAAATCAAAATAAATTCATTTTAATGAAGTTAAATAATAACACAAGTGAGGTCACAAGGAAGTATTGCGTTATAAACAACAAATCCAAACCCCTGACTTCATGATGGTATAGCGCGTTTATTGTACTGTCAGTTAGTAGCCTCTTTCCATATTAGGGTCTGAAATGCTAACATCAAGAGGTAAGCTTTCATCTTGCTTACCCTCAAATGTTAGTACCACATTTCTTTATATACATATATATATACACATACATTTTTTTTTCAATTAATTCCTTGCTTGGAAGAGCAGCCACGTTCCTACAACTGTCTGCAGGCAGTGAAGAGTGGCAAAGATTTTTGTTTGCTTGTTTTGAATTTCGAGCAAAGCTACTCAAGGGCTATCTGCTCTAACCGTCCCTAATTTAGCAGTGTAAGGCTAGAGGGAAGGTAGCTATTCATCACCACCCACCGCCAACTCTTGAGTTACTCTTTTACCAACGAACAGTGTGATTGACCCTCACATTATAACGCCGTCACGGCTGAAAGGGCGAGCATGTTTGGTGTGACAGAGATTCGAACGCGCGACCCAAGTGCCTTAACTATCTGGTCATGCCGGGCCCAGGGTGGTAAAGATGTGGGACGTTGTGGGCTTGAGTACCCCCATCTCGCTCTCCTAATTTCTATTTCTAATTCTATATCTATTGCTCTTCATTATTTCTTATGTGAGACCGGCGAATGGAGGTTAAGACTGATAAACAGCGTATCCCCACCGCTATGTGGGTCCCTCTTCCTCAGTCACCTCCAAAACCTAAGCTACATTTTATAATCCCACATTGTCCCTTTTACCCTGGGATCATTTTAGTTGATGCAACGTTTTTGATTAATTTGTTTTTTCAGGTTGTTATTGAGTTAAAATTTCAAATTATATATATATATATACACACACACATGTACATATAAGGTGATACGTTATGAACTGTGAGGTATAACCATTATACTAACGTATTATCAAGTGAAAATACTTTGCCTTAAAAACAGTAAGTTCGAAAAGATACAATTATCCAGAACAATGTTTAATTACTGTCCAACGAGAATAAGTCTGAGAATAACAAACGGACTGGATACGGTGTTTAATACACAATTGAAAGATTATTTATTAAGCTTCATAAGACAAGACTCAGATTGTATAACAGCATGTATTAACTTCAAAAAGAAATGCAAACTTCCAGGATTTGTCGAGAATCTCCCCCAGTGGGAAACCAGAGGTGCTAAGAGGGTGAAATCTGATACGATAGAATAATAACCAAGTCACAGAGGTGAAATGATTCTGAGGAAACCACAATGGGTTTTTGGTTCTCGGATTTTGTGTTGAATTTACACATATTCTGCCTTAAATACTAAATTTAGAATGAATATTAATGCCACAGAAAGAATGTTACTGTTTCAAGACTCTAAACTTACCGCTGACCCACCAGAAGCGATTAGAATGAAAAGGTTCTATTCATCAGATGTTAATGTTGTTTTTTAAAGCAAACCCGTTTGATCAACAACCATGTCTTGGTGGTCAGCGCATTTGACTGCGGATAGCGAGACCGTATCCTGTTACCAAACATAATCCCTCTTTCAGACGTTAGAGCTTTATAATGTGACAGTCAATACCGCTATTCGTTGGCAAAGAAAAGCCCAAATGTTGACGATGGACAGTTTTGAAGAGGTTTCTTCTCTTTAATTTACTGCCCCCCAGTGGCACAGCGGCATGTGTGCAGATTTACACTGCTAACAACCGGGCTTCGATACCCGTAGTGGGCAAAATACTGATAGCTCATTGTGTGGCTTTGTGCTTAATTCTAAATAAAAACTTTAGTTTACCATTTCTAAAGTAGGGACGGCTAGAGCAAATAGCCCTCGAACAGCTTTGCACAAAATTCAACGAATAAACATCCCAAAATATGAACAAAATCCACCAGCAAGCAAAGTCCTTTGTAATATTCCATTAGTGTAAATAAACTTTTGTTAAACAGCAATTTTTACTTTATGATAGTAAACTTCGTTTTTCCTCACATGAATCTATAAGAAGCAGCGACCATTAAAATCCGGCTAAAGTCAGCAACCTATCGAGTTCCCTTTATGGATGGTCATGGGTTTCCCAGCTGATCCATGTTCTTTTCCTTTCTAGTTTAATTAAGCCCAAAGGCTATCCTCTGTTACAAATTATAAACAGTGGATTTTGATACATCTCTGTGGTCTGAGTGCATGAATATTTTCCATCATAAAGGACTATTATGTTACATCTCCAAATTTCCAAAAACAATTAATATTTCTTGCTGCATCATACTACCTATGAATACCTTCAATACCGAAATGTGGTTCTAATACCTACCATTCTATTCTACAGCAACTTTATACCGACTGAAATTATCACGTGATTTGATGATTTTGGTACCTAAAATTGTTTGAATATAAAATAGCCAACCTTTTATAATACTGAAGACATACTTGCAACCTATTACATGGTTTTGAATAATACTTTAAAGCGAGGTACAGATATATCATAAAGAACTGAAAAATAGTGAAAAATCACACCAAAAGTCTACTTTCTCATTCAAGAACACCTCGGTTTTTCAAACATCGGGCATTTTTTCGGGCATTAATATTTTCCACATGAATAAACCTATTGTACACCCTTAAGTTTCAGGTAGGCCCGGCATGAATAAGCGTGTTAAGGCGTTCGACTCGTAATCCGAGGGTCGCGGATTCGAATCCCGGTCGTACCAAACATGCTCGCCCTTTCAATCGGGGGGCGTTATAATTTGACGGTCAATCCCACTATTCGTTGATAAAAGAGTAGTCCAAGAGTTGGCGGTGGGTGGTGATGACTAGCTGCCTTCCCTCTAGTCTTATACTGCTAAATTAGGGAGGGCTAGCGTAGATAGCCCTCGAGTAACTTTGCGCGAAATTTAAAAAAACAACAAACAAGTTTCATGTAAAGGCGACCCTCTTTTCGAACTACTCACCATAAGAAAGAAACCAAACCAGCAGTACTCTCGACAGTAAGGGTGTTTGTTCAGACATTAACCAAATAACGGTATTGGCTGTCAATTTAACGACATACCTACAAGGTAGAACCTTGAATCCCCGGTACTAAGCCAGACAAGTTAACCATGAGGCTAGATGTGACCTTCTTATTTGACGCTGTCACTTATTCAGCTTTTAATATTCTTGTTTATGTACAATGCTTTTGATTTGTTCATCAGATGATATTTCATATAATAAATTAGTTTTCTGAGAGGCTAACAAGAAATAAAAATCACGTGCTACCCAATTAACAGCAGTGAAATTTATTCTTCCTTCCATTGGAAAATATTGATTGGTTGATCACAAATAATTAAATAACATGCTTGAGCAGTAGGAACAGTGTTTGGCCCGGCATGATTTGGTGGTTGAGGTATTTGGGTCGCAGTTCAAAACAAACAAATCTTCTGTACTGTAATATTTTAAACTTCGCGAAATGTTACATGAGGGCTATCTGCGCAGTACAGCAGAACCAAACACAATAATTCATCATTCGAGATAGAGCATAGAAAATAAAAAACAACCAACGACGTCTACGTTTAAATAAGAAAATTATCTTTGATATTTGAGCGGTGTATCGCTGGATACTGAGTTTCGATATCCGTGGTGGACAGAGTACTGATAGCCGAGTGTGTGGCTTTGCGCTTAACATCAAATTTAATAATCCATAATAAGGAAATACGATTCTGATACCTTTATCATGAGTTTCGAACTATTTCATAAGTAGCAGTGTTTTCACACATTAACTTTCAGTTTTGTTAATTTTGAAAATCTCGTCTAAGTTTTTTTACTTTATTTTATATAGAGATCGACGTTGGAATAACTAATTTAGTTCACAAGAAATTTTTTGTTTGTTTGTTAGTCATCACCGCCCACCGCCAACTCTTAGGCTACTCTTTTACCATCCAAAAATGGGATTGACCGTCACATTATGACACCCTCATGACTGAAAGGGCAAGCATGTTTGGCACGACCTGAATTCGAACCCACGACCTTCGGATCACTAGTCGAACGCCGTAACGCGCTTGGTCTTGCCGGGCCTCACGAGCAATACTCTAATAGTCGCAAGCATTTCATTAAAATTGTTCCTAACAAGCATAAGTAATATTTGAATGGGGGGGGGTCTTTGTTTCAAATCAGAATTACCTTTAGATAAAAACGAAATAAATTGCTGATAAATTCATGTATTTCAACTCTTAAAAATATATTGATTGACTTTGAGCTTTCTGAGTGTTCTACAGTTGAGTATGTGAAGGCTGATAAGACCATATGTATCAGTGAAACTTAAGACAGAGGGAACTCATTAAGTTCGAGAAATTCAGTCGACTTTAACTGCCTGTTGAATGAAAAAGGAGACAAGGTTTTGGTTCATCTTCAGACTCGAAGAAGACATTGGTACAGTAGCCGAAACGTAATTCCCTTTCATTCGACAGGCACTTGTAATCAGTGTGTTGTTTCTCATGGCAAAGCCATATCGGGCTATCTGCTGTATCGACCGAGGAGGATCTAAACCCTGATTTTAGCGTTGTAAATCAATAGACTCACAGCTGTTCCAAAGGGGACGTAGTCAATAGGCAATAAAAAAAACTTCTCTTCTTGGTTTTCAAATGATGAATCTACTATTAAAATCATTCACATAATTTTTAATCAATTTAATATTGAATAAAAACTAAATTATTATACACATAAGCTGAAATAAACTTACATTTATCGCACGCACTCTTCAGCCGAAATGGTTTTCCTTCAGTTAAGCCTTAACATGACCAGGTGGTCAGGGCGCTCGACTCGTAATCTCATGGTCGCGGTCTCGAAACCCCATGAAACCATTTCAACCGTGGGGTCGTTACACGTTACGATCAATCCATCTATTCGTTGGTAAAAGAGTCGCCCAAGACTTGGCTGTGTGTCGTGATGACTAGCTACCTCCCTTCTAATTTTATATTACTAAGTTAAGGAAGGATAGCCCTGGTGTAATTTTGCGCAAAATTAAAAGAACAAGTAAAAATATAAAAGCTTGTAGATTAAAGTCAAGACTTTCATAGTAAAGTGGTCATCTTTACAATGTAACTGTGATGACTAGCTGCCTTCCCTCTAGTCTTACACTGCTAAATTAGGGACGGCTAGCACAGATAACCCTCGAGTAGTTTTGTGCGAAATTCCAAAACAAACCAAACCAAAATCTTTATCGTAACTTTTAATAACAATGTCGTCCTTTCTTACAATATATTTCTTCAATGTCCGCGATTTATCTACTTTCAGCCTCGTAACGCCATTTAATATTACCTCTCAGTGGCTCAGCGACAAGTCTGAGGGACTAAAATAACGCTAAAAATCGAATTTCGTGCTTTAAACAAAACAAGATAAATTTTTACAACAATAATTTGTTAAGACACTAACAACAATTGTGAAACAGATGTACACTGAAAAAAACATTGTTATGAAAAGTTAATCGAAAAGTTGGATTTAATTTTCGTTACTGAAAACAAATGAGTTTATTTTTAATTTGGATTAACTTTGATAATTCATTTTGAAAATTTTGTGTGTGTATACGTATCTATATCTGTGTGTGTCTATATATATATGTCTGTGTCTCTATATATATACGTCTGTATCTATATATACATATGTTTTTATATATCTATGTATGTTTTCATCTATCTATATATACACGTCTATATATACTATATTTGTGTGAATGTGCATATATAGTATATATATATACGCGTATGTATTTAAAATATTTTCTTTCCCGTATAAAACGTGTTGACCCAAAATATATATATAAAAGTGTTTTATCTTTGTGCGTTTCGTTTTAAACTCTGATGTCTGTCGCTTCAATTCATTTCTGTGGTGAAGTTTGCCAAATTGGCCACACGTTGCTAAATGTGACATTTCTGGCGAGTCGTGCCGCTGACTTGTAATTCGCTCTGCCGTATCACTTTAGTGACACCATATCTTTTATATTTTTATACCCTCTAAATTTGTTTGTCTTTGAATTTCACACAAAGCTACACGAGGGCTATCCGTGCTAGCCGTTCCTAATTTAGTAGTGTAAGACTAGAGGGAAGGCAGCTAGTCATCACCACCCACCGCCAACTCTTGGGCTACTCTTTTACCAACGAATAGTGGGATTGACCGTCACATTATAACGCCTCCACGGCTGAAATGGCGAGCATATTTGGCGCCGCAGGGTTGCGAACCCACGACCTTCAAATTACGAGTCGCACACCTTAAAGCGCTTGGCCATACCGGGCCTGGACCATCTAAAACAATTTTTTTCATCCAGACACATGTTTTTCACGGAATTTGATGTTCGTTTTAAAGATTGCAGACTAAATTGTTTAATGTAAGAAGTCATTAACACATAAGTACAAAACAACTGATTATAACACATAAATTCCTAATGGCTCAAACTGCAGTCTTAGAAACCTAAAAACTAAATATCGATACCCGTGATGAGGACAACATAAATAGTCCGTGTGTAACTTTACACATGAAATTTATTTATATTCTGTTGAAACAAACCGTAATGATGTGCATCATGATAAAAAATGTGCTTACATTTTTTTTCGTTACAACCAACCCGTGTGCTCCGTATCTATTTCCTTTGAATATTTACCCAAAGCTACATAATATTTGACAGTGTTTTGTTTCCCTAATATTTCACTGATGGCTAGTCGCCAACTTATTGGACACTTTACTACAAAAGCTCCTGCATGGCCAGGTGGTTATGGCGCTCGACACGTAATATAAGGGTCTCGGGTTCGAATCCGCCTCACACCAAACATGTTCGCCCTTTCAGCAATGGGGGCGTTATTATGTCACGGTCAATCCCATTATTCGTTCACAAAAGAGTAGCCCAAGAGGTGGCGATGGGTGGTGACGACTAGCTGCCTTCACTCTGGTCTTACACTACTAAATTAGGAACGGCTAGCGCAGATAGCCCTCGAGTAGCTTTGCGCGAAATTAAAAAACAAAACAAACAATCTCGTATTACTTCAATCTCAACCTATTTATACCACACCTAACCTGCAAATTGTTTACGTTGTCACTGGAATGGAGAAACAAAGAATTTCAATTCCG
Source organism: Carcinoscorpius rotundicauda (assembly GCA_011833715.1). NCBI lineage: Eukaryota > Metazoa > Arthropoda > Merostomata > Xiphosura > Limulidae > Carcinoscorpius > Carcinoscorpius rotundicauda. Next base: position 22,319,404 of record CM022394.1, read on the forward strand.
GCCACTCACTGGCACAGCGGTGTATCTGCGGACTTATTATACTAACAGCTAGATTCTCTACACTCGTGATGGGCATGGCGCAGATAGCCCATTGTGTGGCTTAATCACAAACAAAATTACTTAAATTCCATGGAATGGATCTATCGAAAAATATAATCCAAATACACTTCATGCAGTATTTAATTATCAGTAAAGGTTATTGTTCACTGAATAATCCCAGATAAACTTTGTAAAACGCCTTCTTTTTATCATTATCATGGTAACAAAAAGACCTTTCCGGACTTTCATATTTTACTTAAATAAAATACATTGAAAATGTGAAATATAGGTTTGCTCTGAAGTAGAAATGTAAAAATGCAGTCGCGAAAAATACCACAAGAGAATACGCAGTGTTATTTACCCTAACAAATAATTAATATTTCAAACGCCCATTTAGTTAGACCGATAAAGGATGGAAGTAACTTGCTGAAAGCTTATTTGAAACAGACCGAAACTGACTGACGTATTTTCATATATAACCTTATTTCCTTCTATATGTCCATAAAATCGTTAGTAAAATACAGGAACTGTCAATGACGCCGATGGAATAAACCAGTTGAATTAAAAACCTCGATATCTCCAGATTTACGCTGTGATAATCAACAACCTTTTTAGGCTTAAGGCTGAAAGCACCAATATTTGTTTCTGACTGAGTTAAGTAATTAATATATTTAAACCGGATATGTGTAATTTTGTAAAGAGAAACCGACATAAAATACATGTTTGTGAATTTTGTTGACATAAAAGTCACTTAGTGGAATATATGAACGGTAAATTTACAAATTAAAAAGAAATAAACAGAGTGGACATACTGACGTCAAACGTTTTACAGTAAAATGCCAAAACAGGTTTTAGTTTCATCGTGTCTGATTTACCAAGAACTATTTTTATTCGTTTTAATCTGTAATGAAAACTATGTTTAACTTTAATTTTACCTGTTCTATATCACTACGCCCCCCATAGTGGCACAGCGGTATGTTTGAGGACTTCCAACGTGAGAATCCTAGTTCAGATACCCGTGGTGGGCAAAACACAGATATTCCACCGTGTAGCTTTGTGCTTAATTACAAGCAACAACTGTTCTATATTACATCAGTGTAGCAATCCTGGTGGATTTCTCTGAGTTTATCCGTGTCAGGTAGTCAGGTGTCTCCCATCTGAGTCAACGTAACTTCCGTGTTATTAGTAGTACACATTACTTCAGATAATAATAATGGTATAAGGGTCGTCTTTTGATGCGGGATATACAAACAAGGGGAATTTCAGGCGAATGAATTTTCATTAATCAATAACGCGTGTAGGAACACATTAAAAGCTCCAATAAAGGTAACTTCTGGTTTTCCAAGATGAGTGGTTGGAATGTGTAAGCTATCAATCTTTCTGGCGGTCCTTCGGACAAGGTCAGACGTTACTAAGAAAAGAAACATCACTTCAAAAGATATTGTTGTGGCAAAATATAAGGAAAAGAGACGTATAGGAGAATCACTGTTAAGTTTAAAACCATTGAAATCATAACATACTACAGACAAAAACGCGTTGTTTACTTAATTAATTCAATGACGAAAAGCATTTTCTAATGTGTAGATCAAACCAAAACTACTTACTATGCAAGAACGTTTTAAGTCGACGTTATGAAGTATTCAACCAATAACTTTTATTTCAAAACAGTAGACATACAGATGTGAAAACTAAAATTATGCTCAGAAATACTGAAGATATTCGAGTGCACTACAGTGTAGTTTCAAAAACATACATTGGAGCAGGGATAAAAATATAATAAAATAATGTGATATGGTTGAGTCTCACCTGTAAGCTAAAATGGCTGAAAGAAATACATACTGCTGTTGTTGCTTAGATAGAAATTTTTAATGAAAAAAAATGTGTTTTTGTTGTACTTTCAAATTTTCTTGATGTGTGCTCGTATACTTACGACCCGGCATAGACAGGTAGATAAGAAAATCGACTCGTAATCCGAGAGTCGCGGGTTCGAATCCCTGTCGCACCAAAAATGCTCGCCCTTTCAGCCGTCAGAACGTTATAATATGCCGGTCAATCCCACTATTCGTTGGTAAAAGAGTAGCCTAAGAGTTGGCTGTGGGTGGTAATGACTAGCTGACTTCCCTCTAGCCTTAATTAAGGACGGCTAGCACAGATAGCCCTTGAGTAGCTTTGCGCGAAATTCAAAACAAACAAACCAAATCTTTTGCTAAGGTCGTAACTTTTTTTTTAATTTCGCGCAAGTAATTTCCGCAGTGTAAGACTAAAGAGAGTCAGCTAGTCCTCACCACTCACCAACAACTCTTGGACTACTCTGTTACCAACGAATAGTGGGACTGACCGTTACATTATAACACCTTTACGGCTGAAAAGGCTAGTATGTTAGTGTGACAGGGATTCGAACTTCCGACCCTCAGATTACGAGTCGCGTGCCTTAACTACTAATCATGCCGTGTTGCTGAGATATTAAATAAAAGAACACATTTACATTCGAAACACGATAGATCATTCGTTCTTGACAAAGGATAATGGATAACAAAGTTCTTTATCTTTTCATTAATATATCGGTATTTTAATTTGTACAAAATCTGCATTAACAAAAGAGTTACAAAATTTCATTTCTTGTGTTTTGAGTTTAAAACACGTACTAAAATATGGCGTTTAATTTATTTTGGGAGGACATTGAATTCTGTATAATTTTTCATGTTTTATCCTTCATTAAGCATCAACATATCGTCTGTATATTTTGAACATAAACATTTATAGTGACGTATCTCGTGATATATTTAATCCGGATCGGTGATTTTCAATATTATGCACAAATACTTAACGTACGTTTATACATCACCTGCGCATCAAAGATAACAATATATTTGAAAATGTTTTTTTGCTGTTGTTTTTGTTTGTCACAACAACCTACACATTAAAAACCAGTAATTAATTTCATGTTTTCAGTTCTGAAACATTGAACGAATATCGTTGTTCTAAACACACAAAAACACAGATACTTCCAGGAAAATAAGATAAATGTAACCTCATAGTCACCAGTCACCATGCACGAGTTTAACCACCATCATAATTTACAGTGTCGTACATTCGCTATACGTTTTGTTGTTGTTAAGAGCATAGATACGTATCACAGAAACGCGCATTTTTTATACAGTTAAACCCGTATTGAACGTATTTCCAATTCTACGACCTGTGTTCACTGTATTTGTCGTTGCGTTGTAAACCTCACTATAATAATTTTAAACCAATCGTTGACATCGTATAATTGTTATGATTAGTTTCCCAGACTCGTGACATCGTGACCTCTAAGCATGTTTGGTAAAATAGATAAAGTGCTTATGTGTTTAAGAAAAAGTGTCTTTAATTGGTAAGTGAGAGGGTTATCTATTTACATCTCGTGGTTTTGGGGAATTCTTCGAAAGGGGGAGTTAATCCTATTTTCAGATTGTATTCGTATCTGTGAGAAGAACGTGGGTGAAAACCCCCAGATACTAAGAGGTTGATGTATCTCTCTTACTCCATTACAGATGACAGAAAAACTGGTACTGAGTATAAAAACAGCGGGAGTAAACGTTTGGTTGTCACAATTTCTGTAACAACGTGGTTACAATTAGCTTACCTCTGGGAACATGGAATTCAAATATGTAAAAGCTAAGCCCTGGATTTCGTGATAATAAAAACGAATGAGAAATATTAGTTGCCTCATAATAAACAAAGTAGGCCCTGGCATGGCCAGATGGTCAGGGCGATCGACTCGTAATATGATGGTCGTAGGTTCGAATCCCCTTCTTACCAAACATGCTCGTCCTTTTAGCCGTATGGGCGTTATTATGTTACGATCGATCCCACTATTCGTTGGTAAAAAAGAGGTCCAACAGTTGGCGGTGGGTGGTGATGACTTGCTGACTTCCCTGTAGTCTTACACTGCTATGCTAGGAACGGCTGGCGCAGGTATACCTCGCGTAGCGTTGCGTGAAATTAAGACAAGCAAACAAACAAACAATAACAAATGTAATCGAATAAGTAAAATTATTTGCCTAACGATAAACAGAGAAATTAAAGAAGTGATATTATTGCCTCAAGTATAAACAGGATTTAAAAAGGTAGAAACTATTGCTCTCAGATATATTAGTAGGCCTTGTAACGCATCACTTTATATTTGAACAAATAATTCCTAATTAAACTCATGTAACTGTCGCACCTTTCCGATATTTCATAAGCAGGCTGCCATGAATACCATCTGTGTATCTGTTTGTTGTGACAGTGTTATTTTATGATTTATTTTAAAAATACTGAAAGCTGAAACAATTTACATAAAACATTGTTGTCCCCAAGAAGGACAGCGTTAAGTCAATGAATAACGCTAAAATCAAGGGTTCGATTTCCCTCGGAGGACACAGCAGAGAGTCCTTAGTAGGTTTGTTATGCGAAAACATATAACTAAACCATTGCTATTTTAAGATATACATACTGGAACTAAAAATTAGTACAAATATTATGCTTGCATTTCAGTCTTTTTGGGTCTAATATACTACTTAATCGGATTGGGTCCGGCATGGACAAGCGTGTTAAGGCGTTCGACTCCTAATCCGAGGTGTTCGGATCCCGGTCAAACCAAACATGCTCGCCCTTTCAGCCGTGGGGCGTTTTAATGCGACGGTCAATCTCACTATTCGTTGGTAAAAGAGTAGCCCAAGAGTTGGTGATGACTAGCTGTCTTCCCTCTAGTCTTACACTGCTAAATTAGGGACGAATAGAAGCCCTCGAGTAGCTTTGAGCGAAATTAAAAACAAACAAAACTTACTCGGATTATAAAATATCTTCCAACAACAATACCTGGTCACACACACATTCCAACAACAATACCTGGTTAGCGATGATCACACACACACAGATATATGTGTGTGTGTGTATATGAAGTTTTCGTTAAGTAATTGTTGTGTATTTATACAGAAATACATATGTATGCATTCGTAAATTGAATCCCTGCCATAAGTCAATAAATTATGATTAATTTTTTTTTCAAAATTATATTAAAATAAATGTTTTTGAATTTTTGTGTATGTTTCAGATAACTCGTAGTGTAGATATACACCATCAACAAAACAATTTTTTTTCGCTCGGAAGTAAAACACAGCTTATAGTATGATTCTATTATAATCCCGTAGTAACAAATGAAATGCCATAAGCAAAATCCTCATTAAGACATAATCTATTCATGATGAGTTAACCAGACAAAACTAATCGTTATTTTTCTACGATAGTTTATGGTTTATATACTTCTGTCTTATTGAGATACATTTTAATCGCTATTTATATACTTTAATATGATCAGGAAATCTCACACAAGTGATACTTACCCAGGGAAAAGATTTTTGTGAGAGGCTTACCGACATTCGTATTTGCGTTTCTATAGACTTTGCACTATTTGCCTTTTCTAACAATATTGATGATGTATAAGTATCTTCCATCTTTTTCTTACAACTCATAGTCCGTTAATGGTCACCTTTTTATACCACAATCTGAGGGTGACAGGTTAGAATATTCGTAACATCAAACTTGCTCGTTCTGTCTGCGTTTTAATGTGACGGTTAATCCCACCATTCGTTGGTAAAAGAGTAGCCTAATAGTTAGCAGTGGACGGTGATAACTAACTGCCTTCCCTCTATGTTAGAGACGGCTAGCGCAGATAGCCCTTGTGTAGCTTAGCGCTAATTCCAAACAAAGAAACAAGCAATCTTAAACCAAAACCGTTGGTTAGATTTTACTCATGAAGATAACATACTGACAAAGCAACTCGCAAACTTAGGACGATTGGCTAAGCAATGTATTTTCACTAGATTTTACGTTAACTGTACTTTTCTCAGTTTAAATCTGTTCTTGTGGAAATTATATAAAGCACGTAACACTGATTATTGACAGAACCGTATCACGTTTTCTTTTAATTAAGAAATAAAATAGCGAAAAATATATTATTATTGGATTAGTGCTTATAATCAAGTTAGATAAGAGTATAGAATCATGGTAGTACACAGAAGGATGGCTTACGTTTGATTTTCGCTCTGTTTCATAGACCCCGTTATTTCAGTTTGACGACCTAACATGCCAAGGTTGTTTCTTATTTCAGATTTTTCACACGAACCTTTACACACTTTTAAAGAGAGAGGACACCTTGTAAACAAAGCCCTCAATATTATAATTAAAACAAGATCGAAATAAATATACTTGCAAAATATTAAGAGAAACAAATATAAAACAAATGTTAAACAACATTATAAAAACGTGAAGTGTATATTAATATACATGTTATCTCAGCAATAATCCAGGAACCTGAACTTACATAAGATATCATAGGAAGATCAAAACTAGCGGCCATACGGGCTTCGTGGACACAAGTTTCTTGAGGCCCGATGTAAACAGAAACGTTTTGGGTCCAGAGTTTCGCAGTTTGTAAAATACTCTCTGTTTCTTCGCCGTAAGTTTCGGCTACCAGTATTTCCAGCGTGTGGTTGTCACGGAGAGGGTGGTCCCGGTTAACTTCGTCGACTGCTAAACTTATAGCTCCGGATATTGTGAGCCCATACCTCGGGTAGTCCTTGTTGCCTGGCCGTCGTTTCGAGCCCGTCAAGTACCCCATGGTGAAAGTTGAAGAACTGGTTGGCACGGGCATTAGAATGAGAAGCGACAAAGCCATGATCTCACGCAAAGTTATCCCACGAGAACTCATCCTAAAATATTTAAATTAAGCCTAATAAAATTATAATATTTACTATTGTGGACCCCGATATGTGCCATACAATTAGTGTTTTCCTACAATTTGACTAGAACTATGATATTAAAATGATTTTCTGGTATCTTCGTTCCATTTTTTTCGTTTCTTTTTCTTTTCTTGTTTCGTCAATAACAGATATACGAGAGTAAAACATTCACGCTTCTCTCAAATTAATTGTTACGACTGTTTTCTACTGATTCCCAAGATCATCGGAGCAGAATACAAATGATAAGTCTATGTCCGATCACTTGTTCTTACACTTGGAAGCAGTTTTGATAATTTCCACTGGTGCTGTTCCCTCTTCTCTTCGTTAAAAGTTCTACACCGTCGAGAGTTTGCTAATGGTTTCAGTTTTGTTATTCTACCGCTAAGAATAAACTGCGTTACTTGTTACACTTGTCTTCAAGCTACACGTTCAACATCTCTCTCATGTAATAATAGCATGGTTTCTTTAGCATTTATTGAAGCACGACCTATAGATGGATGATGAAACTAAGTCCTGGGTGTCTATTTTCAGGTGGACTCTCTATTATTTTTGTCAAAAAAAAAGTACGAGACACACGAGCTTCCTTGTGAGTGACAGACGAGTAAGCTACGCTTATAAATGAATACTGCCCTTTAATAAGCACCAGATGGCGCTATGGAGGATCTTGCAAACGCTAGTTTGTAAATGTAACAGCACGAGTCCGACGCATCTAGCTGCGCGTGCACTAAGCTCGTGAAAGCAATGCGTTTTTTTAAGGGACCACCTACGAATTCGCTAATATAGAATTAAGGTTCTACCGTAGATGCACAAACAAAATTAACGACTTTATAGCTAATAACAGATTCAAGTAAAGAGCTCGTGTGTTTGTGAGAATGGTTCTTATCATAATTTTTAAAAGTATTATACTATTTTGAATTATAATATTCGTGTGAAGCGCGAGATCAAAACTGTTAATATTGGGCCAATTATTAACGCAGAGCTACATTTGTTACATATCAAAATGGTATAGCCTTATATTTCTGTTATTGAATCTTCTAAACATACGTTTGTTTCAGTGTGACACTAAAAAGATACATTCAGAGTAATAAATAACAATACAGTGCAGTACAGTTTCAGTGTCTAACAAACAAATTTCATGAACATTCAGTATATAACTCTTTTTTTTCCTTCTATTATAAAGATTCTTTCGACTTCTTAACCAATGTCTTTTTCAGGTAATTAAGAAGTCTGATTAACATTCACTGTCGTGGTTCAAAAGTTGGTAAAAGGTCATTGCTGTTAACTAGAAATGTTTCTTTGTCTGTAAAAGACTTCGGTTAAAAAGTCACATATTCCCACAAAAACAACAAAAAATTACATTACCTCTTGGTCCATGAACTTTGTTTATCAAATAACTAAGCCTAGTAACTGACCTGTTCATGAAACATGTTAACGGACTATGGACATGTGCAAATTTTCTGAGAGCAGCCATTATATTATAAGGCATAACTCTTCGTTTTCATTCGCATCAATTTTGGAGTAAATAATTCACACGCCAGTTGGATGAGTAAGGGATTTAGACTGATAATTATACAATAGTTTACGTGTTTGGCTGCAAGTTGAAAGGTCCAAGGTTCAAGATGCGATGCCATTGAAAATTCTCCAAACTTTCATATCGAGTTAAAAGTAGCCACCTTATACTGTTTGGTTCGTAGAGTAACGTCGTATGACGTTGGTTGGCTCTAGCTAGCTGTCGTACCTCTGGCCAGTTGTTGGAAGTTAGAAATGACTGTTCTTGGACTTTATGAAGCAGTCTCTGATCTTGTTGCTTAGGTCGTGCGTACATAAGTTAGCGTACAGGTTGAAAACTCCAATTTCAATTCTGTCAGAGCAAAATGTATCTTGAATAACAATGAATTCGGTTAGTGGTGAAATAAGAGTGACTGGTAAACGACGAAACTTGAATGTGAAAGTTGTTTTGAAACAGTAGGTGAATTTTGGTATGTCATATATGTGTCACAAAATACGAATCCATACAACGGTGTTATGCTGTTGCGTGTGCATCCAGGGGTTAAAAAAGAGTTTTCGCTTATCATCAAAGCAATAACTGCAGAAACGAATGTTAAGAAATGAAACACCATCTTCCACCTTTTGTAAAGGACTCGTTCCCTTCAAAGTGTTTACATTCATCTTTCGTTGTTTATTTCCACTTTGAAACATATTTTACGGAACATAGCAAAGCACAGAATATTCAATGCTTAACGCTTGTAGGTTTTGTTTTCAGTTCTCTGTCTCTCTAGCTGAACCTAAGTATGAGTTATAACTCAGTTGAAATAGCCTGTTTATTGCTTCGTTCGACAACAGACACATCTAGAAGCAAGCTCAGCGGTAGGTGACAGCTTTAATAGACGAGAGTACACTTTCTTCCTGAGTTAGAAAGTATCGTAAAAATATTGTTGAAAGCCATGGTGCTGTTTCGGATTGACTAAGTGAAGGATGGTCAAGGGATAACGAGAACAAAATATGAACAGGGTAATACTAATCTCGTGACATGCTACACGCATAAAATGATAAACTCAGAAGCACTTCGATTTTGTTTCATATTACAAGGTTGCTAAAATGTATTAGATTTTAGCCCTTATTGTTTGTTTTAGGTGTAAACTTTTAAGATTTAATAGAGGCTTTTTTCTATTTTTTTACGTACGTTGCATCTGTGTCAAATGTACCAATGCAATGACAGAGGCAAACAGCAAGCGTCTATGAGAACTGTGACAGAAAACTTATCGTCTCGCAGAGAAACGCTGGGATTTTAATTTTGGACTGAATTTTGCTACGCCTATTGGTGACGTTGGAGAGCAGAGAAAAAGAGAAAGTAAAAAAATAATAATATGTTTACATTAATCTCTACGTCATAAACCTGTACCACCGATCAATAAAAATTAAATTATTTAAAGTTTAATTGTAAAATATGGAGTTTCACTTACTTACTAAAACTAGAGACGGCAGAGAAAGTGTTAGTTTAATAAAAACTTACGATTTAGAACTTCTAATGACTGCATAAATAAATAGTTAATCTGCCAAAGTAAAAACGTCCTATCTTTAATTGGCCTGGCATGACCAGGTGGCTAAGGCATTCGACTTGTAATCTGAGGGCCGAATGTTCGAATCCCCGTCACACCAAACATGCTCGTTCTTTCAGCCATGGGGGCGTTATAATGTGAGAGTCAATTCCATTATTTGTTGGTAAAAAGTAGCCTAAGATTTAGCGGTGGGTGATGATGACTAGCTGCCTTTCCTCTAGTCTTACGCTGCTAAATTAGGGACGGCTAGCGCAGACAGTCCTCGTGTAGCTTTGTGCGAAATTCAAATCAATCCAGTAGAAACAGAAATTACAGGCCAAATTTGAATTTTTAATTGAATTCAAATGGAAGATTAAATAACTTTTTTCTTATTGATATCTTTTTTTTTTATTTATATTTATCTGTATTAATTATACCTCCTAAAATAATTAATATTCAGCAAAAAAATATAACTATTCAATCATAACTGAGTTTAATTTATCCTATTACTGTCTATTAACATGTTTACTACACTCTATGCTTGTGTTATTATCTAATGATCATGCAAATACCAACCATAATTTATTGTTTCATTGTGTTTGAAGAATGATGTTAGCCATCCCTACATTCACTTCCATTTTTTAGAAGTTTCTTTCTTTTCTAAATGGGCCTGGCATGGCCAGGTGGTTGGGGCGCTTGAGTCGTAATCCAAAGGTCTCGGGTTCAAATCCCCGTCACACCAAACACATCCATCCTTTCAGCCGTGGGAGCATTATTATGTGACGGTCAATCCCACTATTCGTTGGTAAAAAAGTAGCTCTAAAAGTTGGTGGGGGATATAACTAACTGCCTTCCCTTTAGTCTGACACTGCTAGCACAGATGGACCTCGAGTGGCTTTGTGCGAAATTCAAAACAAACCAAACTTTTCAAAATGCACATGAACCTACCTGACACTAACAGAAGAGAGGGGAAGGCCTTTTTCCAAGTAATCGTGGACTTCTGCTCAATGAACCTAGATGATTGGAAAAAAAATTCAAGTTTTTATTTACAATTAATAAGAGTACAGAGGACCTTTAAAGTATTTCCAGAATACTGGGTTAAACGTTCGATAAAAGACGTAATAATGGTATTATTTCTAGTGAGTCATATCTGAGAAAAAAATGGAATCCGGTTTCATTTCAGGTTCAGGCAACATCTTGCGTATTTATTACTTCAGATTCTAATTATACATTGTATTAAGGCAAACAACGAATTGTGAGATTGTGTTCTATGTACTTTGATTATGTTCTACATTGAAAAATACGTAGTTCATGTATTTCAGTTTGAGAGAAACTATTTTTACCTGAGTTTCATTAAGCCCTAAGTTTTGAGTTTCAAACTGATTCGATTGGAACTCAGAGTTTGAAAAGAAAATTCAATAACAGCTTTTTCTGATGTCAACATTGAACTTTGATGTAGTGAATGATAGTTATGTATAAAAAAATTTTTTATCCGAACATTGAAATTTGACATAATCAATGTTAGCTTTATATATGTGTGTGTGTGTGCGCGTGCGTGTTTTGTTGTTGTTTTTTTTAATTTCGCGCAAAGGTACTCGAGGGCTATCTGCGCTAGCCGTCCCTAAGTTCGTAAGCACTGTCACTCCTTTTGCAACATCAGCTCCTTTGATAACCTCTTTATTTTTCAGTATGGTGCAGACTGTAGACTTTGCCATACCTCATACTTTGCTGTGAGATTTTTTTTCACCTCTATTGTGGCTCTAACAGTTTTTCTTTTTGGTTTGCTGCTTTCATTATCCTTCTTTGACCCACTGGTGGCTTATTTAATCAGAATATTTAGAAAAACAACAAAAAGAAAAACGAGAACGTTCAAACCAGATTTTAGCGGGGGTGTGGACTGAGCGACAGGTACGGGTGAAATGTTATGGGCAAGCTTGGCGTTGGCCGAAAATGGTCGAAGGGTCGTTCGTGTTATCAGTCGGGTTATTTCGGGGGTTCGGGCCACGACAGCTTGGTTCAGGAACCGAGTTCATGTTCGACAACCGAGACATTTTTTTCTCAAACAATATGTTCGAAAACCGAATTGTTCGAGAAGGGAGTCGTTCGAGAACCGAGGTACCACTGTATAAATCTCCTACGTTTTCTTCGTTCGTTGGACTAGTGCATTAGTTAGAAGCTAAATCCTTGCGACAAAGACTCCAGTAATAAAGTAATATGAACTGAGTGATGTTCATAGATAACTTATGTCTGACAAACAAAATCCACTGAATTTTATTCGCAATGAATTGAAATGTTTATTCAAGTTTTTTTTTTAAGATCTTAATGTTTATAACACTAAAAATCGGGACTCGATACTCTTACAGTACAGATAAATCATTTTGTAGTTTTGTGCTTAATAACAGGCAATCAAACTATGACATATGAAGTCACTTATATTCATTTAATTAAACTAGAACAAAGTGACAGTATACATAAAGCACTATACAAACATACTTTAACCATTGTATGTTTGTCTGTCAAGATGAAAGTACAATGTTAAAAGATGGATATGATTGGTACAAACGTTAAAATACACTCTGGATATTATTTCCTTTCTAAAAAAGTGCGTGTTTGTGTATTTTTCTTATGGCATAGCCACATCGAGCAATTTGCTGAGTCCACCGATGGGAATCGGACCCCTGATTTGAGCGTTGTAAATCCGTAGACTTAAAGCTATACCAGCGGGAGATCTTTTCCAAAGGAAGGAGCCCGGTAAGGTCAGGTAGTTAAGGCGCTACACTGGTAATTCTTGGGTCGCGGGTGCGAATCCTTGCTACACTAAACATGCTCGCCCTTTCAGCCTTGGGGAACTTTATAAAGTTTCGTTCAACCCCACTATTCGTTGGTAAAAGAAAATTCCAAGAGTTGACGGGGAATGGTGATGACTAATTGCTTCCTTTTAGTCTTACACTGCTATATTAGGGACCGGTCCTTCAGTTTGTTTTAAGATGGTAAATAAACAATAATTAGTTCTCAAATATATAAGTTCATATATAAGATAAGATTCACACATGCATTTGAAACTCATTTACTAAGGTTGTGAAGGGCCACGAATCGTGAATTTGAGCGCCAATTAAGAACTGTATTTAAGCTTGGTATATATAACCACACATTAACCTGGAAATTTATATAGATGTTCTATAAGCTATCCAGATTTACTCGTTCCAGCAAGAAACATCAGAAGGCGTGTGTTTTCTTACAGCAAAACCACATCGGGCTATCTGTTGAGCCCACCGAGATGAATTGAACCCCTGATTTTAGCGTGTAAATTCGAAGACATACGGCTATACTAGTGGTGAGCTGTCCGAAAAACCAGGTAATGTTTAAAACTTTTTAAAACGGGTTAGCTTATAAGAATAATGTGATAACAAACGTTTCACATCGTGGTTTTGCTTCTTCACAGATGTTTTTTGAAGTTTTTATGAGAATATTATTTACTGCTTCTTTAGTACAACTTACAACTCTGATAGAAAATTGTTTTTAATATTCCAATACTTTGCTCAGTTGGCTGTTTCTCTTTTGTTCCCCGAAAAATAACCAACTTTTAGAAATATTTATTCTCTCTTTGCCCATACGAAGGACTCGTACAAACAATTTTTATTTCCCAGTAAAACAAAATTCTTCGTATCTCCTAAACGTAAAGCTGCATAATAAACTCTTTATGTTGTCTTCACAACTGGTATTGAAACTCGATTTTCAGCGTTATAAGGCCTGAGAATTATCTCTGTGCTTGACGTATACCGCTACCTGTCATCAGTATATCTATGGATAAATTGAGGACACATAAGTAAGTCACGTTTGACGTAAGCGATTTTAATTATGTGTAATATGATGTTAAGCGACTGTTTAATATGAGAAATACAAAACATCTAAATACATTTTGAAAAGTATACTGTTTCACGTTATATGTTCTGTGTTAGATATTTAAAGCTGGAATACGACTGGTGGTTTTTTAAAATTTGATTTGATATTACTCAGATATACGTTCTAATTTCTCAGTTTCTGCATTTATAACCTGCACTCGTGACGTCAGAGATGGTCTAACGTCACGATAATGGATGAATCACATCGATATGAGGCAAGAGACACCAATCATGTCGCAAGTAATCAATAACTTCAGGGTAACGGAATTTCCACTGAACAGTATCATTGTAAGTTCCAGTCAGTTTCACAAACCGATTCATCTGTAAGCAGTGCCTTCACGTGCTACAATAGTTCTCGCTTAATGCAAATGAAATTACTCGAATAATTTAATTTTGTATTCATCTATTTCATTAAATAACTTGTTCTTTATAAGAATAAGGGGTTCTTCTCATCGCGAGTATCGAAACCCAATTTTTAGCAGTTATATGCCTGAACTTTCCATTAGCTGCCAGTGGGCATTAAACTATTCATAATTTTTTTCTAATAATTCAAGAGTTGTAAGACCCAAATGGCACAATGTAGGTTTATAATGCAACAATGCGGGTTTCGATACTGGTGGTACTTTGTTTTTAAAATGATTTGTATCTAAAACAAAACTGGAAACTTAAGAAAGAATTTGTAACGGGAAACACACATCTATTAAACTTAATGTTCGCTATGATAAAATTAGTAAAAGGTTTACATTTTTATATCTCGGAATTTCATATGTAAGAGAACTCAGTAATACATTTAAATATATAGTTATGTGTTAATTCGAAATATTTTGAAGTTTGAACTTCTGTTTCAGTAAACGCTCCTGAAGAACCTAATTCTATTACTAATTCTAGTATTAATTTTTTATTAATAATTAATAAACAAATGTAAGGGGTCTTAATGTAAATAAATTATAGTGTTTCGGGTTCATGAAACATTGGTAATGAATGAAGATTATTATGACCAAATTTTGACCTGTGTGAAAATTTATAAAACAGTGAATTTTGGACGATGGGAATGACTGTCACATTTATAATGCTCTTACAACTAAAACTGTGTAGCGTGCTCAGTATGAAATAAATTGTGAGCTCCATAGATTTATAATAATAGTTGTAATACTTTTCAGATTAACAGTTGGATAAAAGACATTAAAATATGTTGAATGGGTAATAAGTTTTATAGCCATAGCGCGCGTTATATTTTGTTTTTTTTTCAGTGAACTGACTTCGTTATGGTTACATACGAATCATCTGAGAAAAAAAAAATCCACAACACGGAAGAGTGCATCTTATGGCAGGTTGTGCAGCTTTAATAACCAATATGTGAATTGATCTGAAAGTAACAATTTTGTTTACGTTACCAAACAGTGCATAATTTACCATATCATGTCTCGCGGTGTCTCTCTCACAGTTGATATGACAGTTTACGAATCTTTCTCAATACTTTCCGAATTTAGTAACTCAGATTAATTATTATACTAAGAAAGTGAATGAGTGTCGTTGTAAATTCCTGATTTTGTGAATTAATAATAGTAAAAATTCCAGAAGGGGAACAGCCTTCAGAAAAAGTTATCCTAAACGTTCTGTCTATATGATAGAGCACCCATCATTTAACAACATTCTATCTGTATGATAGTGCACCCATCATTTAACAACATTCTATCTGTATGATAGAGCACCCATCATTTAACAACATTCTATCTATTTGATAGTGCACCCATCATTTGACAACATTCTATCTGTATGATAGTGCACCCATCATTTAACAACATTCTATCTATTTGATAGTGCACCCATCATTTAACAACATTCTATCTGTATGATAGAGCACCCATCATTTAACAACATTCTATCTGTATGATAGTGCACCCATCATTTAACAACATTCTATCTATGTGATAGAGCACCCATCGTTTAACAACATTCTATCTATTTGATAGTGCACCCATCATTTGACAACATTCTATCTGTATGATAGTGCACCCATCATTTAACAACATTCTATCTATTTGATAGTGCACCCATCATTTAACAACATTCTATCTGTATGATAGTGCACCCATCATTTAACAACATTCTGTCTATTTGATAGTGCACCCATCATTTAACAACATTCTATCTATTTGATAGTGCACCCATCATTTAACAACATTCTATCTGTATGATAGAGCACCCATCATTTAACAACATTCTATCTATGTGATAGAGCACCCATCACTTAACAACATTCTATCTACTTGATAGTGCACCCATCATTTAACAACATTCTATCTATTTGATAGTGCACCCATCACTTAACATTTTATTGATGCTATCTGATTTGATTTATAAAGTGACATTACCCCATGCAAGTCCTAAGATATTTCTGTAAAGCGTGAATATTGTGGGTTTGTTTTTAAAAGCTCTCGAGTGGATTTAGGCTTTACGTAATGGACACAAATGTATAAAGGGTGGTCTGGTTAATTCTTTTATGGTGAATTGCATCATTAGCTCTGAGGATTGACTTAAATATGTTTTTCACCAGCGATCAAATATGGACTTATAATACTTCAAACCAAGTTCTCTGATGGGTCGGCGGTAAGTCTACGGAGTTGCAACACAAAAATTCAGGATTTGATTCCCTGTGGTGGAAAAAATGCAGACAGCTCATTGTGTAGATTTTCACTGAAACAACAGGTTAATCCCAATGCCTGACGTCTTAGAATATATATCTGTTTCAGTAATTTTTTCTTCTCACACTGTCACAAAAATATTTAGATGGTTTTAGGATAAAGTAACATTATAAAGTTCATAAGGCTAAAAGAGTGACATTTTCGGTGCTAAAAGTTGAACCCACGACGCTCATGTTTAAAGTCGAGTTTCTTGATTACTAGGCCATGCAAAGCCAAATTATAACAGGTTTGTTTTTTGAAATTCGCTCAAAGCTACACGAGGGCTATCCGAGCTAGTCGTCCCTAATTTAGCAGTGTAAGACTAAAGGGAAGGTAGCTAGCGATCACTACCAACAGTCAACTTTTGAGCTACTCTTTTACCAACGAATAGTGGGATTGATCTGAAAGGGCGAGTGTGTTTGGTGACCAAATTAGATTAAGTTATAATTGGTTTTACAGCTAAGCCACGTTAGGCTATTTGCTGTATCCACGCGAGGAATGAAACCCCGATTTAAGCGTTGTAAATTTGTGCGTTTGGTTTGTTGAAATTAAGTACAAAGCTACACAATGAGTAGTTTGTGCTATGCTCACCACGGGTATGAAAACCCGGTTTATAGCGTCGTAAATCCGTTGTGCCGCTAGGGGGCAGCATTTCAGTTTCGTTAGATTAGAATAAAAATGCACTTTATCTTGTTAGATACTGAATTAGTAAACACATTTTAATAACAAAATATTTTTTTTTATATATGATTCGTTTAATGATAAGCACATTTTGACAAATCACTCAAGCCATTTCTAAGAACGATGTGTTCTATTAATTTATCCGGAAAATAATATTTCGAGTTATTAGTGATAAAAAGAAGACATTTCCTGATATATCTGATAAAGTAATTATATTTACACATTATTATCGAATCAAAACTACCCATCCTTCTTTTATCCTATTCAAATAAAAATGATCTGTGAAAGGAAACTGAGATTCGGCAATTTTCTTATAAACTTCGTCGTTTTTCCACTCATATAACGTTTAGCTAAGTTGTCACTAAAATAGTTTTACGAGTGTAGCAGTAGCTATTAGCAAGACCTTACTTGTCTGCCAAAATTATCCCACTTGTCTCCCAAAATGCTACTGAAGTTCCGTATCCATTTGTTGCACAATCTTGTAACTCTATAAACGTACATTTGAAAAAAAGGAGCATAGACTAAAACACAGTAAAATACCACTAGTTTTATTTCAAAATCATACCTCGACTTTTGATTAGTTGTGGTTTGCTGCTTTATTTACTGATAAAAAAAAGAAACTTCGATGTTTCAGATTATCTGTTTCTATTAGATTTTTTACATCGCAAATGCTGATTGAAAGATGTATGCCCTTCAATTCAATATAATCTGAAAATTTATTTATATACATATATATATATATATATATATATACATTTCTTTTTCAATTAATTCTTTGCTTGGGAGAGCAGCCACGTTACTACAACTATCTGCAAGCAGTGAAGAGTGGCAAAGATTTTTGTTTGCTTGTTTTGAATTTCGCGCAAAGCTACTCAAGGGCTATCTGCCCTAGCCGTCCCTAATTTAGCAGTGTAAGGCTAGAGGGAAGGTAACTAGTCATCGCCACCCACCGCCAACTTTTGGACTACTCTTTTACCAACGAATAGTAGGATTGGCCTTCACAATATAACGCCTCCACGGCTGAAAGAACAAGCATGTTTTGTGTGATGGGGATTCGACTTGTCAAGTACTGACACTATATTTTCTAAGGCTTAGACACTTAAATTTGTTTTGCTAGTCTCTGAGTGTGAAAATTACTGGATGAATCGTCACAGAACTAGTGTTTGAGTGTGAAACTGTTGAATGAATCGTCACAGAACTAGTGTTTGAGTGTGAAACTGTTGGATGAGTCGTCAAAAAACTAGTGTTTGAATGTGAAACTGTTGGATGAGTCGTCAAAGAACTAGTGTTTGAGTGTGAAACTGTTGGATGAATCGTCACAGAACTAGTGTTTGAATGTGAAACTGCTGGATGAATCGTCAAAGAACTAGTGTTTGAGTGTGAAACTGTTGGATGAATCGTCACAGAACTAATGTTTGAGTGTGAAACTGTTGGATGAATCGTCACAGAACTAGTGTTTGAGTGTGAAACTGTTGGATGAGTCGTCAAAAAACTAGTGTTTGAGTGTGAAACTGTTGGATGAGTCGTCAAAGAACTAGTGTTTGAGTGTGAAACTGTTGGATGAGTCGTCAAAGAACTAGTGTTTGAGTGTGAATTGTTGGATGAATCGTCACAAAACTAGTGTTTGAGTGTGAAACTGTTGGATGAATCGTCAAAGAACTAGTGTTTGAGTGTGAAACTGTTGGATGAGTCGTCAAAGAACTACTCATTGAGTACTGGAACTGCTCGTTACGTTATACGAACAATAACAAAAAAACAAAAAATTTCTGTACGTTTCCACGAGATTTTTGTTGTTCATTATTCAGAGTAGGCCCAGCATGGCCAGGTGTGGTAAGGCATTCGACTCGTAATCCGAGGGTCGCGGGTTCAAATACCGGTCGTACCAAACATACTCCCCATTTCAGCCGTGGAGGCGTTATAATGTGACGCGCATTCCCACTATTCGTTGGTAAAAGAGTACCCCAAGAGTTGGCAGTGGGTGGTGATGACTAGCTGCCTTCCCTCTAGTCTTACACTGCTAAATTAGGGACGGCTAGCACAGATAGCCCTTGAGTAGCTTTGCGCGAAATTCAAAACAAACAAAGAAAAAAAACAATCGTAATTCAGGCTCTCTTAATCACCCAGTGGTGTGAATTTTTGAAAATATTTCACTAATGTTGATAATTGATGATCAAATCATATTTCACTAACACTTGAAATATTTAATATTTGAATATTTAAGTCATGTGCAATTAAATTCGACGCATTTATATCGATTTATTAGTTGTTTTGAACTGAACGCTTAGTGGATAAATAACCTGGAAAAAGAGAAGCCAGGATATTAATTTCCCTTGTGTACGTAAACCTTACCGGCAACTTGGAATGCGTTTGCTACTTACTACTCTTACCAAATTGGATCTACACTGCTTTTGCTAATTAGACAGTGACTAACTATAAAAGAACGTCCAATCATATTTAACTAGCAGTGTTTTCACGAAAACGGTAATGTCGTTTTCTACTGTATTTGAAGTTGAAAACCGTTTCATTATGATGACATCAGATTTAACGTTTCTGAATTTAATTTTCAAATTATAAATCTGTATGAAGCCTTGGTTGTTGTTTTCAGTTATTTGTTTGTTCCAACGATTGTTCAAATCAGCTTTTTGTTTGCATACCTTTTTTTCTTCAGTAAAGAACTCACAAACAAAAAACATCAATTTCATTTGATAGTATTAGCTTCTTGATACTCAAATAGATTGTACATGGTTAGCATGCAGGGCTGTCATCAAATGGTCAAAGGTCTGAGTAGTAATATTATTATAGGTTTGAATTACTCATGATTGTCTTATAATAATGACAAAAATCTCATTATTTGGTTTAAACATAAGAAAAGCCTACGGGGCAACAGATATATATTTCTGTAAAACTGCTAACATTCTGATCACCAGTTAAAACTACATTGTTTCATACAGAACCCTAGTGGTTACAAAGTACTTATATTAGTAACCACACAAGTCAGAGCTAGCTACTTAAAGATACATGATAAACACGTAGCAAAACTATCAGTAAGTGTTAGCTTTTTACCACTGGTAGTCATACATATTTTATATCTTAGTGGCTCAAATTATTATTTCTCCTCTTTGTTCAAGTTTGAAAAATACTTTCCATAGACATATTGTAAACAAGTATCAACTAGAAATTGATTACTTGTCGCTGTTGAAGCTGTGGGTGCATTTTAAGAGGGTTTGTTTTGAATTTCTTGCAAAACTACACGAGGGCTACAATTGCTAACCGTCCCTAATCAAGCAGTGTAAGGCCAGTGTAAGTAGCCAACTCTTGGGCTACTTTTTTACCAACGAATAGTTGGATTGACCGTCACATTATGACGCCCTCATGGCTGAAAGGGCGAGCATGTTTAGTGGGACGGGGATTCGAACCCACAATCCTCGTATTACGAGTCGAACGCCCTAGCCACCTGCCCATGCCGGGCATAATAATAATAGCTTCAACAAATTCGAAAATTTTATCAAATTCAAAAGATATTTTCTAGAGACATATGAATCACTCTTTTCAATATTATTTGTTACTTGGTGCATACTACGTATAGCTGGAAATTCCAATTTCTATGAAACTAAGATAACTGAAAACCTACATAGCAACTAGATACCAACGAGTTACAACTGAATGTTAAAGTTTTGATTAGAAACTTCGCACAACATTTCGTGTAGTGATGTGTCTCCATGTGTTTGCTTGTGTTTTTCATTCTAATGCCTCACAATGGGTTATTGAATCCCCTATTGCAGAGTTGATATTCGAAGAATATTACCACAAACTCATCTGTGGACGAATATTTTGTGAGAAAGACATAAAAAACCGTATTTCAGGTGGACGAATATTTTATGAGAAGGATATAAAAAACTGTATTAAAGTGGACGAATATTTTGCAATAAAGGTGTCAAAAGGCCAAATTATGTTATATTATATTTTTACGGGATAACTCAGTGGTTACAAAACTGTTTGGCTTAACGTGTTTTGTAATATTTGATTCTCTCCTAGCATGTCTGGAGAAACCATGGTTTCTCAGTGATATGTCTACTCTTTCCCGAAAACATAGGTAATTAAATATTTCACTCTGGTGAAAACAAAAAGTAGTGTTAAACTTCCAGTCATGTCAAAGGTAGTCGTGCTATGTTGAACAGACTGTGAAACAAATATTTGTAATAACTTAAGTCAAAGCACGTGATCGATCGGAACATTTTGTTAATTTTAAAAATATATATTTATTTTATGTTGCGTTATACCCGCATTTATAAAATTTAGATTCATTTTTGAATGAATATAATTATTTTAAGAAACGTACGTTTCTGAAGTGGAACTTCCAAACCAATGCCACAGCAGTAAGTCTGCGGACTTAGAATACTAGAAATCGGAGTTTGATACCCGCAGTGGGCAGAGCACAGATAGCCCCGTAATAGTATGAAGTAGTAGTTCTTCAGCTGATCACTAAATCTAACAGTAATTATTTTCATATGTTTTCAGTTTTTCGAAGAAATAAGTTACGCTATTTTTAATGGGCACAAAGACAGAACTAGATAGGAAGCACTTGAAATGGCTGCCAAGCTCTTTAAATGGGAATTTGAAAAAAGTGGTGGTTTTCGAATCGATACACACAAGAACACCCTAACGGTTTCTTGGTGTTAAGAATCAGAAAACGTTTTCGCAATAGAAAAACAAAGTTCACAGAGACCAGACATCTTTATAATCTGACTTAAACTATGGAAATACTGTTATTCTCACATTCCGTTAAAGCTGTATTTTAGTTTTAGAAATTCTGTTATTTTCACAAGAAACTGGACTAACATCTCGTTAAACTCTTTCAATACGGGTTCGGTCTGTATGACCGACGTCGTATAATCTTTTTACCTGTTTAACACAAGGAATTTGCACAAAGATATAATTTATCGGGGAGAAGGGGCGAAGCAAATACGACAAAGCGTAGTAACTGTTAGAAACATAGTTAATGCAGCCGTTTATTTTTTCAACATTGGTCTTATTTTGTCCAACATCAGAGATTTGTAAGAAAATTATTTCAGAACTGTTTCTCGTCTCTCTCAGTTTGCTGCCAACAACCTTTTCGTTGAGTAAGAGAACTCATCAAAGTATAATATTTAAGACGATTGGTGCATGAAATATATTTACAGTTAATAAGATTTGTTTAAGGTTTATTTATTTCCAATAGTTCACCATCTTTGGTGTTTAATTTTTAAAATATTTTACTATTTTCTTACGTTAAGATAACATTTTCACTCATGTTTTAATTAGAGCTTTGACCTGCAACCGAGATATAGAACAATGAAAGCTACTCATAAACACGTTTAATTTAAAAATTCAGTTTCGTATTTCTTCATAACTTACATAAGAAAAAATAGATAAGTCCTAAGACGGGTCAAATATGCTCATATATGATTGTTAAAGTAATAATTCATAAAGAAACAACAAACATACAATTTAATTCATTGTTTGAAAGGGTTAGTTTGTTTTGAATATCTCGCAAAGCTACTCGAGGGCTATCTGCGCTAGCCGTCCCTAATTTAGCAGTGTAAGACTAAAAGGAAAGCAGCTAGTCGTCACCACCCACCGCCAACTGCTGAGCTACTATTTTACCAACGAATAGTGGAATTGACCGTTATATTATAACGCTTCCACAGTTGAAAGAGCGAGCATGATTAGGGGGATGGGGATTTAAACCCACGACCATCTGATTGCGAGTCGAGTGTTTTATCCACCTGGTCACGCCGGACCTGTTTGAAAACGAATTTGACTAACATCCTTTATAAAACTATACATTTGTTGCCTTAACGACGTTAATAGAAAAGAAAAATATTAAGGAAATTCTTAATAGTGGTTTTTCAAAGATCATTCTAGATCAAATAATTAAAATAATAAGACACTTATATCATATAAATCAACCTCACCTCAGCACAAATATATTTGTTTTGTTTAGGAATTAAGCACAAAATTGTATCTGTGCTCTGTCCACCACGGGTATCGTATCTCAGTTTCGAACAATTGCGCTATGAATCCACAAATATACCACTATGCCACTGGGTGTGGGCAAAGAAAGTTTGAAAAACAAAATTTGAAAACCAAATTCTTTATGACTTAGCATATGATTTAAAAACAAAAATCTCTACTAATAAAGTGTTGAAAATCTGATCCAAAAGTCACATGTGTAGGTATAACCGTATTATATATTATAGTCTTTGGCGAAATAAAGTATTTTGAAAATACTCTTTACTGGAAACCGTATCTAATTTCATCAGTTAGAGTGGACGAAGATGAAATATTAACTACTTAAAACGAGTGCATCACGAGGTAAACACAATCTCCGAAGTGTACCACGTAACTTTACTCAAAATCGTTAATCATCACAAATACGAAATCTAAATATAAGTTTCCCCCAGTGGCTGAAGAGTAAGTCTCTATCTTACGACGGTAAAAATGTGGTTCTGATATCTGTGGTGATCGGAGTATAGATACGCAATTGTAAAATTTTGTGCTTTAAAACATTAAAATTATTTAAATTAAACATAGATTTAAATTGGGTCAACTAACCAAATAAATTTAATCGTTTTGGCGGATGATGAGCACACTGCATACGTGGTCACGTACCGTTAAAAAATCTGTCCCAGTTTAAAAGTAAGAAATACGTTGAAATAATTCGATCACTGGTTTTAATATGTAATGACTACAACATATTAAAAGAACTGGTCGTTAGTAACAGTTTAACTAAACGCATTATCAATTTTATCTGCTAATGTTCAATATTCTGAAGTAATATCTGAAGTTTAGGTTCTGTGTGAGAAAACTACTGTATCCATTTTCAGCGCTTAATAAACAGCGTTATAAAAACAAAAAGAGAAGCTTCTGGTTGCCATTAATCAAGTCGTTCTTCAGTGTAAATTAACTACCAGTCGGTTTGTGGTTCTGTGTGACCAGGTTATTAGGGTACTCGTTCGAAGCCTCGTCACATCGAACAGGTCCATCCTTTCAGCCGTGTGGGCGTTATACTGTGACATCAATAGCTCTTTGATAAAAGAGCAGTCTCAGAGTTTGTTGGTGGGTGGTTGTGACTAGCTGCCTTCCCTCTAGTCTTACACTTCTAAATTAGGGACGGCTAGCGCAGATAATCCTCATGGAATTTTGCGCGAAATTCAAAGACAAACATTTTATATAAGCTATAGTAATGTTATGCTTTAGGCCCAAAACGTGCAGCTATATCGGTTTGTTTGTTGTTGTTTTTTTTTTAGAATTTCGCACAAAGCTACTCGAGGGCTATCTGTGCTAGCCGTCCCTAATTTAGCGGTGTAAGACTAGAGGGAAGGCAGCTAGTCATCACCACCCACCGCCAACTCTTGGGCTACTCTTTTACCAACGAATAGTGGAATTGACCGTTACATTATACACCCCCACGGCTGGGAGGGCGAGCATGTTTAGCGCGAACCCGCGACCCTCGGATTACGAGTGCACGCCTTAACGCGCTCGGCCATGCCAGGCCCAGCTATATCGGAGAGAAGGGAAATGTTTCTATGATTTCATGGTAATTATTATGACCCAAGGTTGTATTAAAACCATAAACTTTGATATTAATATTGTCTAACACTTGTCGATTAAAGCATCTTTCTGGTAAATTTAACAATACGCTACTTCAAATATATCAAATTAAACGACATATTTGTAGATGACATTACGCATACCTGACGCGATGTTACTCGAGCCACGTGAAGTGATCATAAAGATGAAAATGTGATTGCTTTTACAGTCTTTTAATTTCATTGGCCGGTGGAAAAGATATTTTAATTACACATAATGCTGAACTTTATAGCACAGCCAAAAAGAATGTTTACATAAGTACTTAAACGAGAAAGATCTCGAGCTTTATCAAATAAAAACTTCGGTAGTCAGTAAGAGTATATCGATATGTAACTAAATAATTTATTTCATGCTTTTTTTTATATAGATTTTCGTGAACAAAAGGTCGCGAGCAAAGAAAAATAGAATTATACCAATAAATAAAACTAAAGTGAGCACACTTACCGTGTTCATAAATAATTTATACCTGTTAGCAAAATTATTTTAAATTTTCTTTCTTATTTAGTTTGTAAATTATGCATTTAAAAAAACAGTGTGTGTGTATTTATTAACATCAACATAACAACGTTTCTTTATATTATCTGTACGACTTTTAACATGTACAATGGACATTGTTGTTTACGTTGTCATAATATTGTATTTTTATTGTAGTGTTTCTTTTGCATTGTGAATTGGTCCGGCATGGTCAAGCGTATTAAGGCGTGCGACTAGTAATCTAAGGGTCGCAGGTTCGCATCCCCGTCGCGCCAAACATGCTCGCCCTGTTAGCCGTGGAGGCGTTATAACATGACCGTCAATCCCACTATTCGTTGGTAAAAGAGTAGCCCAAAAGTTGGCGGTGGGTGGTGATGACTAGCTGCCTAGTCTTACACTTTTAAATTAGTGACGGCTAGCATAGATAGCCCTCGAGTAGCTTTCTGCGAAATTCAAAAACAAACAAGCATTGTGGATTTTTCTTTTATTGTAGTTACAATAATAAATATGAGTGAATAATTTGCATTTTATAATCAGAAACAAACAAAAGGTTAGATGAATTTGTTTATAAGGAAATTACGCATAGTGAAGAGTTAGTGTTTCAAGTGTTTGAAGGGCATTTTCTGAAATGTTGTATTGACAATG
This sequence comes from Carcinoscorpius rotundicauda, assembly GCA_011833715.1. Classification (NCBI taxonomy): domain Eukaryota; kingdom Metazoa; phylum Arthropoda; class Merostomata; order Xiphosura; family Limulidae; genus Carcinoscorpius; species Carcinoscorpius rotundicauda. The sequence continues at coordinate 22,345,263 of CM022394.1, forward strand.
GTATATATATATATATATTGTTAACTGCTTGCTGACTTGATCTTTACCATTTTACTTTAATTTTATGTTTTTATTGTTGATGCACGGTCACAAAGAGCTACAACATGTAACATTATAACTACTTGTGAATAAAATGTTCTAACAACAACTAAGATACATAATCGTTACACTGGCAATCTAAGCAGTCCAAAGACGTAAATATCTTGTGTGACTTTGTGCTAAAACGAAATAAACGATCAACAATGACGAACTACGAACATTAAATTCTAATGACTGTCAATCCCACTATTCGTTGGTAAAATATTAGTCCAAAAGTTAGCGGTGGGTGACGACTAGCTAGCTGGCTGGCTTTTCTGCTAGTCTTACATCAATAAATTAGAGACGGTTAACGCAGATAGCTCTTGTGTCGTCTTTGCACGAAATTCAGAATATATTAAGTCCGTGAATCGCTGAATTCAATTATATTATTATATTTTAAAACAAATATACATGTATACTTCATACACCACTTCACACCACTCTTTCATATATTACTTTATCGTAAATTGAGGGAATAAGTCAAGAAATTATATCAACCACTAAACCGTTAAGGAGAAAGGCGACTGAAGTAATATTTATTTATCCTGTTCTTTAAGTGGGATATACAGTTCGTTAATGTGCAGAAAAAGAAAAATGTTACCATAGAGAAGGGGAAACTCTATACACTTAAAAATTTTCAATTAAAAGAAATATTAACCTCTTTACAAGCTGTATTTTCAGACATAAATAAGGTACCACAATGAATTACGTGCGTAAATATGACTACTCTAAGATTGAAATGAAACGAACGAATTTCGTATTTCTCTTTATTCGCCGGAAACTCTTTTAATGGAAACAATTTTGTATGCAAATGAATTATTATCTTTAAAAATTTAATAAATCACACCTCATTTCCGATGAAAATTATATAAACAGAATAATTAATCTGTGATATTTTGTTCGGTCCGTTAGCTGTTGAAAGATGAGTCTGTCTGCTCGTCTCTTTGTTTTGAAGTTCAAAACTACATCATGTTTGTTTGTTTGTTTAGAACTAAGCATAAAACTACACTTTGAGCTATTTATGCTCTGTCCACCACGGGATAGAAACCCGGTTTTCACAAGTGTGGGATTTCGCAGACGTGCCGCTGTGCCAATGGGGGCGCCACATTATATGTGGAAAACTTGTATCGAAACTCGGTTTTTAGGAAGGGTTACTTTTAGGAACGTTTTGTTACCAGTTAAATGAAATGCATTTATTTGTCTTCAGTCAACGCAAAGTTTATTTTCATAATAGATGTTTAAGCCACGAAAAAATTGCTCTTTAGGTCAGTTGTAAGTTTACGAACTCAAATGTTAAAATCTGGGGTCTTTCTCCACGCGGGGCAGTTACTACACTATGTAGCTTTCAGCGATCGCGGGGCAGTAACTACATTATGCAGCTTTCAGTGATCGCGGGGCAGTAACTACATTATGTAGCTTTCAGTGATGACGAGAAAACCCACTTGTAGAAAAAAAAATTATATATGTAAAAACGGCTGAGAAAATTTTTATGTTGAGGAGCGAACATCAGTCATCGTCACAAAGAAAGAAAGAGGTAAATGACCGATAGCTGACCACATATTTAAAGGGGGTACTTAGATGTTTGAATATGTAATTTTATATTATTTATTTTATTATTATTATTTTCAATATAGGTATAAAGGTGTTCCTTTGCATTGGTTTATTTTGCGTTTGAGTTTGTTGTATAAGTAAGGCTTCTTTAATTTTGCGTTTGTTTATGTTTGTTTCTTTATTTAGTATTTGGGTCTTTTCTCTGGTTATGTTGTGTTTGACTTGCAATGTTCGAAAAGGTATGAAGGTGACTTTTTATGTTCTTTAAATCTCGTTTCCATTTTTCTACTTGTTTCTCCTATATATAAGTCGTGAAAGTTATCATATTGTATTTTATAAATAATGTCGGTGTGGTGTTCGTCAGTGTAGTTTTTACATAGTAAAGACCTTAGTTTTGTGCCTCGTTTTTGAATAAATTTGGAATTAACTGGAATGTCATATTTTGTTACCAGGTTTTTGTCAAATGTTGGTTATTTGTTTGCTGATGTCAGGAATATATGGTATGCAGCAGTATACGGTCTCGTGAATTTTTGATTCGTGGGATATATTTACTTTCGCTACTTGAATTTGCTTTTTGTCTAGGTGTGTGCGTATAATGTTTTCCACAGTTTGTGGTGGAAACTTATTCATGTTCATGAAGTATTGTTTCATTTTGTCCAGTTTGTCGTTAAGTTTATCTGGTTTTATAGCTGTGTTTATTTGATTTCTTAGTATGTTGACTTTTTTTTTGTTTCATGTGCTGAGTTCCAAGGAATGTATTGTCCAGTATGAGTGATTTCTCGGTGGATTTTTGTTTTGAATTGTGTATCGGTTCTTGTAATGTTGAGGTAAAGAAATGATATGTGATTGCTTTCTTCCTGTTCACATGTGAAGTTAATGTTGGGATGTATAGGGTTAATGTGATTGAAAAAATTAAATGTGTGTTCTGTACATGTGAACCTCGCAACCGTGTCGTCTACATATCTGTACCAGTATAGTGGTGGATGTAATGCTATGTTAATTGCTTGTGTTTCAACTTGTGTCATAAAAATATTAGCTAGAACTGGTGATACTGGGTTGCTCATGCTTAGGCCGTTTTTCTTCATCATGGTGAATTCTATGAGGGTTGCTATTGGCTGTTGTGAATGTCTATTGATGGGTTAGGGTCCCGGATGTACAGTTCCAAGGCTATCTTGCAGGCTTCAGTGGTTGTAACTTTTGTAAAGAGGAATATAACATCGAAACTGGCCATTAAGGCTTTATGATTAAGTTGATTTAGATTAGACATGAAATAAAAAGAGTATTTGATGAATGAGCTGGCTGATGTTACATATTTGGAGAATGTCCATGCCATGTATTTACTAAGATTGTAATTAAACAGTTCATATGTGGACATTATTGGTCGTAATGGACAATCTGATTTCTGAGGTTTGGGGATGCCGTATTTTGGTGGTGTGCGTGAGTTGGTCTTGCGTAGGTAGGAATAAAGTGCTTGTGAAATTGTGTTGGCTTTTTTCATTTTTAGTAGCATTTTGTTTAGTTGCATTTCGTGCGTCTTTGTTAATTTTGTGTGTATTGGTTTAAATTTGTTTGTGTCTGATTAAATGTTCTTCATTTTTTGGATGTATTCATTCGTGTTCATTATGACTACAGCGTTTCCTATCATTAAACGCACACACATAGACGAAAAGCAAAATCAACTAGTGAAAGTAAATATATCCCACGAATCAAAAAATCCCGAAACCATATACTGCTGCATACCATATATTCCCCACATCAGCAGAAAAATAACCAACATTTGTCCAAAACTAGTAACAAAATATGACATTACAGTTAATTCCAAATTTATTCAAAAACGAGGCACAAAACTGAGGTCTATACCATGTAAAAACTACACTGATAAAAACCACAATAACATTATTTATAAAATACAATGTGATAACTGCCACGACTTCTATATTGGAGGAAAAAGTGGAAAAATGGAAACCAGATTCAAAGAACACAAAAAGTCACCTTTACACTTTTCGGACACTGCAAATCAAATAAACACAACATTAGCAGAGAAAACACCCAAATACAAAATAAAGAAAGAAACATAAACAATCGCATAATTAAAGAAGCCTTACTTATGCAACAACTCAAGCCCAAAATAAATCAATACAAAGGAACACCTTTACACCTATATTAAATATATATAAATGTAAATATTTGATGTATATATATTATATATATGTGTGTGTTTAATATAGGTATAAAGGTGTTCCTTTGTATTGATTATACCTTTTATATCTATATTAAATGTATATATATATATATAACTATTTAATTCATTTTGCCTCAATAACTATGTCACCAAGAACTCAATGAGTAACATCGAGTTGATAAGGAGGATTGACAACAGAGAAGTCTGGCATGCCATGATCGTCGATGTCTGCCGCAGATTTGACACATGAAGAAGAGGATAAATATATTCAAACATCCAAGCACGCCCTCTACATTCCTACACTCAGTTACACAATCACCTTCAAACATATGGTCAGCTATCGGTCAGTTACCTTTTTCTTTCTTTGTAAACCTGACGATGACCGAAGATGGTCGAAGCGCTGTTCGCTCCTCTACATAAAAATTTTCTCAACCCAAACGATCCGTTTATACATATATATTATGTAGCTTTGCATTGAGAAAACAGCAGCCTTAAGAAGTAACCCAAAGAAGAAATAAATGCATTGCAGATTTCTTTGTCTAGCCTCGTTATATCCTGAGAACAGATTATTAAGTTGTCGAGAAAAAAATATCGTTTTTGAACTGTGATGTTTGGAAAAGTATAAACCCGTGTTGTAGAACAGATTATTAAGTTGTCGAGAAAAAAATATCGTTTTTGAACTGTGATGTTTGGAAAAGTATAAACCCGTGTTGTAAAACATGCTATAATCAAAGTAAGCACCATTTGCTTCAACACACTTTTGCCAATGTGTAACAATGTTGTTTATGCCCCTGCTGTAGAAATCAGAGTTTCTGTGGTCAATCAGCTCCCTGAATGCTTCTTCTGTATTTTCCTGGTTTTGAAAGCGTTTATTGCTCAAAAAGTTGTCAAAGTGCTTGAAAATATGAAAATATCTAAGAGAATGATCTGTAGAATAAGGTGGATGAGGAAGAACCTAATTCGTTCAATTTTTGGAGCGTCAATCATGACAGGTCTCATAGCATCGATTTTGTTGATCTTCGAATAGCTCGTGTAGAACTCAGTTATCCAACATTTTCATCTTTTTAATCTCACTCAGGTGGTTGGCAATGCTTGATTTCCTTGTGCCTATCTTTTCTGCAAGGACACCTACTGTTGTGCGAGGGTCTGTCTCAACTGCTTTCCTTGATATTTTTTCATCTAAGGATTGCTTCCTTCCACGACATTTCTGTTCAAAATGGACGACATCCATCTTCATGTCAAAATCTTTGGAACCAACGCTGAACTGTATGCTCAATCACAGATCCATGGCCAAATATTTGGTTATTGTTCCGTGTAGTTTCTGTAGATTTTCGTCCAAGTTTGAAATCGTTGGGGAAATCAGACGAAAGTCCTTCTTGTCCATGCTACCTTGGGGATTGCGAAACTTACTCTGAGTAGAGTTGAAACAGGAGAAAACTGAGAAACCTTGTAAGCGACAACCATTTGATTAAACCAACTAACGATGTTTCTCAATATTCAGCTTCTAAATGTCATCCTGAGAATTCCTAACAATTGATTTTATTCTGAGACACACTTGATATATAGATTTGTTATTTTCAGCTCAGAAAAAAAAAGAGAAAAACAGCTTCCACAGAATTACGGCTACCATAGCTTGAAGTTATTGCTAAAAGTTATAGAATTTTCCTTTAACAACCCCAACCTGAAAAATTAGTGACGTTCATATATTTTAACGATTTCGTTCACATCGAGATACATTTATGGCATCAATAACGTAAGAATCAAAATATAGCTACAGTGTCTCCCTCTAGTTTGCTCATTTCAGAACATAGCCGTATTGGGTTATGTTTCATGTCCACTTGGATGAGATCGAATTCCGGATTTTCGTATTGTGAGTTCGTAGGCTTACCGTTGTCCTACCAGGATACATTTCGCTGGTAAATAATTATATGTATATTGATTTTTATATTAAAAATTAGATATAAGGCGTATTTAATTGCATTAGAATTTTATTTAAGTGCTGCTGTGCTCCTATTGCTAGGAAACGTCAGAAAAAAAATGACGAAAACAGTTGAATAGGAGAAACTAACATAATAGTCTGTCAGGTATCTCCCTTAAGTTTAAAGAGAAGACACATACATTACTTAGTATATTAAATTAGATGATAAAATATTAGCAAGCAGTTGGTGGCTGCTGCATACACTTTTCATATTTTTTTTATGTTTCGTATTTGTTTTTTTGTTTGTTGTTGTTGTTTTTGAAAAACAATAACAATGGAATATTATAAAGAGGAATTAGTTTTCGCAGTTGATTTCGTTTCGTAATTAACTTAAATTCCAAACTGCAACAAGAACAATAACAAAAACATGGTTAAAAACAATATTACCTTCAGAAATTCTTTATATAACAAATTATCGCTTTAAGGTAGTCTGCCTTTCAACAGACGCTGACGTGAATAACTGATTTCATTTTCAAGTCTTTAATAACTTTATTTTACTAAATAATGGCATTTAAAGAAATAAATATTCTTCCTATAAAAGCCAACTGTATATTTAAAACGACAGTGAGTTTGTATATGGATCCGAAACGGTGTGGGCTGAAATATCTGAGCCCTATTCATCTGAAAATGGACAGTGAACTTGTAGATGTATTTGGAACATTGGGACCTGATATATCTGGTCACTAATAATTGTCTGTTCCAACAACTTTCATTTGGGGGTTGCGCCCTTGGTCGATAATTGAAAAAAAATGAGGTATCCACGACGCCATCTGTATACTACCACCCAGTTATTCGCACAACCACTTATACATACATATATATCTATATATATATATATAAATGACATGTTCAAGTGGTTAAGGCACTCGATTCTTCATCTGAGGGTCGTGGATTTGAATCCCTGTCGTAATAAACGTGCTGGCCTTTTCAGCCATGAGGGCGTTATAAACTGATGGCCAGTCGCGCTATTCGTTGGTTAAGAGTAACCTCATTGTTGGCGGTGTTGACTGGTTGATTTCCCATAAGTTTATCAATTCAGATTTAGGGACGGCTAGCGCATATAACCCTACAGTGACTTAGAACGCAAATGAAAATCAAACACAACCTTTTGTTTTGTTGTACTCTTTTTTTTCTCTCAGTAAGAGTGTAAGGACCTCAACCAAAGAGAAAAACAAACTCTTCTCTAACTTAATAAATAATTATTCATAGTTAGGCCTAAGATGTATTTTGGTGATAATGTTGATGTGTACTTGGAACATTTGTAACTGCACAGTGGTTAATTAAACATACAGGTAAAATTTATTCGTGACACATTGTTGTGTCGGTTGTTTTTTTCGTCTTCGGTAGATACAGCTAATCCTATTTATATAGCTAACGAACCATATTTTTTATTCTTAAGAAATTTCATCTTTTTAACCTTCAGGGTAACTACAGTCTTTCAGCCGGATCTAAGAATCTTCTAAGATATTTCCAGTTGTACAGAAGCGCAGTTATAATGTAATCCAATTCTAGTTTTATTTGTAACTGGACGATTCGTTTTCAAACGAGTAAAACTGCTTGAAGGCATGCAGGAGATTAACTAATCCTCCTTTTACTAGTAACGTGAGTTGAAGCTTAGTGAAATCGTGTTACTTAACAATCTAGCTGCATGCAAGAAACCGAATGATTTGAAATTTTAAGCTTCATTGACACCATTTAATTTACAGTTACTCAACATACGTTTTACCTTAACCTAAAAAACGTCACGAAGGTTAATTTTGTCTTATGTGGAAGACTAGAAACACAGCAACGTTTCAGTAACTTTCCGGGATAATCTCAAAAGGAATGTCATAAAATCGTAAATATTACAATAAGACTGACAGAACTCCGATTCTGGTCAAATTAGTAAGTTTATTGTAACATTACTTCTTTATATACAAGGTTACCAAAATAATGCAAAATAATTCTTATCGCTAACACCAAAACTTGTAGGTTCACACGTCTTAGGCCTAACAAAAATTAAGCCTATATTAAGTACGGCCTGTATTCGACTAAAGAAATAAATTAACACTGCAACTTGTGTGCGGTTTTCCTTTAGTTTAATTCGGAATAAGCTTTACCGTACTTAATCTTATCAATAAATTGGCATATAATTTTATTCTAGGACCTAACATTAGGCATTTTAAAATTTTGATAAGCTTTTAATTTGATGTCATACAAAGTGTCTAGTTAATTATATTTACTTACCACTTTCGTTAACGTTCGCTGTTCGCACGTTAAGGTGCACACTCGTTGTCAACACGAACAAAACAATTATTTTTTTATAGAGGGAGAATAGTTCTTTATTAGCAGCTTTTGTGATAAAAAAGACACTACATAATGGTCCGGTGTCACCTTTAGTATCACTGAAAATAAATACTCGTGAGATGCGATGCCATGGAAGTTAACATTCATTAAAACCGATTTAAAGTTTGTAACGAAAAAACCCGACAAAAGACAAATTCTTTGATTGGCGAGAATTCTTTAAAAGACTAAATCGAACTTAATTTAAATTGTTTTCATGTAATACATTCACACAGCGAAAGGTTTTAAAACACAAAATGCCTGTGGTATTTGTACACCATCAACAATGACTGGTTTTTGAATTTCGCACAAAGCTGTGGTATTTGTACACATCAACAATGACTGGTTTTTGAATTTCGCACAAAGCTACACGAGGACTATCTGCGCTAGCCGTCCCTAATTTAACAGTGTAAGACTAGTGGGAAGGTAGCTAGTCATTACCACTTTCAGCCAACTCTTGGGCTACTCTTTTACCAACGAATAGTGGGATTGACCGCACATTATAACTCCCCCACGGCTGAAAGGCGAGCATGTTTGGTATGTCAGGAATTCCAACCAACGACCCTCAGATTACGAGACGAACACTCTAATCACCTGACCATGCAGGGGCCCATCAACAATGAGCAAAATCAAGCTCCACGGAACATTTAATCTGAGACAAAACCCAAAAACGAATCCGTTGTCAATTTTCTACAAGTCTTTGGCCCGGCATAGTCAGGTGAGTTAAGTCATTCGACTTGTAATCTGAGGGTCGCGGGTTTGAATCCCCGTCACACCAAAAATGCTCTCCATTTCAGCCGTGGGGCATAATAATTTTTGGATGTCAATCCTACTAGTCTTACACTGTTAAATTAGGGACGGCTAACGCAGATAGTCTTCGTGCAGCTTTGTGCGAAATAAAAAAAAAATTCAGTTTTAAGAAAACGTTCCACTGACGCCCCAAAGCAACAAATCTACTCAAGGATAAATTATGGAGTTGATGTTCATTTAATAGTGACGTTCTACTGTTGAGCACGAGAAAGGTTCGGAACACACAAGTTTGGAACTCCAATGCATATTTGTTTTGTGCGGTGTTTTTTAATGTCAACATTGTTGGCTGAAACTGAATTTCTAGGACTAGTTTGTGTCATACTCGTAGTAAATTCCTTTGTGACATTCTCTATTCATCAGAGCCTAAGATTAGTTGCATACTTTTTATTCTATAACCACAGATTTTACACACACTCAAACCGAACATTGTTATAGAATGAGTGGCACGAGTCACTGAAACCTCTGGTTTCACCATTTGAGTAAAGTATCTCAGCATTTACTATTTCGCTAACTTCAAACGTTATTATCGCCACTCATCACCACGTGACATTTATTACTCTCGGTACCAGCAAGGCAATGCACTTAACATATTTTAGTTAGGTTTGTTATTCGATCATAACAACTCATGAGACAAATCGACAAACAGGTAACATCGTATTGTGATAAATAACTTTGTGACCATGACGAGAATCGTTTCCTTGTAAGAAAAACAACTCAGCCTGTTAGCTGTGGTTCGTTTGCAGTAGCATAAATGGCAGTCTGTACATCACAGGTATCTAAACCAGGTTTCAAGCGATGTAAGTCCTGAAACTTACGGCTGTGCCACTAACTTTCACGTCTCTTCATAGTGACAAACGCAAATTTGACAGGAAACATGTAAGAGAGTTCTGGAATTAACAAGACAGTGTGGTCTGCAGCTGCAAAGCGTTTTAGGAGCTTTGTGTTTATGTTTTAGTAATAAAATAACATAATATCAAAGGTAGCAGTTAGTGAAAAACCACATTAAATGTAGCACATGGTCAGAAGTCGATATTTCAAGCTCAAAAACATTGCAGGTTCTACATCTTTGTGTATTTGGTTGAAATTCGTAGAATTACACGTTAAACTTGTATTTCTAACTGTGTCAAAAACTGTTATTCTTTCTTCCTTAAATTTAGTTTAAATAATTGCAACAAATTCTGTGAGACGTTATAATTACTTATGTCGAAATATGTTGTGAGACGTTATGATTACTTATGTAGAAAAATGCTGTGAGACGTTATTATTACTTATGTAGAAAACAATAAAATGTTGCGAGACGTTATTATTACTTATGTCAAAAAATGCTGTGAGACGTTATTATTACTTATGTAGAAAACCGATGGTAACATACAGCTAAGTTATTCATCAAAGGAAGTCTGTGTTATTTTTATTGAAAAGTAAGTTCACCTGTCATTATTTTAGGTATGTGGTTTAATGAGACAGAATGCAATGGGTGTGATGGCAAGACGTACACAGTACCAGAAAATATTTTACCAATAAAATGTATACTTGTGGGCGTGTGGGGGAAGAGTTCCTTTTCAATAAAATGAGGGCTTAAGTTACAAAAAACTCAAAAATCTTAGGAGTGTCGTTGGATCCCACCACGCACCACCTCGGCTTAAGCCCTCACATTGTAGCCTCATAATACATACCATTACCTTAACGTTTATTTCATATTGTTACAACTTTATCTCCGCTTAGTTCTTACAATCACACACAGTTAGATGCACTTGTTGTCCGGATATTTTCTGTTAAGATGAGTAACAAACGAAATGGAACATAAAAATAACCTAATATGAAACACACTAGACCAGCGAAGCAGATTGTGATGGTCTTCAAAGTGAATCGTTTGTTGCTCGTAAAAATGTTAGAAATATAATAAAAAAGATAAGAAGAAATTTATTCTAAATGTATTATCATATTTATGATCGTACTTCACGTGTATGTATATATTTTTAGATTGTACGAGTAATGGGGTTTTTATTAACAACTAGTTGGAGTACTGGTTCCTTGGACCTAATTTATGTTATTCTTTATGTCGAGAAACCCGCTTGAAATAAAAATGTATCTCAGAATGGCTGGTATGGGTATTATTGATAAGGAGAGAACAATGTTTCAAATTTTCTAGGTCATCTTCAGGTTAACAAAAAAATAGTTTGCAATCTGACTGTTACCGGGCACACTTCTTAGAAAGAGCATGTACTGTAGGGGGCGTTGCAGTTGGATGTTAGATTATTAATTAGTAATCATGAATTTATGTAAATGCATGATTACTGAAAAGTTATATTTGGACATGAAAAGTCTCTTTTCTTATACGTAATTGTAAAAAAAAAATATTCGTAAAAATTGCAAAACAGAATACTGAAAATCTGTATTTACCTACTCGTTAACGTAATAAATCTCCTCCCCTTTTCTGTTGACGATCCACCTACATCCTACAAAGTAGTTACATGGACATAGAAGAGAGAACAGACACTACTATTATATTTATATCGGTGATTTTTCACATGCAATGATTTACATGGTGTTCTGTTTCCTAAGATATACCTTATTTTCTGGTGTTTAATTCCTCAATTGTTATAACTAGAAAGGTTTTCACAGTTCATAATTATTAGCCTAAGGTCAGTTTAACTTTTTCAAACAAGATTGAGCAGGCTATATTTCAAACATTTTCAAAACCTATTTTATACTAACTGTATGTAAGAAGTTTGACTTTTTTAAATCATAAGTTCTCTTAAGAGAATTCAAAGTATTATAAGGAATAAATAACGCTAACGTTACCTCTAAATGTCCACTTCTATTGATGTGAGGATGAACAGTTGTCTAACGAAATGTGTAGTTTTAGACTTTAACAATAGATGTCATGACTAGTCATTAGCTATTAAAATTGTATTGCGCATATCACATCAGTATTTTAAATAAATTTTTAACGATCAGAAGTTTTGATCATTTGGCTGTCTCATGCAGTACGCCAAAGCGTATCAATAAGTAACAAGCAATAGATCAATATCGTCCAATCAATCTAAGTACTGGATAGTCTATTGAAAGAGAGATTTGTTTGAATTTCTCGCAAAGCTACTCGATGGCTGTCTGTTCTAGCCGTCCATAATTTAGCAGTTTAAGACAAGAGGGAAAGCAGCTAGTCATCACCACCCAACGCAAACTCAAAAGTTGGATTGACCGTAACATTATAACGCCCTCATGGCTGAAAGGGCAAGCATGTTTAGTGTGACAGGGATTCAAACCCGCGACCCTCGGATTATGAATGCACTGCCTTGATCACCTGGCAATGCCGGGCTATTGAAAGAGAGATGACATCTCTACAGAAACATTAATGACTTCAATGTGACTTTAATAACGTCCAGTTCAATGTGTTTGTAGAACTAGCTTCAATTCTAGATAAAATGTATTTTTAATTTAACATCGAGAAACACATGTTTATAGACAAACTAAAATTTCTATCTCTCTTATGGAAGTTCTCTGCCTAAGTGGAACACTGAATCCATATATCAGGTGGAATCGCTATCTGTTCCTTCACAAAGTCTGCTGTACAACAGAGCTATACAACATATACGCTCTGCTCACCACTGGGAAACGAATCTCAGATTTGACCATTTTGAATGAGTAAACTTACCACTGATGCACCAGGGTATATATCTTCAAAAAGAGCATTACCACTGCTTGTTCAAGAGATAGCTTCAGTTCTATTTTGGTTGCCATAACCAGACATAGGTCGTATGTACATAAAATATAAGTGTATCCGTTGTACTGTCTGATTTCTTCTCTTTATCTGTTTTCCTTTCGTTTCTTTAGAAATCGTTTTAAACTTAAAAAGGTTTTGGTTTTACTTGAATGAAATACTTTATGTGAGACCAACTTAATATAACTAACTTGTCACAATTGAAACTTTTGTGGTTTGCTAGAACACAACTGAAACAACATTTTGTAATCATCTTACAATAGGTTACAATGCACTCTATCATCATAACATACACACACGTACTGACATATTTATATCACTGTATTTTTCATCACTTATTTTGCTCTCTTGCGATAGATAGACCAAAGTTGCAAAATACTACAATAGATGTCAGTAGCGATTACGTATCATCAAAGATGAATAAATCGGTAAATATACCTTGTTTACCTCTTTAACTTTGAAACAAAAAGCCATACAGTATTATTTCTGTGATGTGCCTTTTGCAGGGAGCAAATCCAGAATATCAGCCTTTCACCACTTAGCCACAGAATTACGTACAATCACGATTAAAGTTATTTTAAAATGATGTAACATTCGCATGACTTGTATTTATTTTATGCATTGTCAAATGGCGAGACCGACAACAAGAGCATTATCTTCGTTTAAGCAAGGACATTGAAGCTTGTCCATATGTACCTATTATCTTCTCTCTTCTGTTAATTCCAACCAAATCTCTTCATTTTATGTATGGAACGTGGGTTTGGAGATCCAAACCCAACATCAAACTGTGAAAGCCAACACCAACTTAAGATACTTCCTGTTTAACAACACTGGTAAAATGTTTGCAAACGATACATCTTTCCATCTCAGTTTCGAGACATAAAATTTGTTTTCAGTTTCTAATGAATTTACCGCTCGAGATTTCGTCTCTTATTCATAAAACTTATACTGAAAGGCTATTATCTATATTACAGAAAAGATGGTAAGAGTATATAGCAGTTAAGTGCAGCGACATGTCATGGTCACTAACACACCAGTTGGAGTTAATTTATTACAAACTGCCGTTTCAATTGGTTTCTTGCTTTATCTCTCCCTTCAATCGCTCAGCTGTATGTCTAGAGGCTTATAAAGTTAAAACCGAAGTTTTTATACCAATGGTGGGCAGAGTACGGATAGCCCGTTATACAGCTTTGATGCCACGGTATCAACAGTTGATACATTATGTTGTTTTTTCCTGGCGAAACCATTATCGTTAATAAATGAAGCATTTTGCGAAACGTACCTTTGTTTCTTGTTTTTTTTTTATCTCGCTCTTATAAACGAACAATTCCTTGTTTTGATATAATATTTGTATAAAAAGAACTGTTAACAAGTGTCAAATTGATCTGTTTTGCTTTCACGAGGTAACTTGTTTTAATTAAGATATGTCACTGGGTACTTTTTTGCATCGGAAAACGGTTTGGTTTGTTTTGAATTTCGTGCAAAGCTACACGAGGGCTATCTGCGCTAGCCATACCTAATTTAACAGTGTAAGTCCAGAACAAAGACAGCTAGCCATCACCACCCACCGCCAACTCTTGGATTTCTCTTTTACCAACAAATATTGGGATTGATCGTTACATTATAACGGCCCCACGGCTGAAAGGGCAAGCATGTTTGGTGTGACAAAGATTCGAACCCAAGACCCTCAGTGTCTTAACCACCTGGCCATGACGGGGCCCTATCGGAAAACGACAACTATCAATAATTTGAATATTTTTCTTTTTTAACTGCCCCCCAATGGCTCAGCGGTATGTCTGCGGACTTACACGCTAAAATCCGGGTTTCGATACTCGTGGTGGGCAGAGCACAGATAGCCCATTGTGTAGCTTTGTGATTAATTCAAAACAACAACAATCTTCTTTAACAGAAAATATATTTATTTACGTTTCTTGTAAGGTATGTGAAAGATAGGTAAAAACAAGGACAAAATCTCAAATAGTACAACATTGTGGATAATGGAAACGGTGAGGAATACGTGTATTTATATTGACAACAGAACCGAAGTCTAATATGACAAAACCTATGTTTCCATTCGTTTTTAACGTTCATTGAATGAAAAAGCACTCAGTTACAGTATATTGTTTAAGTGTTCGACTCGTAATCCGAGGATCGCGGGTTCGAATCCTAGTCGCACCAAAACATGTTTGCCCTTTCACCCGTGGGGCGTTATATAATGTGACGGTCAATTCTACTATTCGTTGGTAAAAGAGTAGCCCAAGAGTTGGCGGTGGGTGGTGATGACTAGTTACCTTCCCTCTAGTTTTACACTGCTAAATTAGGGACGGCTAACACAGATAGCCCTCTAGTAGCATTGCGCGAAATTCAAAAAAACAAACAATCCAAAAATCGCGGATAAAATAGTGGAGAAACACTGATATAAAAAATATCCATTACTGGAACGTAATACTGAAGGACCCAAAGAATGCCATTCTGTTATTATAATTTAAAATAATAACAAATGTTGACAGCAACTCGATAATTCCCATATATAGATGCACAATCAAAAAAGAAGTTAAAACACTGGGCAACAGCCAGGTCCTAACCATAAAAAGAAACTTAGAGTCTGAAGTACCCAAAAGTCTCTTCAGATACGTACAACCGTAGGTCTCTGGTTAAACCAAACCATATTCTTTCTTCGGTCAATAAACACTCAGATAGAAGTGGAAATTTATAGCATTTGTTTGGTTTAAATGTATGGTTTACCTAGGACTTATAATCTAAGTGTTTAAGATTACATGTGACAAAATTAATTATCCGTTATTATTCAACGGACTAGACATGCTGTCAAAATTAATTATCCGGACTAACTGGTACTCCAAGTTGTTAGTTGTGAGTAAAACGCTACAGATCTAAATCGAGCTAACTACTTAAATTGCGCCGCTGTATGAGGTCTTATTCCAATAGTACTGAGAAGCACTCGTGAATTCTGCAATACAAGTCTGTTGCAACAGAAGTGGCGAGTCAAAATAAGTAATAAAGTAATAAGTATGTCGAGAATGAAATACTGAGAAAGTTTTTTGTAAATTACACAATTGGTCAGCATGTAGTTTGAAGTATTTCATCAACAGTTTCTTTTTTGGACCTGGCATGGCCAGATAGGTCAAGGCGTTCGACTTGTAATCCCCATCGCACCAAACTTGCTCGCCCTTTCAACAGTGGAGACGTTATAATGTGACGGTCAATCCTGCTATTCGTTGGTAAAAGAGTAGCCCAAGAGTTGGCGGTGGGTGGTGATGACTAGCTGCCTTCCCTCTAGTCCTACACTACTAAATTAGGAACGGCAAGCACAGATAGCCCTCGAGTAGCTTTGTGAGAAATTTAAAACAAACAAACAAACAAACAATTCTTTTGTGTGTGTGTGTATATATATATATACTGTGAGTGACAACATTTAGAGACTGGATTAAAAAAACAAACAAGTATTTACTAGTACATGATTATATTCCTAGATGGTGCCACATAGCAGTAGATATTTTACTTTAAAATGAACTATTAATTTGTATAACCGATGATTTGTATTGCAATAACAACAATTTTGTTTCAATAAATATACCAATATTTGTTTGTTGTTAATCAAAAATGCTATGCGATAATCTCTCTGTGATTTGCTAACCGCTGGTGTCGAATCCCGTTGTTTAGCGTTTGAAAAAGAAAAAAAGTTTCTGCTTTTAGTTAGAAAAAAGTAATCAACACAATCTTCTCTTTAAGATAAGTTTTACCTTATTCAATATACTTATAATTATTTTGTAATAATCCATTTCTTAAAACTGCATACAAGGAAATAATTTACATCTTGCAAAATGTTTAAAACCTTTTTTTCGGATGCTATTAATTCATTCTTATGAACTTCTTACATAGCTTAATCTACAAACATAGAAAAAACAAACAAATGAATAAATCCGTTTACCATAATGCTCTTTTGAAAGACTTGTTCGCAGAGCAATGTCGTCAAACATTCTTTATTCATAACGATAATAAAATTACTAATCCTGGCACTGTCCGTATTCATTAGATAAAAATCAATTATTTTTTTACATTTTTTTTATAATGAGAAGGAGAATAATAGGTGGCGCTAGAAATAAAAATATTCAACAATAACAACGAAAAACAGCACAAGTGATGAGTCTTGACGCAGTATACAAAACAAAAAACAATGTCTGTCTGTCAGTGTTCAAACAAACACAGCCATGTATTGTTTCAAGTGTTCGGAAAATAAGAAATTGAAATACAATTTTTGTAGGAATATTTATACGTACAGAGTTTTATAAGACGGTCTAAAAATTGGAAATGCATTCTTACGTTGCTATTTCGTTATAGACTACGCGATTTTGACAGATATGGGAAAGATAAGGTCTCTTAAGTCTGCTAATCTTGCATCTGTATGTGACAGTATCAGAAAATACTTTAGTAATAAGGCTATGTTTGTTTGTTTCGGATATTGTTACAAAAATACAGAGAACCTCTCTACTGTAATCATTTCTAATTTTCAACTGGCAAACAAAAGGGTTTGGTGTGGCTTGTTTTGAATTTTGCGCAAAGCTATACGAGAGCTATCTGCGCTAGCCCTCTAGTGTAAGACTAGAAGGCAGGCAGCTAGTCATCATTACTTACTGCCAACTCTTGGGCTAATCTTTTCCAACGGATAGTACGATTGACCGTAACATAATAACACCACCATGACTAAAAATGTGAGTATGTATAAAGTGGCAGGGATTCGAACTCGCGACTTTCTAATCACGAGTCGAGTACCTTAACCATCTGGCCATGCCGGACCCGCAGACCAAATCGAAAACAGCTAGTGAGAAACATCCACTGCCACCGATGAACTTTGGGGAAGACATGCACTCAACAATGGAATATTTATTCACTCTTGCCATCCATACAGAGACTCCCAAAATTAGGGGACGAGTTATAGAACCTTGAACTTATAGTCCGAGTTGTTCCTGTGGTACAGCCCTTAATTTCAGAGCTGGTAAGCTGGGTTCAAATCCACGCGATACCATAAAATGTTCTCCATAATTTAAGCTTTGAGTACGTTATAAGAGTGAAAGTCAATCTTTTAGCGCGGACGGTTGTAGCCAAATGTGGCTGACAAGGTGTCTTCTCTCTGGTCATAGTTCAAAATGAGGTACAGCCGCAAACAGCTTTAGTAATGATGCCATAAATACAAATATAAATTGTGGAATAAAGAAATAACGGAAAGCGACTAATTTATGAAATTACACTATTTAATAAAATAGTAATATTTATTAAATGTTAAAGAAATACTTTAATTAATCCGTTAATGTATTTTATCTTTCTCCATAATATTGTCGTTTATATTAGTGTTTAATATGATTAAAATAATGTTTTCAGTGTTAGATATTCCAGTTCTTAAAGAACCCAAATGGCACAGAGGAATATCTGCGGACTTACACAGCTGTAATCTGGGTTTCGATACATGTGGTGGACAGAGCACAGATAACCCATTTTATAGATACGTGCTTAACTTCAAACAACAAAAATTTCTTTAATAGGAACCATAGGAGGGTCAGCGGTAAGTTACGGAGATACAACGCTAAAATTCGGGGTTCGATTTATCGTAATGGGCAGAGCACTGAAAACTCATTGCTTAGCTCTATGCTGAAAAAAACAACAACCAAAAGAAACCTTTAGTAGGGTCAGGACCAACACCACTATTACGGAAGAGCTCAGGCAAAGAAATAAACATTTTATTTTTAGCTCGTTATAAGACTGTATGAAAATTGAGGCCACAAACGGGTGTAGTTTTTGTCATAACTTTTAGGCACACGGATGCAACATTGTA
This sequence comes from Carcinoscorpius rotundicauda, assembly GCA_011833715.1. Classification (NCBI taxonomy): domain Eukaryota; kingdom Metazoa; phylum Arthropoda; class Merostomata; order Xiphosura; family Limulidae; genus Carcinoscorpius; species Carcinoscorpius rotundicauda. The sequence goes on from CM022394.1 coordinate 22,363,753, forward strand.
AAACAGAAGGCATCTTTCTCTTTAAAAGTTATATCAAAATGTTTACCGAGTGTAAACTTTAATATGCAACACTATCACGAAAGTTAAACGTTAGCTGTATGCTACGAACACTGAGGCTTTGTTTATGAATCATACATGATTAAATAGTGGCTGAAAAGTGTTCTGTATGCAAAGTTTTATTCATCGAAATCTCAAAGCTGCTTTAAATTTCCAGACTTTCTTTGTTACGTGACTTAAATAATACAGATCCTTCTTCCAGCGTCCTCGCGATGTTCTTGCAATATAAATTAGAACTTTCATAAACGTTCACATTTGTGTTAAAAATATTGTTGTATTCGTTTATTATTCAAGTTTAACTGGCAATGAGAAATATTTTAAAACCCATGAGAAATACAATAATGTTATATGCGATGGGTTTGTTTGAATTTTAATTTCAGGTAAAGCTACAAGAGGGCTATCTGCGCTAGCCGTCCATAATTTAGCAGCGAAAGACTAGAGGGAAGGCGGCTGATCAAACAATTTTCTTGGAACCTTTTTTTTTCTCTCCTAGTTAACGTTATCGAACATTTCCTAGATTCATATTTTACAGCTCAGTAGTAAAAGGTGGATTTCATTTAGATAAATTTATACATAAGCCAGGTAGAAGTTTACAATGTTTCTTCCGTTGTTAAAAAACAAACACAAAGTTTGGTTGATATTCGAACATGGTGGGGGACGTATGTCACCAACCCATTACAAGTTGTTATTGTTTTGAATTAAGCGCAAAGATACACAATGGACTATCTATGCTTTGCCCATCACTAGTATCGAAACCCGGTTTTTAACGTTGTAAGTCGGCACACATACCGCTGAGCCACTGGGGGGAGAGGCTGCCTTTACCAATACGTGTATGCTAAACTGTATCTTAATGTTGTAAACAGCGATTTGACGTTTGAATTTTGTAGGATTAATGGAATGCGATGTATGGTTTGAGCTTCAAAAAATTGTGTTTGGATGGTGTATGTATTGTAATAATATACTTTTTAATCTCGTAGAAATGGTTATTCTAAATTTTGTTATCTTGTGAAAGAAATACTGAGCGTTCGATGTGGTCACCACGAAGGACACAAGATTACTGCAACATGTTTAAGACAAAGAACATCATGATGGATCGTATTGCTTGATTTTTTGGACTTAAAATAACTGTAACACGCTCAAGAAAGGACAGAGTGGCGGCCATTTTGGATTGTTCCTTTATAAGAAGGAATGTCGGACCTAAACAGAGTGAATGTTTATATCGAAAGTTGACAAAAATTTTCAATGTATTTGAGTACGTATTTCATTTGGAATATTAAAGCAGTTATAGTGAAACATAGATCGTCTGAGACAGCAGTGTGTGTTTCATACGATATATTATCTTAAACTTCAATAAAAACCACTTATGTCTTCTTTTGTAATATTCAAATTAATGCCGTAGTTTTAAGATATCTTCTTCTCCAAACCGTACTGACATGATAACCATACACGTGGTTCTATTTCTAGAGCCCTAAACAACTGTATAGAAATCGATAGCATCTGATGAGTATAAACATATTTTAATCACGAATTAATAAACATGATGAAGTCAAATAATTTACTCTGCTTTAAATGCACTCAGAAGAACGAATACCTTTGTAAAGTTTGTTTGTTTTTGTTTTTCAATTTCGCGCAAAGCTACTCGAGGGCTATCTGCGCTAGCCGTCCCTAATTTAGCAGTGTAAGACTAGAGGGAAGGCAGCTAGTCATCACCACCCACCGCCAACTTTTGGGCTAATCTTTAACCAACGAAGAGTTGGATTGACCGTCACATTATAACGATCCCACGGCTGAAATGGCAAGCATGTTTGGTGCAACTAGGATTCGAATCAGCGACTTTCGGATTACGGTGTACAGTTTGACTATTGAATTACGAGTTTTACGCTAGTTATAATATGACGAGACGAAACGAAACTTGTGTCGTGGTGAAGTCTTTCGCTGTTTATAGCTTTTATTAAATGTTTAAAATGATGGACTTTAAAATAAGCTATAATATATTAATACGGATATTTTTTTTACATACCTTGAATTGTCATCCATCCACATCAATATTGCAGCTTATAAAATTATATACTCTAGCAGATGTATTTCTTCTAACCAGAATGCTCTTTGTGTTATGTTTTCTGTGGGGCTGGCATGGCCGAGAGCGTTAAGGCATGCTCTCGTAATCTGAGGGTCGAGGGTTAGCATCCGAGTCGCGCTAAACATGCTCGCCCTCGCAGCCGTTGGGGCGTTATAATGTTTCTGTCAGTCCCACTATTCGTTGGAAAAATAGTAGCTCAGGAGTTGGCGGTGGGTCGTGAAGACTAGCTGCCTTCCCACTAGTCTTACACTACTAAATTAGGGACGGCTAGCACAGATAACCCTCGAGTAGCTTTGTGCGAATTTCAAAAACAAATATTTTCTGTGAGCTGAATGTGTAACGTTTGGAATAACGCTGAAATTTTATTTTAAATATAATACAACTCCTGGAAATTTACAAAATGATTTATTTAAGTCTCTGTTTGAATAGGTTTGTTTTTGTTTTTTGGAATTTCGCACAAAGCTACTCGAGGACTATCTGTGCTAGCCGTCCCTAATTTAGCAGTGTAAGACTAGAGGGAAGGCAGCTAGTCATCACCACCCACCGCCAACTCTTGGGCTACTCTTTTACCAACGAATAGTGGGATTGACCGTCACATTATACACCCCCACGGCTGGGAGGGCGAGCATGTTTAGCGCGACGCAGGCGCGAACCCGCGACCCTCGGATTACGAGCGCACGCCTTAACGCGCTCGGCCATGTTTGAATAGGCCAAACATGGCAAAGTGGTTAAGGCACTCGATTTGTAATCTGAGGGTGGCAGGATCGAATCACCCTTACACAAAAATAATCGCTTTTTCACTTGTGGGGGTGGTGATGGCCAGATGCCTTCTATCTAGTCTTACACTGCAAAATTAGGGACGGCTAGCACAAATAGGCCTCGTGTAGCTTTGCGCGAAATTCAAAACAAACCAAATCTTCTGCTTATATGAAGATGCAAACAAAATTAATCAAATTTCCAATACTTCCAATATATTTAATTCAACGCTACTAGGTAATGAATATATTTAGCATTAGTAAATAGCAAAATAATGAAGTAAGGAAATATTATTAAACAGGTAAAAATAATGAATTTATTAAGTATTAATAAACAGGGAAACGTTGAAATAAGGAGACCCACAGCGGCACGTCTGCGTAATCACTCCACGAAAACCCGAACTTCGATACTAGTTTTGGAAAAAGCGCAAATATCCCATTGCGTTTCTGAGATAAGTAATACAATTAATTTCATCATTTATTAGAGTGCGTTTTCATAACAGGATGTGTGATTGAAAAAAATACAACACTTGTTTGTTTATGAATTTCGCGCAAAGTTACATCTAGCAAAGGGCTATCTGCGTTAACCGTTCCTAATTTAGCAGTATAAGGCTAGAGGGAAGGCAGCTAGTCATCACCACCCACCTCCAACTTTTGAGCAACTCTTTTATCAACGAATAGTGGGATTGACTGTACCATTATAATACCCCAGAGCTAAAAGGGAAATTATTCTAGTGTGATGGGGATTCAAAACCGCGACCCTAAGAATACGAGTCGAGCTCTCTAACCACCTGGCCAAGCCGGGGCCTTATAGCACTTGTTAGACTATTGTGGATATGTTTGTAAACAAACAAAAATATTTGTTCACACTGTAATTTAAAAAAATAAATCAAACAGTATTTCAAAACATTAATATGACATCACGTCTGTACATCTGGGTGGGTTAGAAATACGTTGTATGCATGTGTATGTCTGTATAGTGTCTAGGCTCGTATTGCCCATTGTTATTATGATAAGAGATAGTAGTTTTCAGGAGATAAAATGGCATTATCCCAGTTCTGTTTTATATAAGGAGCTGTGTATACACTGTCATCCAATAAGTGTGAGTCGACTTGCAATGTGAGGGTTGTGAGTTCGGATCTCTACCACCAAACATGTTCATCTTAACTGGGCTAATCACCCGGATGTAGAACATTTTTAGCTTACACAAATTACCAATCGACCCCTAATTAGTTTGATCTGAGGATAAATTGAAAAAAAAAAAACAATAGGTAAAAAGAGTTACCTATTTTAATGCATATTTATAGAAATTATTATTAAATATGACCTTCTTTCATCTTGTGACTATTTTCAAGATGCATAAGGACTTCGGTTTCTATACCTAAATATTTATTCCTTTTAACAATGAACACCTAAATGTATCTCTGTAAGGATGGCATTCAATAAATCCACAGAATACCTTAAATGCTAAGACTTTTAACAATACAACTGTCTCAAATGTTAAAGTTAAAAATTATTTATTTATCTTTCATTTATACTATGCTTAACAAACATTTCAAAATAGACACATCCTGTTTTTTAACCCAGTTAATATGAGCACAGGTTACAGCAAAATACTGTGGGCTGTATGAAAATATTAAAATGGAGTCGATGGATATATTTGTTTTAAAAAATTATAATAAGTAATTACATGGTATGTTTAACGTAATTGACAGAAAATACTTTGGATCCACACGAAGATTGGTTCTAATGTATCAAAATGCATGTATCTATTAGCGACTGTTTCGGTTTTATAATATTATATGTCGATATTCCTAAACAAAACAACTAAACAACCATAACATAAATATAAATACGTTACAGTAAATGACATGAAACGTCAGGTACTTTCGATACCAAATGGTATTGGTGTTGCATTGATAAACATGGATCTTTTGTTAGAAAACTGAACATTGAACTTTACCTAAATTTCAGCTTAGAGGACAATAGATTACTTTTAAGTCTGTGTATGAAGACTAGAAATTATTCTGGAAAAGAGTAAAGTGAAAAATAACGAAGTCAGAATACAAATGTGTATTTTTAAGAATTAGAATTAGGGTTACCAACCTCGTTAAATATTATATGCACTAAATAACCAAGCCAGTCACTCCTAGACTTATGGTATAACTTTCTTTGTCTTTGAATTACTTACTAGAGGGAAGGCAGTCAGTGGAAGACTCTTAAATAAACTGAATGATTTATTGTTGATGCACCTACTGTTCAAATTGTGAAGCAGGCTTAGTGGTATCTCATCGTGTCTGAGACCCTTCGATCTGTCAAAAACGTTCAGCCCTGAAGTTTAACGAAACCTCTATCGACTTCACGTCATCATTTGCAAATCATGTGTCATAACGATATATTGTGTCACACTCGTTTGTTATATTTACGTCGAGTTGTTGTAAGTGAGCGAGAGAAAAACGTAACACAGTTTTCGTATGGGATTTTCAGCTCATAAAACATTTTCTTAAAAGCCTACAACAACAAAGTGGCACCTCTAACCTGCAGAAAAATTGTTTGTTTTTTTTGTAATATGAACAAAATCGTCTTTATCTTAAAGAATCCCCTCTGCGTTATTGTGAAACTAATAAATTTACTTTTTGTAATATTTGCTTGAAGTAAACGTACTTATATTGTGGGAACTCCAGAAGATGCCTGGAAAATTCCCCCTTCATCGATCATAATTTCATCATCAGTGCCGGGTTTACAACAATGTTACCCGTTTCTAGCGATTACTTAGTATCCACAAGACAGCTCATCTAATGAAAAAGAAACATGTTCAACTTACTTCGTTTTCGAACACTCACTAATCATTTTTCATGCTTCTATAAGAGCAAACGTATTTTACATTCCATTATAGGATACTATAGAGTTTTTGTCTGGGGTTTCATAGGCCGATGACTGATAACCGAGGCTTAGAAAGACTATATTTCCTTACTTTGTTTCCGTGCGTTCTAGTTGTGTTTCATTCCTACTTAGGAATAAAAACACTAATGTTTAACACGTTAAAAACTCGATTTCAATCTCATGAAGTGACATTTATGAATCATAACTGTCACCCTTATTTAAGTATTATTAATGTAAACTAATTCAGCTCACTAAACAAACGCCCAATTAATTAGGCAAGTTGAAAAGTGTTTTTTTTTTTTTAATAACATGAATATGATTGTAAAATATTCATAAACAGAGATTATGCTGTGCATTTATACCAGAATGTGTGACAATACAAGTTTACCTTTGAGATATTTTTGGAATATTAAATTAATAGAAGGGTAAATATTGACGATATTGCATATAAGTCACGACGTCTCTCATGACTTACTAGATTCGTAGCTAAAATTTCTATTAAAGAAAGAATAAATCATAAACCAGAAACATCTCCATTTTTGTCAGATTGTCACTTGTTTATAAACTCTCCAACTTTGACGTAAAGCGTTAAATTGTGTTCTACATTACGTGTCCCTTTGGCACATTGCTGTACTTACACTACTGTACACATTACACACATCGATTATCCAATAATCAATTTTGATAGAGTTACACAACGCAAAGACCTGGCATGACTAGGTGGTTAGAAGCTCGACTCGTTGTCTGAGAATCGCCGGTTCCAGTCCCCGTCACATGCTCGCCCTTTCAGCCGTGGAGGTGATAGAATGTGAGAGTCAATCCCATTATTCTTTGGTAAAAGAGTAGCCCTATAGTTGGCGATGGGTGCTGGTGACAAATTGCCTTTTCTCTAGTCTTACACTGCTAAATTAGGAACGGCTATCGCGGACAGCCCTCGTGTAGCTTTGCGCGAAATTAAAAAACAAACAAACAAACGGAACGCAAACATGGCAGGAGTATTCTGGGAGTCCAGCAGCTTTCTCTTCGCGCCTTCAGGGGTGTAAGGTTTAATGCAGAGTTTAGAAAATAATGAGTAAAAGAATTAATTCATTTCTAACCAAGTCACCCGACAAAGAAACAGTTAAAATGTTCTATTACAAATCGTGGGCATGGGCCGTTCCATCCGCTATTTTGAGCTGTTACCGTTCCTATGATGCAAAGGAACCTGTACTAAATACAGAAATATGCTTCACTTTCGTTTGGCATCGGCTTCACGTGTTATGCAACCGACTTTCTCGTACTGTTGAGCCTCGTGACTTTGAGGCGATGATTTGAAATTGTCAAACTAGAATAGTTTGTCTTGTTATTTATTTAAAATCAGTTTTTACAAAACCATTAACATAATTTCACAAAACAGGAAACTAAAAACAGCCTCACAAAAAGAGACATTAATTCCATTAAAAACCTAAAACAAGACAGAAACATAAATATTCTAAAAGCAGATAAACGTAACGCTATAGTAATAATGAACACGAATGAATACGTACAAAAAATGAATAGCATCCAATCAGACACGAACAAATTTAAACCAATACACACAAATCCAACAAAGACACACGAGACACAACTGAACAAATTACTACTACAAATGAAAAAAGCCAACACAATTTCACAAACACTTTATTCCTACCTACGTAAAACCGACTCACGTACACCGCAAATATACAGCATCCCCAAACCTCATAAACCAGATTGTCCATTACGACCAATAATATCCACATATGAATCGTTTAATTACAATCTTGGTAAATACATAGCATGGGCATTCTCCAAATATGTAACATCAGCCAGCTCATTCATCAAAGATTCTTTTAATTTCAAGTCTAATCTAAATCAAATTGATCATAAAGCCTTAATGGCCAGTTTCGATGTTGTATCCCTCTTTACAGAAGTTCCAACTACTGAAGCCTGCAAGATAGCCTTAGAACTCTATATCCGAGACCCTAACCCAATTATAGACATTCCCAGTAACCAGTTAGCAACCCTCATAGAATTCACCACAATAAAGACAAACTTGTTAAACAACCACAACTATATACAAACAAATGGCCTAACCATGGGCAACCCAGTATTACCAGTTCTAGCCAATATTTTTATGACACAAGTTGAAACACAAGCAATTAATAGAGCATTACATCCACCACTATACTGGTACAGATATGTAGATGACACAGTTGCGGGATTCAAATCTACAGAACACACACTTAATTTTTTCACTCACATTAACTCTATACATCCCAACATTAACTTTACATGTGAACAGAAAGAAAGCAATCACATATCATTTCTTAACCTCAAAATTATAAAAACCGACACACAATTCAAAACAGAAATCCACCGAAAAATCACCCATGCTGGACTATACATTCCTTGGGACTCAGCACATGAAACAAAACAAAAACTCAACATACTAAGAAACCAGATAAACACAGCCATAAAACTATGCTCGCCAGATAAAATTAACGATGAATTAGACAAAATAAAACAATACTTCATCAACATCAATAAGTTTCCTTCACAAACCGTAGAAAACATTATACGCACACACTTAGACATAAAGCAAAATCAACCAACAAAAGTAAATATATCTCACGAATCAAAAAATTACGAAACCATATAATGCTGTATACCATATATTCCTGACATCAGCAAACAAATAACCAACATTTGGCAAAAATTAGTAACAAAATATGACATTCCAGTTAACACTAAATTTATTCAAAAACCAGGCACAAAACTAAGGTCTATACTATGTAAGAACTACACTGACAAACACCACACCAACATTATTTATAAAATACAATATGATAACTGCCACGACTTCTATATTGGAGAAACAAGTAGAAAAATGGAAACCAGATTTAAAGAACATAAAAAGTCACCTTCACACGTTTTCGAACACTGCAAGTCAAATAAACACAGCATAACCATAGAAAACACTCAAATACTAAATAAACAAACGCAAAATTAAAGAAGCCCTACTTATACAACAACTTAAACCCAAAATAAACCAATATAAAGTAACGCTATTATATTTATATTAATACTATAGATAAAATTATATATTCAAACATCTAACCCCGCCCTCTACATTGCAACACTCAGTTACACAACCCCTTCCAAACATGTGGTCAGCTTTCGGTCAGTTACCTCTTTCTTTGTGAACCTGACGATGACCGAAGAAGGTCGAAACGTTGTTTGCTCTTCTATGTAAAATATTTTCTCAACCCAAACGAGACGTTTTTCCATATAAAATTCTCAACAAGTGGGTTTCTCGACATCACTGAAATATAGTTTTGGTTTTGCTTCATCACGTAGAAACTCTAAGAAATAGACAGTTAACTGTTCACCGACAATAACCTATTTAATTGCGTTTATGCTTATAATACCCAAGTTCAACATAATTAAAAGTGTTTTGCTCCTGATTTTCGTTTGTATTCAATGTCCGGTACATCACGTTGCAGTGTCCAACAGTAGTCAGCAAGCTTTGACGGATTCCAGTTGCCCTGATATCGTTTTTCCATTGTAGCAAAACTGAAGATTTCGATGAAACGGTACGTGATGGGCAAATTTGGATGTGATTTTTATGATCAGCAACCAAATATCTATAAGGAACCAACAGAGTTCAAGGAGCAAAAACTTTGTTGTGAGTGATAACTGAACAACCCCCTTGTATTAGACATTTATGCCATTATCTATTTATATTTTTGTATATATATATGTTTTTTTACTTGAACTATTTCCATCTTTGTTTAGTTAACACATTTTTAAAACCCAGCAAAAGATCTAAATAAAAATCTATAAAGATAGCAGTCCTATAGTATTGAAAGTAGCAAGTTGTTGTTGTTTTGAATTAACCACAAAGCTACACAATGGGCTATCTGTGCTCTGCCCACCACGGGTATCGAAACCCGGATTTGAGCGTGCAAGTCCGCAGACATACCGCTGAGCCACTGGGGGGCTAAAGTAGCAAGAAACTAATATTGTGCTCTTTATAAAACTGGTCCTTGTAATTTGTTTGTTGATAAACACAAAAGTACACTGTGAGTATGTCAACCCTCTCTCTCTCGGTGTTTGGGTAAGAAATGTTCATACTCTGCAGGGTCAGGTTCTCTATGGCCTCTTCCTCCGAAAATGTATCGGTAAATTAACCACTTATAAATGAAATGGTCTTTATGGGGATCAAACCCACGACTTTCGCGTTATTAGCATGACGCTCTAACCAACTGAGCTAACAGGCGCTATATGTCAGACCTTTGATATCGAAACTCAATTTTGAATATTTTAAGCTCTCAGACCGACCAATGAACAACTGGAGAGGACTAGATTAGAGTTTATTTGCTTTGATTTTTTTTATAATTGCCCCAAGCCTAAGCAAAATCAATTCACGTTAATTGTCCCTAATTTGGAAGTAATACAAAAAGAGAGAAAACAGCTATTAACATAAATTATCGACCTCTCTTGTATGTAAGTACAGCGAGAGCTGAATGTAATACTTATAACCACCCCAATTTTCTGCAATTTCTAATTTAGTACTGTTGACCGCAAAAATAGCCAGTGCTTTTAACCAAACAGCGGAAATAACTGTTACGTTTATAACCTCTACACTACAGAAAGTCAGTATAAAGAACCGTAAAAACATGTAGTGCTCTTAAAAATTTGTTTAGTTGTTGTTGTTTTGAATTAAGCACAAAGCTACACAATGGGTTATCTGTGCTCTGCCCACCACGGGTATCGAAACCCGGATTTTAGCGTGTAAGTTCGTAGAAATACCGCTGAGCCACTGGGGAGCAAATTTGTTTAGATGGTTTATCTACTAGAATAATACTCAGTGTGTCCTAAAAATGCGCGCGCGCTTTGTGTGAATGGAGGTAAACAAAAGGCGAATGTAAATATATTTCATTAGACCTTTTGTACAACAACATACTGAGTGTTCGTCATATATTTTAAAATGGCTAACGTTTGGTCCTTAAATAACATTATAAGTTTATCAGTGGATAGAGTTGTATTAAGTATATAAAAGTCCCGAACTAAACCAAACAAAAGACTTACACAAGTCACAGTATTAACTTATCACTATCGAATATAAGCAATACTTAACCCTTAAACGACGGCAATCTTCAACTGATGTTGCTGCATACAACATTCGCGCTTCTTAAGGGCTAATTAAAGTTAGGCCTAATAAAAATGTACTTTCAAATTTCAGTGTTTGTTTGTTTGTTTATTTTTGAATTTCGCGCAAAGCTACACGAAGGCTATCTGCGCTAGCCGTCTCTAATTTGGCATTGCAAGACTAGAGAAAAAGCAGCTAGTCATCACCACCCATCGCCAACTCTGGGGCTACTCTTTTATCAACGAATAGTGGGACTGAGCGTCACATTATTGTACCCCCACAGATGAAAGGGCGAGCATGTTTGGTGTGAATGGGACTTGAACTCGCAACCTTCAGATTAAAATTTCATTGTCTATGATTAAGACTTTTTATATCATTCTATATGTTCTGTATTTAAAGAACTACTGTCCTACAACAAATGTTTAGCAGGTTTCTGTTAGTGTTAACCAGTGTTTTCATCCAGGTTTCCATGTTTGATTTGCGTAATTTATATTCGAATCTCAAAAAATCTCAGAATGGCAAATTTTCCCTTACATATAAGTATATTTTTAGTTATTGGCACAAAGACATTATTTCGAAATCTAAATTAACGATTCTAGTTAGTATACAATAACTTGAATCACATCCTCAGACATTTGCATTTCTCGTCTGCTAATTTATTTAGTGGCCTTTTTAAAGTAGGAACCTAGCTTAGACATTGAAGTTTAATATACAGCCTTGAAGAGAAAATTGGACAAGAAATTGATAGCTTAATCGATTTTAGAAGCTGCTGTACTGTGTATATGTGATTAAATACTGGTTTACAAAGACAACTAATTATAAAGGAAGGGCTGTCTTACAACATTCGGAAACGCCATTATGGAGGGTGAAATATTAACTAGTGAGATTTAGTAACTGCCATAAACAAAGCCAATTTATATGTTTTAAGGAACTATCACGAATCTTTAATATGGTAATGTAACCAATGGTATAAAGTAGAAACTTAATAATTTACAGTATTTCTGACGTATTGGGAAAGATGGAAATGGAAATTTGTAGCATCTAACAACTTAAGGGAATGATATACTCTCAAGTAGGATAAGCAGGTACATTGTTGAAGGTTTATAGTTTGTATAAAACATATTTGTTATTCGTATCTATCTGTATAAGATTAGGCTTAGATGGATCAGGCGGAGTCCCTACATGCCGAGTTTAAATGGATTAGCGATAGGACCAACGGTTTAAATTTAACAGCATATTCATTTTATCGTTATAATGCCATAATGAGACGGATGAATGACCAGCCGGAGCGATGAGATAGCAAAATATCTGAAGCCGATACAAAAATAGTGATTTTTTAATACCAGACGTAACATCGGTACGTACCTTTCCATTGGACAATCGGTTCGTGTGCTACGGCTCACAATAGTTGAAAGGGGCAGATCGTGCCCTTCTTAGACAGCATTACTTTTAACCACTGCATAGTTGACTATTTTGCAAGTAAAATATATAATACAAATTAAACATAATGTAACATTATTACTTCTTTCACTTAACAACTTATTTGAAATCAAAGTTATCTGCTTGTTAATTTGTTTACAAATTTTGAACTGATATAGAAGACTATCTGCGCTAGCGGTTCTTAATTTACCAGTGTAAGATTAGAGGGAAGACAGTTAGTCTTCACCACCCATCGCAAACTCTGCTGCTACTCTTTTACCAACGAATAGTGGGATTGACCGTGACATTATAACGTCTTCACAGGTGAAAGATAGTGAATGTTTGGTAGAACAGGAGTTCTAACCCACGACCCTCAGATTACGAGTAGAGCGACCTGACCACAAAAGCCATGCGGGACCTACACAAAATGGAAGACAACTAATCACTAGCATTGTGTTTAGCTATTCTTTTGGGACTAAAGAGTGGGATTTGACTTTCACTTTTATTTTTCATCCACCGATCCAAAATTTGTATTGCAATGGGACGCGAATTTTGAAATTTCACATTCACAGTACAACACATGACTCCCAACCTCTCAAAATCACACTTTTTTTTTTCCTTTTTTAAGGCCATCAGGGTTGAAAATAAATTTCTTGCCAATAATATCTTTTGAGAGGGCGTTGTACGTCATTACCTATTTTTATCTTTTCCAGAATGTAACACTATTTTTACTTATTAAAATAATATTGTTTCTCTTCAGAAATAAAGAAAAATCCATGTTGGTATAGTGAATGTGTTCCATATTACCAGAACAATAAACAAGTCGTTTCAAAAGATAAGTCTCATTGAACGAAATTCTCTTGCATTGAACTTATTGTGACTTATTCGGTGGCTTAATGTTAGACTTGAAGGTTTCTAATGTTCCAATTCGGGGTTTAATGCGCGTAGTTTCCGCAAGAAATGTGGTCTCTTGTGTAGCTTCGCGTCTATACATAAAGGCAGCTTTTCTAAATATAATTTTTTGTTACATAAAAAATGACTAATTTTAAAGCAAGTGCACTGTTCTTTAATGTCTTTGTCATTCCCGCAAGTTATATTGAAATATAAGAGACAGCAATCTGAGATATGTTGTACTGAGAATGTAAATATTTGGTACACCCATTATCACCACTTTTGTTTGTTTTGAAGAAATCTTTCACAGTAATGGATCTGCTCAGCAACAAAAATGAAAATTATTTAGATAACCAAGTTTTCCATTTCTTTTACTTTTAGGAATGATGCAAAGGAAAAACTACGTAAAGTATTGTCGTAAAAGAAAACAATCAATGGATAACGTTACTTCTGCAAGGAGCCCGGCATAACCAGCGTGTTAAGGCGTTCGACTCGTAATCTGAGCGTCGCGGGTTCGAAACATGCTCGCCCTTTCAGCCGTGGGGGCGTTATAACGTCACGGTCAATCTCACTATTCGTTGGTGAAAGAGTAGCCCAATTTTATGGCAGTGGGTGGTGATGTCTAGCTGCCTTTCCTCTAGTCTTACACTGCTAAATTAGGGACGGCTAGCGCAGATAGCCCTCGAGTAGCTTTGCGCGAAATTCAAAACAAACAAATAATCCTTCTGCAGCACTATCTATGCAGAAAAATAAAAACTGGTAATTTCGTGAAAAGCATTCTTATGAAAACGGTAGGATGTATATAGACTGATCTAAAACGTATCCCTATGGATTTTGGAAGGCCTGTTATTTATAATTATTGTGTCAAGGGATTGATATGTGGATGACGAGTGTGGGTTATCTTGTTTGAATATGCACACTTCTAAGCATCTCAAAAATGTATATATTATATATTACGCATGCTCAATCAAAACCACAGAAATCTGGAAGTTGAAAGACGTATTTATATGTGAGGTTATAGAAAGCAAAGTTAGACCTTAACAACTGAAGGCAGAGAACTGATCAGTGTTAAGTCGTTGTAAGAGAATGGCGATTAGAGCAGTTTCTGATCAGTTCAGATTTTACAGATGTTTTATGGGAAGATTAATATAATTAATTAATATAAATATAGTTCAAAAGTTTCGAATTTTTTGAAGCAGAGATGTTTATATATTTTTTTTAATTATTTGTCGCTAGTTTCTAAATATCTCATTAATTGTTAGCTTAGGCCTAATGTCTGTTTTAAGAGCAAAACCGCATGAGGCTATCTGCTGTGTCCACCGAGGATAACTGAGCCCTTAATTTTTGCGTCAAGACTTACTGTTGTCCCATCAGGAAGCAGCCTAGTATGGATATAAATGACCTGAATCTCATTGTTTTGAACTGTAATGTTTTGAGCAAACTATATTTTACGGTATATACATCTTATAGTTAAATATATATATATTATTTTATTTGTTTCCAATTAAACCTTAAATATCTACAGTAAACATTGCTTTTTTCATAAAATACATTAATGTCATGACAGCTACAAGGAGTTGGTTTGTTTTGAATTTCGCGCAAAGCTACACGAGGGTTATCTGCACTAGCCGTCCCTAATTTAGCAGTATAAGATTAGATGGTCATCACCATCCACCGCCAACTCTTGGGCTACTCTTTTACCAACAAATAATGGGATTGACCGTCACATTATAACGCCCCCACGGCTGAAAGGGCGAACTTGTTTGGTGCGGCCGGGATTGGAACCCGCGATCCTCGGATTACGAGTATAACGTCTTAAGACGCTTAGCCATGCCGGGCCTGAACACGTGCCACAACCACGTGGTTCAGTCATAAAACGATATAATATTTTTTCATTGCATCAATAAGAATGAAGGCCATTGTGTGAGTGGATTAGCTTATAAAGCATAACCACACTGTCAATCGGCGTCATTGTGAAACATGGTATCTGTTTAAACCATTTTATCCGGTTATGTTACTGTTGGACTTTTTCATTTCGATCTCGCACGAAGTGCTTGCAGTTGTTAACCCTAAGGGCCAAACACGTCCACCTCATGTAAAGAAGTTTTAGTCTTCTTCGGAAGATGACGAAGTTTGTGTGTGTGTGTGTGTGATGTTTATTCAAGGATTAGGACTCACGTTAACGCACGAAGTGCCACTTCAAAGAAAAGCCCACGAAACAAGTTCAGTGCCGTGACGTCATACTCGTATCTGCAAAGTTGCGAATGGATATTGTTTGTTGTTAAACACAAAGCTATAAAACAAGCTGCCTCTACTCTGCCAATCATTGGTATCAAAACCCGGTTTTATGTATAAGTCCGCAGACATACTGCGGTTCCACTAGTGCGACTGCGAATGGAAGCAAATTACCCAGGTATTTTTTATTTATATTTGTTTATTCATTACTTGTTCGTAAATAGTTTCAGGGATTTTTTTTTTTCAGAAGGTCAATAGCTGCTTGCTCACAATAATGAAATTGTTTCGATATTTTACGTAATAACGAAAACGTACTGGTTGATATGAGTGAGTGTGTTTTATTACAGCAAAGCCACACTGGGCTATCTGCTGAGTCCACCGAGGGAAATCATTATTTCTTTCTTTTTGGAATTTCGCGCAAAGCTACACGAGAACTATCTGCGCTAGCCGTTCCTAATTTAGCAATGTAAGGCTAAATGGAAGGCAGCTAGTCATCACCACTCACCACCAACTCTTGGGCTACTGTTTCACCAATGAATAGTGGGATTGATCGTACCATTATAACGCCCCCACGGCTGAAAGGGCGAGTATGTTTGGTGCGACGGAGATTCGAACCAGCGACTTTCAGATTACGAGTCGAACCCCTGAGCTCAGTGCTGTAATTCTGTAGACTTAACGCTGTACCAGCGGGGAACAGTTCATATAAAATGTACAAAATGTCCCCATAATTGGGGATTAATTTGCAACTGATCTTTAAACTGTTTCATTTTTTAAATAAATCACAGATTATTTAGCGCGAAAATCCAATATTTAAAACAATTGATCATTTGAACTGAGTTTTCAGTGTTTTCTTCCATGTAAATATATTTGATTATTACACCAAGCTGTTTTGTTCCCTATACATGCATGAATGCGTGTACGTTTATACACGGGAGAAACAACAGCTAGGTCTAAGAATAAAAATATTTTTTATTCATTAATTTAACAGCTTCATACGGAAAGTGGCTCATATATCTATCTATTTACATAACAAAACAAACTTCACACAATAAAAGAAATGACCAGTAGATACCTATGTTCACGTATGAACACTGACCCAGACTTACACAGGGTTTTAGATTATACGGTGTTAAAAGATTTTTCAAGCTTATAGATAGTATATCACACAATATCTGGACAGATAAGATAATACATTGTACAATATCTGGACACAGAATTCGGCAATCAGTTTAAATAGAGAGATGGGCTCTATTTTAGAATACCTAATGCACGAATCGTTTTCGAAATATTATTACTACATTTCATTTTCAACTTTTACACTACGTTTCCAGCTTCACTAGCAATATAAAATATATTACACAAGTGTTCACATCACATTCTTTACAAGAAACGTAAGATAACAATGTTCGTGTACCTGGAGTGATTACCTTACACTGTCAATGTTAAGTTTTCTCAATGGTACCTGGAGTGATTACCTTACACTGTCAATGTTAAGTTTTCTCAATGGTACCTGGAGTGATTACCTTACACTGTCAATGTTAAGTTTTCTCAATGGTACCTGGAGTGATTACCTTACACTGTCAATGTTCAGTTTTCTCCATGGTACCTGGAGTGATTACCTTACACTATTAATGTAAAGTTTTCTCAATGGTACCTGGAGTGATTACCTTACACTGTCAATGTTAAGTTTTCTCAATGGTACCTGGAGTGATTACCTTACACTGTCAATGTTAAGTTTTCTCAATGGTACCTGGAGTGATTACCTTACACTATTAATGTTAAGTTTTCTTAATGGTACCTGGATTGATTACCTTATAATGTGAATGTTAAGTTTTCTCCATGGTACCTGGAGTGATTACCTTACACTATTAATGTAAAGTTTTCTCAATGGTACCTGGAGTGATTACCTTACACTGTCAATGTTAAGTTTTCTCAATGGTACCTGGAGTGATTACCTTACACTGTCAATGTTAAGTTTTCTCAATGGTACCTGGAGTGATTACCTTACACTGTCAATGTTAAGTTTTCTCAATGGTACCTGGAGTGATTACCTTACACTATTAATGTTAAGTTTTCTTAATGGTACCTGGATTGATTACCTTATAATGTCAATGTTAAGTTTTCTCCGTGGTACCTGGAGTGATTACCTTATACTGCCAATTTTAAGTTTTCTCCGTGGTACCTGGAGTGATTACCTAATACTGCCAATGTTAAGTTTTCTCTCTGGTACCTGGAGTGATTACCTAATACTGCCAATGTTAAGTTTTCTCCGTGGTACCTGGAGTGATTACCTTACACTGTTAATGTTAAGTTTTCTCCGTGGTACCTGGAGTGATTACCTAATACTGCCAATGTTAAGTTTTCTCCGTGGTACCTGGAGTGATTACCTTACACTGTCAATGTTAAGTTTTCTCCGTGGTACCTGGAGTGATTACCTTACACTGTCAATGCTAAGTTTTCTCCGTGGTACCTGGAGTGATTACCTTACACTGTCAATGCTAAGTTTTCTCCGTGGTACCTGGAGTGATTACCTTACGCTGCTAATGTTAATTTTCTCCGTGGTACCTGGAGTGATTACATTACGCTGCCAATATTAAGTTTTCTCCGTGGTATTTGGAGTGATTACCTTACACTGTCAATGTTAAGTTTTCTCCGTGGTACCTGGAGTGATTACCTAATACTGCCAATGTTAAGTTTTCTCCGTGGTACCTAGAGTGATTACCTAATACTGCCAATGTTAAGTTTTCTCCGTGGTACCTGGATTGATTACCTTACACTGTCAATGCTAAGTTTTATCCGTGGTACCTGGATTGATTACCTTACACTGTCAATGTTAAGTTTTCTCCGTGGTACCTGGAGTGATTATTTGTGATGCGTGCTTTATAATTATATTATGAAGAAACAGAAGTTTCCGAATATTTCCGAAACGAGAGACAAGCTTATTAATTATTACACTTTTATTTATATATAATTTTGTAGGATTTTTTTAATGAAGCAAGTGTAATTATTGTTGTTCAATCTTTCTAGAAATATAAAACACAAAAGGTTGTGAACAGTGTGGAAAGGTTCGTTATAGTATTGCAATGCTCTGTGTTGTATCTTTAACAGAAACGATAGCAATATATTGGTATAAGACAGTGGTTCCCAACCTTTTTTATGCCCTGCACCCCTAAAAAATGTTAATATGTTCTCGCAATACCTCACAGTAATTATTTATTTGAGAATAAAGGTGAAGGTGGCCAAAACAAACGCTATCTCGCACCCCTGGTTGGGAACCACTGGTAATAAGAGAACACCAGGTTCAGTGACGTGTCGTACTGATCGATCTGCCAAGTAGTTTCTGTGCATGGAATTCATATATATATTAAAACACTAACCAGATTCTCTTAATTATTTCTAACACAAATTTAAAGATTCTTAAGAATACTTAGCAATCCTTGTTACTTGTAATAACCTTAGCAGTATTTGTAAAATTCCGCGAGACAGTTTTTTCACAATCCTTGTAACAGTCCTTTCAGGCTAATCTTACGACTCTTTGTAACAATATTTGTAGAATCCTTTGTTGGTCTTTCTTATAGCAACTTTGCAATTATTCTAGCAATCATTGTCGCCTTAAGTCTATTTCCTTTTTCACTACTGTTTCCTAAGATTTAACTTTAAGCTATAGATACAGTACTGTTTGCTTTCATCAAGCATCGCCACGTAAGTCGTAAAACGGTTCGACTTATAAAGATAATACAAATACCCACAATTCAGTATTTCAATAGTGTATTACTACACTGAAGAATATAAACCCATTGTTTAATTGATAATAACTTCCATGTTTTCGTTCATATTTGCACAAGACTTTAAGTATATAAAAGAATAATGGACGACTAAAACGTATTTACTTCAAAGTAAACGGCTGCTTATTTCTGTTATGTTCTATTCAGCTCTTAAGCACGAGACTCTCTTTGAGCTTCTTTATTTAAACGTAAGGATACGTCTATGTCGATTTAAAAGTTCTGAAGTGTTTGTGACAATTACGAATTTAAAGAGACCTCTTGTGGTGATTCCAACATATTCGGAATCTTCAAGTACCTCTGTTTGAGACTGAAGAGAAAATCCTCACATTAATAAAGTTTGACAAAGCGTTCTTTCTTGTGAATAAGTGGATGCATTTACCACCATAATTATAACTCAACTGTTTTTGTGTGTTTGTTTTGAATTTCGCGCAAAGCTACACGAGGGCTATCTGTGCTAGCCGTCCCTAATTTAGCAGTGTAAGACTAGAGGGAAGGCAGCTAGTCATCACCACCCACCACCAACTCTTGGGCTACTCTTTTACAAACGAATGGTGAGATTGACTGTTACATTATAATGCCCCCACGACTGAAAGTGCGAGCGCGTTTGTTGCGACGGGGATTCAAACCCGCGACCCACAGATTACGAGTTGAACTTCTTAACGCACTTGGCCATGCAGGATCGATTTTGTGCAAGCTGTTGGAAACAAACTAGAGAAAAACATCTTAGGAGAAGTGCTGCTGAATGCAGATTTCAGATTTGTAAAGAGTAACTCGAATTCTTCATTATATCTCGTACTTTGTTTGACCTATCGTATAAAGTTCTCAACTGGTGATAGGAATGTTACATTTATTTAAAATGTGTCGCGTAATACTTGGTGTGATCTGAACAAATTCTTTTTATAATGTTACTTTTTTGTTTTGTTCGGAATTAGGCAAAAAGCTACACAAAGGGCCTTCTGTGCTCTGACAACCACGGGTGTCGAAACCCACTTTCTTCCGGTTCGAGTCCGCAGACATATCGTCGTGCCAAGGGACGGCTAGCGCAGATAGCCCTCTTGTAGCTTTGCACGAAATTGAAACAAAACAAAACAGAATACAAATATGAACATTTAACTGTTGGAAATAAACTTCATTTGATACGATTGAAAATACTAAAGTAAACAAACAATTCTACAGCACGAAAGAATGACGAACTAGTTTCTTATTGGCATTCGAAAATAAATATTTCTTAACTCGGTATCACAATACCAAATTCATGGTATTATAGCTTTAAAATCCGGTGTTTCGAATTCCCCACGGCAGGTATAGCAGATAGCTTAAGGTAGCTCTGGTCTAAAACAAAATAATTATAAGTCAAAACCTAAAAATGTATTTTGTTCACAGAGCTCAGAAAAATACAACACTTTTCTCAACTTGATATTATTTAAGGTTATTTGTTAAGAACAGTGAACGATTATTTGTCAGAAACCAAGGTAATTATTATAATATAATCCAAAAACTTCTACTTGTCTGCTAATAAACCATCCTGCTATTGACGCATACAGGGTTGAAAGAATCGGAGAGAATAAATTTAAATAATAAAGGGTATTCTCAAGAAACGCAGAATTAATGGGTTTGCTTAACGTTATTAATTTCTGGTTGTTTAACTATTTGAGAAATGTATAAACTTGAAATGTTCAGTAATTAATAGTAAGTAACTGAATTGCTCTAAACCGTAACATATCAACAAGGAATTATGTAGATAATAACATCCCCATTAGTTAACTGTAATTACTGTTATCGACTTTAAGCAATGCAGTTGGAAGTTTGCCTTTATTAAGATGGTTTGAAATTAAGAGGTCGTTTTCATGCTCGATAGTTAGAGAAACATTGGCTGGTTTTGATTATAAGTTTAAAATGCGTCATTTTTACGATTAAAAGTAAAAAAAAAAAGTGTGAGTAGAATAATATGTGGGGTAACTAGGTAGAAAAGAATCTGATAATGCTACCCAGGAACACAGGTGAGGGGTGTAACTGATAGTGCTACCCAGGAACACAGATGAGGGATGTAACTGATAGTGCTACCCAGGAACACAGATGAGGGATGTAACTTATAGTGCTACCCAGGAACACAGATGACGGATGTAACTGACAGTGCTACCTAGGAACACAGATGAGGGATGTAACTGATAGTGCTACCCAGGAACACAGATGAGGGATGTAACTGATAGTGCTACCCAGGAACACAGGTGAAGGATGTAACTGACAGAGCAGGAGATATGATAAAGGTTGGCTTGCAGAGATGCAGTTTTCATGGCGCATGTGAGGGCTAATTATGTCGGTAAACTTAGATCAGAGAAGTTAATTAATAAGTACATAGAGTTGATAGAGGCACTTAAAGGAAAAGCCCACAACATAATTTTATCAGCGATACTGTCCAAAATTAAATGGCGAGATAAAGTTATAGTCACTGGAGCTAAATACTAGACTTCGATTAGTATCTAAGGATAAATAGATTGGCTGGTTAGAATTGTAGGATCGGTTCACAGTGAGAAAGGAACATTTTGGAATGGATGGTTTGTATGTAAATGGGTAGGAACTGGCTTGTTCGCGAACGGTATTAACTCAGTTGTGAGGGAAGTCTTTAAACTAAGAACAGATAACGGTGAAGGCCAAGAAAATCTACATATTAAAATAGTAAGAGACATAGAAAAGTTTGACATAGGAAATGAGTATAGAAGTAGTTATAATGATAACTACTTAAAATGGGTATAGGACCTTTCATGGATGATAAAGGTTCCTGGATCAGATAATATTTTCTTCAAGGGTTTTGAAGGAGGTTAATGATAGGGTATGTGAGCCACTTGTCAGCCTTTGAACACTGAGCAGCTACCAGAGGATTGGAAGGATCAAAATGATGATGAAAATTGTGCCAGTAATTATAGACCCATTAGTCTTACATCAGTTGTAGGAAAAGCTCTGGGAACTCTGTTCAAAGACAGTTTGCAAAGTCATTTTAAAAAGTTTAGAATTTCATTGGAGAATCAACACGGTTTCACTAAGGTATGAAGGTTGCCTTACAAATCTTTCTAGATTCTTTGAACATGTAACTGTTTAAGTAAAGGAGAATAAGGTTTGGTTTATCTGGATTTTTGGAAAGGATTTGAGAAGGCAACACATAAAAGGCTTGTGAAGAGTAGTCTCTATAAGAGGGGGAGATAAGTAAACATATTAAATAGAAGACTGGCTAGATGGAAGAAAGGAGAGGATTGTAACAAATGGAGTTTATTCAGACTGGATTAAAGTTACAAGTGAGGTACCTTAGAGCTCAGTCATAGAACCTTTGATCTTTTTGGTTTACATCAATGGCATTCATGAAGAAATTGTAAATAAACTACTTAAACTTGCTGATGATATCTAGGACTTGGATTTTACTGTCTATGAAGAGGATGCTACAATTTTACAAAAGAGTTTAGATAATTTTTGAGCTGGGCAAATAAAAGGCAGATGAATTTTACTTATAGTAAATGCAAGATAGTGTAAGTTAGTTGTATAATTTCAATTAGTATCTGCATTGGAATAACCTTATCAGCAACAAGAAAGAAAGGGATCTTGGTGTAATAGTTGATCTGTCTATAAAGCCACACTGCCACGATCTTGGTGTGATAGTTGATCTGTCTATAAAGACACACTGCCACGATCTTGGTGTAATAGCTGATATGTCTATAAATCCACACTGCCACGATCTTGGTGTAATAGTTGATCTGTCTATAAAGCCACACTGCCAGGATCTTGGTGTGATAGTTGATATGTCTATAAAGCCACACTGCCACGATCTTGGTGTGATAGTTGATCTGTCTATAAAGCCACACTGCCAGGATCTTGGTGTAATAGTTGTTCTGTCTATAAAGCCACACTGCCACGATATTGGTGTGATAGTTGATCTGTCTATAAATCCACACTGCCACGATCTTGGTGTAATAGTTGATCTGTCTATAAAGCCACACTGCCAAGATCTTGGTGTAATAGTTGATCTGTCTATAAAGCCACACTGCCACGATCTTGGTGTAATAGTTGATCTGTCTATAAAGACACACTGCCACGATCTTGGTGTAATAGTTGATCTGTCTATAAAGCCACACTGCCACGATCTTGGTGTAATAGTTGATCTGTCTATAAAGCCACACTGCCACTAGCAACAGCACAAATAAGAGTTTACGTTATATCTACAAAACTATTGGGTACACATCGAAAGAGGTTATAATTTCTTTATATAGGTCATTTTTTAGTCTACCTTTGGAGTATTGTGTTCAGTCTTGGGCTCTTTACCTCATGAAAGAGTTCAGAGGAGGGTGACAAGAATGGTGACTGAGATGGAGGGGTTGTCATATGTGGAGAGACTGAAATCTTTCATTGTTTACTCTTGAGCAAACAAGAGTTGATGGGGTCTGACTGGATTCGAACTTGATAAGTACATAAGCTGACTGTTGTCTCATGGGGCCACCACACACCGATAACAATCATTTTTTTTAAAGTTGTGCTTCCTCTGTATACATTCTGAATGGGTGAGATGTTTCGCTTATATTTCTTGTCATTAATTCGTAACTGAGTTTTAATGCAGTCATTAGTGTGAACGTTATTAACTCAAGTCTATAAAACTCACATCAGTTTTAAAAGTACAGGAATATTCTGCATTAGGGTTCACGATAGAAATATATATAAAATGAGGTTTATGCCAGTTATTTTAATATGTTAGTCGCTAAATAGTTGTTTTCTTTTTTCTTTGCAGACATGTCTGAACTTGTAAAGAATTTCAAAAATTCTGTCTTTTAAGCTCATTGGAGCAGAGCACACAATCGGTCAATACAGAATCTTGATCTAATTGTCACTCCTTAACTTAAGTGTTTTTTCTACACTGGTATTAAAACTAAATTTCATAAGACTAATGTAAATTCATTCCAGCTGTGGATTATTACACTCATATTGTATTCCCCCTTAAAAATACGTCCGTCCTTTCCTCAAAGTTTCATTTGTCAGTGGTGTAAATTGAAACTACCTTTGGTAATATCTTTATTTCTTGTATATACGTTTTATGTAATTGTGTCTTAATCAACATGTATCTGGTGTTCGTAAAGGCTACAACAGAACTCTGAACTATAGAGTTGGCTATCCAAGCTCGAATCTGTGTAGGCATGGCATGGTCAGGTGGCTAAGGTAATCCGAAGGTCGCGGGTTCGAATTCCCGTAACACCAAACATGCTCGCCTTTTCAACAGTGAGGGTGCTATAATGTGACGGTTAATCCCGCTATTCGTTGATAAAACAGTAGCCCTATAGTTGGCGGTGGATGGTGATGACTAGCTGCCTTCCTTCTAGTCTTACACTGCTTAATTAGGGCCGGCTAGCGAAGATAACAATCGATTAGGCTTACCCAAAATACCAAACAAGCCCAATAAATACAAGTGGTCCTTGTCTTTCTGTAAGTACATCTCGTTTCTAGGTTCGCGATTATACGATATCATAAGTTAACAAACAGACACTTTCAATGAACAAACATGCCTGCACCAAACTGTAATTAATCACGGATTTACTTGCCGACACTAGCAATTTAATTAATTATAGTTTCGCGTATCCTCATTAATGAGTTTCCTTTGCGTTGTATTAATTAATTACCGAAGAGCAAATATGATTTATGTCTAAAAAGAAGGTTTAATGTAATGATCTTTATCTAAATGCCGTTTGTTAAAGGAACTTAATAAATTACAATTAGTTCTCTTTGAACATATTCAAACAGCTTTATCTACTGTGTTCTTGTAATCGAATAATTTATAATATGATTAAATGTCTCCGATTTTGAAGCTACTAATTAATTATTTATGTATAAATAATGCTTCATCGTATATTACTCGTTAGACAGCGATATATATATGTGTGTGTGAAATACACACATGCGCAACATGAAGCTACTTGACGTAAGTGTAATCTATTTTTTGTAACGAATCTGTCATCTGGTGTGTAAACATCCAGTTTAGGGATTTACATTACTAGAGTATAGGAATCGATTTCCTACGGAGGACACATGGCATTTGGTTAATTGTGTGGGCCCGGTATGGCCAGGTGGGTTAAAGCACAAGGTTTGTAATCTGAAGGTCACGGATTCAAATCTCCGTCACACCAAACATGCTCGCCCTTTCAGTTACGAGGGCGTTATAAAGTAATGGTGAATCCCAATATTCGTTGGTAAAAGAGTAACCCAAGAGTTGGCAGTGGGTGGTGATGACTACCTGCCTTTCGTTTATTCTTACACTGCTAAACTAAGGACGGCTAACGCAGACAGCCCTCGTACAAATTCAAAATTTAAAAACAAACAAACACTGTATAATTGGTTACCACCATGCGCGAGACGATAAAACTCGTGTAGTTTCAGGCGAATGTCCTGAACAAGAAAACAATCTCTATATCTGCGCACTTCTATTGCTATAAACGGAGTTTCGAATCTTTGCGCTTATTCAGAAACGAAATCAAAAAGTAAATTACTTACTGATGTTAAATTAGTCAGTTAAAACCTTGAACACGTGTTTAACAAATATCATTACAGAAAATAATCATTAATAACCTGACTCATAACGCACCAATGTTCATCAGTAGTAAAACTTTATTAACAGTTTTCCATATTTCACTCAGTGTTAACAATTTATTAGAGGGACAATCAAAATTACTATTTTTCTAGCTTTAATTAATTGTTTTTTTGTGTTTTTTTTTGGAAATTCGCACAAAGCTACTCGAGGGCTATCTGTGCTAGCCGTCCCTAATTTTGCAGTGTAAGACTAGAGGGAAGGCAGCTAGTCATCACCACCCACCGCCAACTCTTGGGCTACTCTTTTACCAACGAATAGTGGGATTGACCGTCACATTATACACCCCCACGGCTGGGAGGGCGAGCATGTTTAGCGCGACGCGGGCGCGAACCCGCGACCCTCGGATTACGAGTGCACGCCTTAACGCGCTCGGCCATGCCAGGCCACTTTAATTAATATAAGCTATTTAATGTTTTATGACATTTTGTTACGTCAGAGGAGCATTTGTGTTATTTTTTATTTTAGAAGAATGTTGTAGAACAAATAAAAGGGCGTTACTTAATAGCATCAGGATTATGAACTTGAGGGTCCGAAGTTAAAATTCCGATGTCACAAAGATACGTTTTTCATTTTGAGGTTATAGGCGTGTTGTAAGTGTGATACTTAGCCCTTTGTTAGATATTGTTAGATATTATATCAAAGTTAGTTGATATTGGAGGGTAATGTTGATTGAGCTGCCTTCAATCTCAGAATTATTTTTTTCTTTGTAATTTCGCGCAAGTATACACTAAGATTACCTGTGCTAGCTGTCCCTAATTTAGCAGTGTACGACTAGAGAATAGAGGGAAAGCAGCTAGTCATCACCACCCTTCGCTAACTCTTGAGCTCCTCTTTTTACAATGAATAGCGATACTAATCGAAATATTACGACGAATCCACAGCGAAAAGGGCTAGTATGTTTGGTGTGACGGGGATTCAAACCCGCGACATTCAAATACCAGTCGAGCGCCCCCTAACCACCTGGCCAGGCTAGTCCTAATTTCACAATTAGGAACAGATATACACAGATAGCTGTTTACACAAAAACTATAAAGAAATAGTTGAAAACTAAATTTTTTCCTCATTATAAATTATAAACTTTAACTCGTATTAACTCTTCCTCACAAAGTTAAATCTGAGGACTTTTTACACAAAACAAAATTGAGTTTCGATATCTACAACAAACAAAACGAGTTATATAAATATTAAAGCTTCTTTCTACACTGGAGGGAGTGTTCGTTATTAATTAATGTAGGTTTGAAAACAAAGTAGAAATATATATTTTGAACGTAATATATTTTGATACACTATTGATTTTCCTGACTTACTATAATAAAGGCAGAAGAAAAAAATAAGCGTTTATCTTATACCACTGACGTCACGGTACATTAAAGTGAAATTAAAACTGCTTTTAAAACTTTTAAGCAATTTCTAAGCAATCCGTCGTAAAGAGAAAGCGTAATTAATATTTTTTAATAACTTTTGGCTTCCATTTCTATTTTCGTAATAAAGAATCCAAGATGAAAACAATGATTATAAAAAAATAAAATAAGATATTTGGAGGTTGATAAATTAGACAAAAGTTTGTTACAAAAATATTATTAATAATAATAGCATTACAAAGGAAAACAAAGCTTAAATATTCCATTAATTATTTTGAAATAATGTACACATATTTTGTTTTCAAAAGTCCTTAATCTGGTCAGCTTTTCCATTGGTTTGTTTGTTTGGTTATCTGTGCTAGCCGTCCCTAATTTAGCAGTGTAAGACAAAAAGGAAAGCAGCTAGACATCACCACCCACCGCCAACTCTAAAATCAAACTTTGATATTACCATAGAATAGTGGGATTGACTGCAACATTATAACGCCCCCACAACTGAAATGACGAGGATGTTTGGTGTGATGCTGACTCGAACCAGCGACCCTTCGATTACAAGTCTAGTGTCTTAACCACCTAGCCATGCTGGGCCTTTCTCATCTGACAACACTACAAATTAAGAATAGTAAAACTTTGATATTTTTACAACACTTCTGAAATTTAACTTTGATACTTTTACAACATTTCTAAAATTTAACTTTGATACTTTTACAACATTTCTAAAATTTAACTTTAATATTTTATAACACTTCTAAAACTAAACTTCGATGTTTTTACAACACTTCTCAAATTAAACTTTCAAAGCGAAAGAAAGCATTTTCAGTGGACAAGCATTTTGCCTCAAATACAAAAGCTAACGCCCTTGATGTGTGATGAGAAATAAGAATTTTCCTATTGATAATTCCTCTATGCTACAAAACAGGAAAATATAAGACAGTAAACACTTCATCAGATAAATAGTATTAAGATAGTAAACATTCCGGCAAAGAAATGGTGTAAAAATAGTGCATTTTTCGTTTCTGTGAAGTTGAGCACAAAGCTACACAATAAGCTATTTATGCTCTTTTGTCCACAGGTATCGAAACCCACTTTCTAGCGTTGAAAGTCCATACATACTGCTATGCCATAGGTAGGTAAACATTTCGTTAAAAAATAGTATAAAATAGTAAACGTTTCGTCAAAGAAATTGTTTAAACATATTAAACGTTCTGTGAAATAAGTGACGTAATAAAATAAAAATGGTCGCTCGAAAACACTTTAAAAATACGAATAATTATTTTATAACATTCGTATATTTCTTTAGTACCTCGTGACTTCTATTCTTTTGCTGTTCTAGATGGCCTTTATAATAAGTTTCAGGGTGATGGAAAATAATTTTTTTTTTGGAATTTACTGCGAAGCTACACGAGGGTTATCTGTGCTAACCGTCCCTAATTTAGCAATGTAAGACTAAAAGGAAGGCAACTAGTCAACACCACCCCTCGCTAACTTTTGGGCTACTATTTTTCCAACGAATAGTGGGACTGACAGAAACATTATAACAGTAACAACAAAATTCCTTTTGGTTGTTGTTCTATTTTTCTATGTTTCTAATTTTTCTCTTACGTTTACAAATAGCTAGTTGAACATTTTTCGTAAGCATCGGCTGATAAAGTCGTAGGCATCACGAATCCCAACAAATACAAACTTTTAAGCTGTTGCCCAGACCGATCAGTAAAATAAAAGGAACTCATCTGAAAAAAAAGAGAAAAATATTCTTAAAGTCAGGAAAACTCTTTAAGGCAAAATATCTGAAGATGGTTCGCGTTGTGTTTGTTTTAGAAGGATCGTTTATTTGTTGTCAGCACCAAAATACGTTATGTGCTACTTGTTTTTCTATTCCCAAGAGAGAATCGAACCGTGAATGTTAGCTTTCTGATTACTTAAAATTACCATTGATCAATTGGAAGGCTCAGTAAGAATACATTACGTTACATTTATCCAACTGTTATTTCTGCATTACGACTAAACGTCTAGAATTTAAAGTAATAAATAGCCCATTAGTTTATACTGAATATAAAATCACCTATGGTGGGTAAGTGATAATTTACCAGTAGGGAACATAGCGCAGATGTTCCGCTCTGTACGAAACATGAGTGTGAGCGTTATTTACTAATTTCGAGGGCCCAGCATGGCCAGGTGGGTTCAGGCGTTTAACTCGTAATCTCAGGGTCGCGGGTTCGAATCTCCGTCGCATCAAACATACCTTTAGCCGTGGGGACGTTATAATTTGACGGGCAATCCCATTATTCGTTGGTAAAAGAGTAGCCCAAGAATTGACTTTGGGTGGTGATGATCAGACGGCTACCCTCTAGGGTCGGCTATCACAGATAGCCCTCTTGTAGCTTCACGCGAAATTCTAAAAACAACAACGACATTTATTTTTGGTTTGACTAGATAAACCAACATTTTTCATGTGGTCACAATCTAAAACATCCACGTGTTTTGATTTGTTTTTTTTATCTTCATTCCAAACTGTTTTCTCACGGTTTATTAAAGAACATTGTCCTCAACGTGTTCACTCTTTGGTAACTTTTGATAAATACATGAAGTACACCGTCTTATGAAACACTTTACCAATTATTCACTTGCTCAATCTCGACAGAATATTTATAGCTTGTTTGAAAGGCCGATCTTTGAATCCTTTCAGTTTCATTTAGCTTCATAAATATGGATTTGTGTAACACATAACTTACACACTTTTCCTGATTCAAATATCGATAGTTATCACACTTTCCGCTAGTTGATTATTACTCCCCCTTTGTATTGGTCTGTTATCTTTAATTCTTTAATACAAACTTTCACAATTCACGTTTACCCCTTTTTTACGTAAAATGTTTGATTTGAATTTTCTGAGACATTTCTCAGTCTAATCTGGTTCCATATTCTTGTTTTTTCATTCATTTCTTTATACCGTTCATTCTTGAAAGACTATACTTTTTTTATTCAGACAAAGTATCTGGACAGACAGCTCTTCCTCTGTATCCTTTTTCATATTTGGTCGATCTGAAATTCGGTTTATAAATTTGTGCGAGTGTTATTGTCATGCTAATGTTCTAATTTCTGAAGAGTGGTTAGTATGTAACCCTGTCTGAGTTTCAGACTGTTAAGCCTAAGGAACTTACACTTCTGATATTTGTTTATGTGTATTTAATCTGTTTGTTTCCTAAGTTTTATCATCTCTGTTCTCGATATCTTTTTCACGATCTTTCTCTCGATATTGTATCTGAACATTTATGCACTCTGGCGTAGTTTCTTTGTGGATGAACAGATGTATTTTACGGTACACTTTCGTGATTTATTTCTTCTCCAGTGAAAACAACAACAACTGAAAATAAACAGCAAAAAACTTCGATATTTAGATCAGAACAGAGACAAGAGCCGCAAGATGTACCAGACAAATCTGGAGGTTAATGGAACAGTTGTTGTTGAACAAGCAAAACATATGGAGTGGCATGAAATAAAATTTCCCTGCTAGAAAATCTTATTGACTCGTTAACTATATAACATATATTAATATTTTTGTGCATATATTTCCTTAATTTACACTTACTCTCCACAAGTGTTCATCTGACATTTTATGAATTAAGTGTCTAGATGCAGATGAAAGATCTGTACTAACGAAGTGTGTAATAGTATTTCAACAATACCACGTCCATTACATTTATTGCTTGCTTCTGAAATCTGTATTGAACGAAAATCTTCATTGACGATGGATATGAGGGACATATTATGGTTGAAATACTCTTATAAACTTTTTTTATTTTGAAAAACTATAAACGAATGAATAATGTTTAGAGCGTCAAATATTTAATAGGCCTAATACTAATATCTTATGACAAGTATAATAATCTACAACGCTTCACAAGGTTAGAAAAGATGTTTTCACCATAACAAAGTTTTATTTATTCTAATCTTTACATGGTTGGTGATTCATAAAGACTAAACCTTTTTAGGGTTCCAATCACAATTTTCAATTTACTTTAAAAGTCGTCATTTTATTCGACACTAACGTAAACTATACTGGTCACTTGTTTATCACAGAGTTGTTGTTAGTTTAGATTAAATCGTATAACGATAATTTGTTTGGTTTTTGTGAATTCGAGCAAAACTATCTGTTCTAGCCGTCCCTAATTTAACAGTGTAAGGCTAGAGGGAAGACAGCTTGTCATCATTACCCATCGAATAGTGGGATTGCCCTTCACATTATAATGCTCCCACGGGTAAAGGAACGAGCATGTTTGGTGTGACAGGGATTCTAACTCGCGATCCTCAGATTACAAGTCGATTGCCTTAACCACCTGTTCATGACTAGCTGCCTTTCCTCTAGTCTTACACTGCTAAATTAGGGACGGCTAGCGCAGATAGCCCTCGAGTAGCTTTGCACGATATTCAAAAACAAAACAAAACATACTCAGTCTTGACTTCGTAAAGTTCTGGGGTTGACAATTTGCATGTTTTGTATTAGCCAAGACGTTTCTAGCATTCGGTGGCTGACTTTGAAAACAACCTTAAAGGGTAAGTATGTTTAATGATCAGGAGCGGAACCTGCGATTTGCAGATTGCCAGTGAGCGCCCAAACCACCAGATCACGCTAGGCCTAAAATCAACACACTCGCTATAGGTTATAAATAACTTTTTTTCACCTCATGTAACCCAGTGCCAGTACCCTCCTCCCTTTATATCTTGAAGTCACACTGAAACTGTAACAGTGGATCAACACGATTTAGTTAAATCATATTCATTAATGGTTGAATATTCAGCAGGTTGTACTACTGTTCTGTAGACATATAGCTGGATATTTCGACAGAATAAATACAAACAGTTTTGTAACTTACAGTAATGACTTTGAAGAATTAGAAAGACATACTTGCCCCCTCACTACTGTCTCACTGGTGTGTCTGAAGACTTCCAACGGTAAAGTTCTGGTTTTGATAATCGTGGTGGATGGAACATAGATAGCCCATTATATAGCTGTACGCCTAGCAACAACCAGCCACTCAATGTATGCTTTAGTTATTTACAGCATTAATTGTGATCAACGTATAACATTGAATCTTTTAATAATTAAATGGTCAGATGTTATCAACGCCAGCACTAGGCCTTATACATTACATTTTTGCTTCAGTGCTTGGTAATTTATGCAAGGTAGATCCAACTTTTTCAAGTGTTTATGGGTTAACTGACAATAAACCACTGGCGGCGAAGGTATCCAATTGAGAACTTCAGACAGGGTGGTTGTAGTTTACTGATAATTTATGGTATTTTTTATTATTAAGCATAATTATTTTAGTACTTTTATAGCTATTCTAGTGGAAGTTATTGCATCATAGGAGAAAAATGACATCAACATCTTCGATGCTATAAGAAAATTTTAATTTCATCGTTTGGAAAACTTTTGAAATTCGCGTCACTTTGTTCTTAGTTTAAGGATATCAAAATATGTCATATTTAATTTTGACATTAAACGCGTTGGACTACTGTGATGAAATATTGCACTAAAAGTATTTTTCTCAAATTATCCCACACAAACGACAACCATAACTCATTTATAGGACACAAAAAGGGATTAAATCTTTACGCGCCAGCAAGTTCTCTGATTCTGCTTAAAAGAAAGATTTATTTCACTTTGCTGCAATGTGTTTATTTGATTAGAATTAAGCACAAAACCACACAATGTATTGCATTTCTAGCGGTGTGAATTCGAAGATACACCACTGTGCCACTGAGGGGCGCTACAATGTGTAATCGTCGACGAGACATGTGGATTAACCAATGACTATGAAACACGTATGCATCAATCGATGTAGTGTTTTATTTAATTTTTTCATTGCTATTAATTAATTATTACTTCATGTATGGGCTGAATATAGCAACTAATATAAGTTGTTTAGTAAATCTTAGAAAAACAATAACCGGACTTTTGATTTCCTTGTGTTAAATTCATCTGCAGTGTCTCAAAGTTTATAAGATTGGACTCTACTAAGATACAAGAATTTTCTATTGAAAAGAATGACTGTTATGTGTTAAGGGATGGCAATATTTTTTTCTATAGTCTTTACCGCCATGCGCCCTTCTGGTTTTTCTTTTTAAGTAAAGCAGTGACAGACTCCATCCGAAAGAAACTTATTCATGAAGATGGATGGTACGACAGGAAGAACAGTGATAAACGGTTTTGTTTTGTTAATATGACACGAACTTTGAGACTTCTCTTTATTTATCGAAAGTTATATATAAATGCATTGTAAAAAAAAAACAGTGTCTCTGGTAAGGTATAACTCACTAAAATAACTTATTAATGTACAAAATAAGCGATGAAAATTATTAATTTCAATTCCCTCTCAATGACTTACACTTGTCTATTGGTTTTTCAATTATTTACAGTCGTTTATAAATTCCCATCAAAAAATTTATATGTGATGTCCCAATGACTCAGAGGCATGACTATGGGGTTACAGTTTTTAATATTGAATTCCATACCCGTGATGGATACAGAACATAAATAGCGCATTGTGTAGCATTATGTCCAACAACCAACCAACAACAATCCAAAACTGTATTGTCAAAACTGCTGGGTATTAAAATTTTAATTTAAATAATTTCGTGTTTATTTTTTAAATTTTGAACAAAGCTACTCAAAGGCTATCTGTGCTAGCCGTCCCTAATTTAGCAGTGTAAGATTAGAGGGAAGGCAGCTAGTCATCACCACCCACCGCCAACTCTTGGGCTACTCTTTTACCAGTGAATAGTGGGATTGAACGTCACATTATAACGCCCCCACGGCTGAAAGGTCGAGCATGTTTGGAGCGACGGTGATGCAAACCCCCGACCCTCAGCTTACGAGTCGCACGCCTTAACACGCTTGGCTATGACGAGCCCAATTTAAATAAAGTACAGAACAACGTTTCGACCTTCTTAGGTCATCCTCAGGTTAAGAAATAAAAACGTTAACAAATGTTTGGAATAATGTTTTCAACGTATGGATATAATAGTGTAACCGCTAATTCAAGTTGTTGTTTTTTAGCGTTGTAAGTCCGCAGACATGCGTCTGTGCCACTGGCGGGCAAGTGTATAACGTAATTTAAAACTGATTTTCTTATGATAGTTTTCAAATGTGTAACCATTATTACTTCAAACACAGCACTAGGTAAATAAATACTCAAAACTTTACTTTTCATTGTTTGTCCACATATCTTTTACTCCATCCAACTAGTGATTTTGCTATCTGCCCAGGCCCGCCATGGCCAGGTGGATAAGACATTCGACTTGTAATCCAAGGATCGCGGGTTCGAATCCTGGTCGTGCCGAACATTCTCGCCCTTTCAGCCGTGGGGGCGTTATAATGTGACGGTCAGTCCCACTATTCGTTGGTAAAAGAGTAGCCCAAGAGTTGGCGGTGGGTGGTGATGACTAGCTGCCTTTCCTCTAGTTTTACCCTGTTAAATTAGAGACGACTAACGCAGATAGCTCTCGTGTAGCTTATCGCTAAAATTAAAAACAAACAAAGCCTCTAAAGGCTTTTTTTTTAAGAAAAGGCTTTAAAGAAGCTTACGTCTGTCGAAATTCGATGGTATTGTCGTATTTATAAGAAGTGAAACACATCGCATAACGTCTTCTGATTGAAATTCAATCCTTTTTTCATTCCAAGTTTCGAATACGGATGATTTGGCATCTTCACTGAAATGGTATTGTTGTTCTTTCTAAGAATGCAGTGAACAATCCAGTGAGTAGATTATTATAGGTCGATACCTTCACTGACGAGTGGCACATAATGCACAATAAAATTGAAAATATGTTTGTAATTCTGAAATAATTTTCCTCGATTATTTTTTAATCTTAAACTTGGATTTATTATTTTATTTGAACTTGTATTATTTGTTAGGTTTGGTAACATATTTTTCAATTCCAAAATAGAATTAACTTTTTTTCCATAAACCTGTATACGAATCATAATAACTCTGGTGTAATACTTTAATAAATGTACCTGAAACTTGAAATTACTTTTGTAACCGATATGTTTCATAGGCTGTGATACAATATAACTTAAATGATACGTTATTTGTTATAAATTTTTAAAGCTGACGCTTTTAATTTTGTAATATCCGTCGTTTGTTTGACTCTTGAAACTTAAAAAAAAAAACTTCACAGAAGAAAGACAGCTGCTTATCTCAAGCATGAGATAAACAACCATGAAACAAATGACAGAAAAGTGTTCAGATCTTCGTTATTAAGAAGACTCAATGAGTCTTTTAGCAGTTAATAAAACCTTTATTTCGATCTCCAAATATTGTCAAGAGACTGAACTTTGCTAGGAAGTACAAAATCTGGACTGTCGATAATTGTAAAAGGGATACGATGGACGGATGAGTCCAAGTTTGAAATATTTGGTATAAAGTGTAGATTGTATGTCTCACAGAAGATAGGTTAAAAATACCTCAATGCATATCACCAAACGTGAATTATGGTGTGATGGTTTCGTAGCGTTTTACTACTGAGCTGGCAGAAGAAATTTGCTAGAAGACCAGTATTGATCAGAATGGTGGACCAGTTCAAATACCATCAGATATTGATCCATCATGGTATACCCAGTGGTTTGTGTATTATTGGTAAAAGATTCCACCACCAAGAAAACAATGACCCCCAAAACAGTCATCCAACCGATGCAAAAATTACTTAACTAAGAAAGAAGTTGCTGGAGTCATTTAATTGATACAATGGTCCCCACAGAGGCATTACCCCAAACAAGTTGAACAGGTCTGGGATTTCTTAGATAAAAAAAAAATTGACAAATCAAAAGTTAATTCTACAAAAACTTTGTGGGAGTACATTAGAGACATTTGAAGCAAAATACCAAAGGATACTTTGATTAAACGTGTTGTAACATTGCCTGAAAGAGTGGCTAAAGTTAATTAAGTAAAACGACCACACAAAATATTAACCAATTGATGAACTAAATCACTTCCACCGAGTTTCTGTTGTACCAAATATGAAAATTAATAACATTTAATGTTTCATCTGTGATTTATCTTCCATTACTCTTTTAAATTTGCCTAAAATATAATTTTTGAATTTTTCCTTGCACTTTTCTACAGTAGCATATGGTAGAAAAAATACCAAATAACATGTACAGATTTTGAAACACCTCGTTATTCTAATACTCTAAAATAGTAGTTAATAAAATAATTTTTAATTTTGATCAACGCGTTTTGGATAAAACCTTCAATATCTATTACTCTGTTCAGTTTCAAATTGACAAACGCTCTTAGCATATATTTACATATGCTGTCTTCTTAAGCTAAGCCTATCTTATTTGCAAGTTTATAGTTCATGCTATAAAAACATATATCTGTAAATATATCTTTTTGTTTTCGTTGATATATCACAAATATAGTTTATTTGTGTACTAATAAAAACAAAAGTATGGTTTCCTTTACTTCGACCTTGAATAAACTAATATCTGAGTTTCGTATTGGGCCATGCTCGTCACCACTTAGTTATTACAACTAAGTAGTTTTTCCAGGTCGTCAAGTTATTAATACGTAGGTATCTTCAACTGTTTGTGGAGTAATATTAATAACTGCAGAGAGAATACTAATTTACTGAAGTCATCACGTGTGCTTACTTGAATAAACAATTTCAATGTATTTTATGTGGGTCTAGCAGGTACGGTATGACCTAGAGATTAGGGTTAGAATACCCGTCACCGAACATGCTCTTACTTTAAGTTTGTTTTTGTTTGTTTTTGAATTTCGCACAAAGCTACTCGAGGGCTATCTGTGCTAGTCGTCCCTAATTTAGCAGTGTAAGACTAGAGGGAAGGCAGCTAGTCATCACCACCCACCGCCAACTCTTGGGCTACTTTTTTACCAACGAAAAGTGGGATTGACCGTCACATTATAACGCCCACACGGCTGGGAGGGCAAGCATGTTTGGCGCGACGCGGGCGCGAACCCGCGACCCTCGGATTACGAGTCGCACGCCTTACGCGCCAGGCCTCTCTTCCTTTAAGTCGTGGAAGTATTATTATGTGACAGTCACTCTCACTATTTGTTAGTAAAAGAGTAGACCCAGCGCTGGCGGTGGGTGGTGTTGGATAGCTGATATCCTTCTAGTATTTTACTACTAAATTAGGTATGGATAGCGCAGATACCACTCGTGTAGGTTTTCGGGAAATTCAAAAACAAATATAACTTAAACACGAAATTCTATACTATGGGAGTCACATGTCGATTTTATTGCAAATTTATTAAACCCAACTGCTCCACAACACAGTCTAATAAATGTGTAAGTTCGATTGCATTGTTTCAAACAATTCACCAGGAATTCAAACCAATGGTAGAGCAAGTTGTCTAACGCAACAAATAACTAATCATTATGGAAGAATGGACTTGTACCATCACGAATTGTACATAATTATATTGTTAGAGTAACCAGTCGGGGTGGCATGGCCAAACGCGTAAGGCGTGCGACTCGTAATCCGAGGGTCGCGGGTTCGCGCCCGCGTTGCGCTAAACATACTCGCCCTTCCAGCCGTGGTGGCGTATAATGTGACCTTCAATCTCACTTTTCGTTGGTAAAGAGTAGCCCAAGAGTTGGCGGTGGGTGGTGATGACTAGCTGCCTTCCCTCTAGTCTTACACTGCAAAATTAGGGACGGCTAGCATAGATAGCCCTCGAGTAGCTTTGTGCGAAATTCCAAAACAAACCAGTAACCAGTACTAGTATAATATTGAACTAATTATTGTGTTAGAGTAACCAGTGCCATTATAATATTGAACTAAATTTGTGTTAGATTGGACAGTACCATTATAACGTTGACTAATCATTACGTTATTGTAAACATGTGTATTACAATGATTTACTAACTTTTACGCTAGAATGGATTTCGTGTTCACAGCAGATCAAGGAAATGTTCATATCAGATTGCAGTGAAGCATCAGACTGGCCCAGTGGTAAGATGTGCGATTTGACTCTAGGTCGCGGGTTCAGACCCCGTCCCCAAACATACTAGCCCTTTCAACCGTGAATGCGTTATATGAGATGGTCAATCCCACTATTCATGGGTAAAAGAGTAGCCCAAGAGACAGCCGTGGATGGCGATAGCTAGCTGTCTTCCACCGCTAATCTTATACTGCTAAATTAGAGACGACTAGCAAAGACGGCCCTCGTGTAGGTTTGCGCGAAATTTATGACAAGCAAATAAACAGACTATCTAGTCATTTAGGGACAGACAGCTAGTGCAAACTCGTGTAGAGTTGCGCCTAATTAAAAACTAACCAAAGTAATGTTATTTAAAAAGATTAGTTGCATTGACATCGATCCAGCTGATCCATAAGGTAATTTGCAATAAAACGACAACAACAACAAAACACGACGATTTGATGAATTATGTGAATAGTGTCGACGTTTTAATTTCTTTTTTAATTTACACCAATTTTTGTTACCTGAAAGAAACTTACGTTTTATGCTTGGCTCTACAGTCTAAGGCAGGTGCAGATTTTGAGTGTTTTAATGCAATTTATTATAACGACAACTTGGGAAATCCATAAAAATCGCATTTGTCTTTGTCAAGGAATGTCAAAATGTGAAAAAAAATAATTGTGACTTGAAAATAGATAAAATTTTATAATAAAATACATGCATATAATAACAAGATAAAGAGCGGTTTTGCGCATATTATTTTGGATAAAAGCACCAATACCATTTTATATCATGTAAAAGTTTTGTTCTTTTTTGCTTAATTCTGTGCAAATATAATTAAGGTTTATATCCGCTAGATGTCTTTAATTTTAAAGCTGTAGATGAGCAAGAGAAACAGCTACTCAACATCACATGCCGCCAGCTTTAGTGTTACTCAATACCATTGGATAGTGGGATTGACCGTAACATTATAATAGGAACTAGTTCGGTCCTGGACCTCACCAACTACTAGTCGACCCACCATACCCTCATACTAAGTCAGGCCTATGAGCTACTGATAGCACTAATAATTTGTTTTTTTTACATGAAATATTTCAAGTTGAAAATGAATTGTTTCATAAAAAACTGAACGAGAAGTTTCTTTTCAAGTCATACGGTTGTTATCTTTTAAAATTATCTTCATGACGTATTGTAAATTGTATTACACTCATAAACTTTACGTAAGTGAGATTTATCACTTGGCAATTTACCATAATGGATCAGCTAAAGTCTAGATCACACTTGACATCTTCCGGTAATGGATCAGCTAAAATATAGATCACACTCGACATCTTCCGGTAATGGATCAGCTAAAGTGTAGATCACACTTGACATCTTCCGGTAATGGATCAGCTAAAGTGTAGATCACACTTGACATCTTCCCGTAATGGATCAGCTAAAGTATAAATCACACTTGACATCTTCCCGTAATGGTTCAGCTACAATATAGATCACACTTGACATCTTCCCGTAATGGATCAGCTACAATATAGATCACACTTGACATCTTCCCGTAATGGATCAGCTAAAGTATAGATCACACTCGACATCTTCCCGTAATGGATCAGCTACAGTATAGGTGACATTTAGCATCATTCTCTAATGAATCAGCTGAAGTCTAGATGACACTTGGCACTTTACTGTAATGGATCAACTATCATCTAGGTGACACTCGACAGTTTACCGTAATGGATCAGCTATCGATTATATTCCTTAAAACATCGAAGAAATCATACTTGAAGTGTTTAGCTTTAAAAACATAATTTCTTCAAGACATTAGCACTTATCTATTTTAGTTTATCTCATTTTTCTGCCTGTTGTCTTCCAGTTTGATTTTTCTTCAGAATTGAAACGATACGATTAGTGAAACATTCGCTTACTGACCAGGTTTTTGGGTGTGGAGAAGATACTGGTATTTAGTTTTGGTTTGTTGAGAAAGAAATACGAAGTTTATATATTCGATGGCTAGCACGTGGGTGAACAACATATTCAAATATGGTACTCCAACTGTACTCATGTTTTATTCTGAAAGACCACAATTACCAGGTGTTTACCCTACTTGTACACGTTTGTTATTTTGTTGGTCTGGGATTTTGTTGTTGTTATTTTCCCTATGTTTTGAGATTCTGTTGTATAAAAGGATGCTTCAGAAGACATACTCTGACAGGTCGAAAGAAAGAGTGACTTTATGTTAGGGACCTTCTCTTAAGTTTTCACTGCGTATTGTTTGTCTGAAGTTATATTTTCGTTATCGGTTGGGAAGTGGAACAGCAGAGGCGGCTGTGTTTTTGTATTTTCTTTGTCCTGCGTGACACGTTCACTTAACGGCCTCTGTGCTGCGTGAGAAACACGCTATAGGTTTGTAAAAAGAACAATAAAAAATGCGTTTTAACCTCGCGCCAAAGTATTTAAAGAACATAAATTACTCGTTAACTGGTTATATAAACTAAGGTGGCGAACGAAAGAAACAGAAAGTGCTCCGTAATTGTTTGTTTTTCTCAAATGATATAATGAATTTTTGAAAGACTAAAAAATTATAACGCAACATACGGAGTTTCTAAACACGAGCTAGGCGCAGCACAGATTGCGTAGCTTCCCGCTTAGCAATAAACGGAAGAAACAAAACACGTTACGAACAATTGAATAGTTTGTTTGAAAATCGTGGAAACCAAGAAGGCTTCCTGCGCAAGCCGTCCCATATTTAGTGGTGTAAAACTAGAATGTTGTTCTGCGGTGTGTTGTTGTTGTTGTTTTGAATAAAGCACAGAGATACATAATGGGCTATCTATGCTCTGCCCACCACGGGTGTCGAAACCAGGGTTTTAGCGTTGTAAGTCTGCAGACATAACGCTAAGCCACTGGGGAGCTCTACGGTGTGTTTATACAATAAAGATAAAATGTTCTTCTGTATACAACTATATAGGTTGAATGTTGTTCTACACGTGGGTTTAAACTACTGTATAGGTAGAATGTTGTTCTACATGTATTTATACTACTAAAGAGATAAAATGTTGTTCTGCATGTGTCGTTTTCCTACTATAGAGGTAAAATGTTATTCTACATATGTATTTATATTCCGAAATGTGATAATGACATTCTATATGTGTATTTATAGTTCAATATGGATAAAATGTTGTTATACAGGTGTATATGTAGAATGTTATTCTGCATGTGTATTTATATTACAATATAGGTAGAATTTTCTTCTCCTTGTGCTTTATACCACAATATAGCTAGAATGCCTTTAAACATGTGTATTTATTCAATGATACAGGTAGAATATTGTTCTTTGTGAGTATGTTTACTTCTCTATGGATAAAATGTTGTTCTAAAGGTTTGTATACTATAATATAGGTAGAATGTTGTTCTACATGTGTATTTACTCTACTATATAGATAGAATGTTGTTTTACATGTATGTTTATACGGCTCGATAGGAAGAATGTCGTTCTACATGCGTCTGTATACTACTATATAGGTAGAAGGTTGTACTGCATATAAATTTATATTATATAAAGTGTTGTTCCGTGCGTGTATTTATACTTCTATATGGATAGAATGTCGTTCTACAGGGGTATTTATACAACTGTATATGTAGAATTTTACTCTTCATGTGTATTTATATGACTATATAGGTTGAATTTTCTTTTGCTTGTGTCTTTATAAAGCAAGATTGCCGTTCTACATGTGTATCTATCCTATGATATAAATACAATGTTCTTTATGTGTATTTACACTTCTATATGGATAGAATGTTGTTCTACATGTTTATTTATACTACTATATAGGTAGGATGTTGTACTAAATGTGTCTCTGTAGTACTATATAGGAAGATTGTTGTTCTACGTATTTATACTGTTATGCAGGTAGAATGTTGTTGTACATGTGTATTTACACTCACGTATAGGTAGAATATTGTTCTGTATCTGTCTTTATACTACTATATAAGTAGAATATTGTTCTGCTATTGTTTTTAAAATGTTCAATATACGAGTATCGCGTTTTGGAAATCGGTGTGACACACCATAAAGCGATATTATTCCTGTAACAACAATATACTGTCGAAAGCTCGAAGTTGGATATGATGCAGTTGTTTCGATTCACGTTGTTCTCACCAAGATACAACTTTTGTCTCATGCAAATTAACATTGTAAAGTGTTATCAGCCCTGTACTCTGTAAGATGCACAAGTGTAAACAGACTGCGTATGTTTCAGAGAATTATATGTATCCCTCTTCTTTCAAGAAAAGGAAATGTTTGTTTGTTGAATTTCGCACAAAGCTACACGAGGGCTATCTGCGCTAGCCGTCCCTAATTTAGCAGTGTAAGACTAGAAGGAAGGCAGCTAGTCATCACAACCCACAGCCAACTCTTGGGCTACTCTTTTACCACTAAACAGTGAGATTTACCGTCACATTATAACGCCCCAATGGGTGAAAAGGCGAGCATGTTTGACGCGAACCCGGGACTCTCATATTACGAATCGCAAGCCTTAACCCACCTGGCCATGCCGGGTCGAAAGAAATAAGCTTCATTATAGTTATGCAAAATGTTTATTTCCAAGGCCAGATGGCCCTAGTGTAGCATTGAGCTAAATTCATAAACAGACAAAGCTACAATCGATTATTTTGTAATTCTGCATGAAATAACCAGTTTTTAAAAAAATACTCTAAATTTGTGTAACATAAGAAATCGTTAGTGATTTTAATTCGTTAATATTTGTTTTCCATAGTTTATGATTTCAAGCCTTAACAATTAATTAATCAACTTTTATCTGATCCCGTAATAATTGTCCGTGAAAAAAAGTTTTATTAATATTTTTGTTAACAGGAAAATATTTTAAAATAATACTGAACGAAGTCCGAAGAAAACGAATATCGAAAAAATACGGAGACTAACACGAATTAGATTTATTTATCATTCCACAAACCATCTATTATCAAACAGACAATAACATAGTTTAATCTAACACTGATTAATAAATAAATGAAAATATTTAGAAGTGACGATTATATTTCGGTCATAAATAGAAAATAGTTTATTGAACAAAGATATTTAAAAATGTAACTTAGGTAAAAACAGTCCATTCTATTGTTGTCGTTTTTTTAGGTTTTAAGATCTTATCAGAATATAACTCATTTACATTTTACATCTTATATTAATAAACTGCAAACAGGAACAAATAACAAAAACGAGTCTTAAATTTAAATATATTTGTTTAAATATTTTAGAATAGAAAATTAGCGATTCAGATGATTTATTTATCTTTTAATTTTTTTAGATATGTATTCAAATAAGTATTATTGGACGCTTATATCACTCATTTTTAACAAACAGTTTTGGAAAATAGAAAGGTAAATAATTTTAACATTTATTCCGTTTTGAAATCATTTATTTAGTTTTCTTTACTTTATCTACGAATTTCGGTAAGCTTCATATATAAATACATTATAACGGCGACAGAGCAAACACGTTTGAATTTAAAATTATTTTACGAATTAATAATACAATGACAACATTGTTACGTCAATAAATATCTACAAGTTCTCAGTGCTTGAAATTTACAAATATTGAAGAAAACTCCTACAAAGATTACAGCAAGCTATAACATTTTGTGGCTATAAAGTAAACATGCTGTAATTAACACGTAGCACGTGAATAAAATCGATACGTGTACAGGTAGATGTATTTAAACAAGTTTCGTTAAGTGTACAAAGTATTATAACCTAATACACAGAAATTCAACAACTAATGTATACTGGAAAAAGTGTTTTTATAGAATAAAACTGATAGATAAATTGTTCCTACTTCGACCGACAAAAAGTTTTAAAATGTGTGTATATATATATATATTGAATAATATTGTACATATATATAAGCCCAGTAGCACCTCTTGTCACGGAACATTTAAAATGTTATCCTCTAAACGGACAGAACATAATCAGTAACACAAAATTAGAACTGTTATGGTTTGGAAAAAAAGCTGAAAATTCGAATGTAAGTTTGTTGGTGGTTAAGTACATAAACTTAGTTTCTAAACAGTAACCGTGTGTAATACAATTGTATCGTCAGAACCAAGCCTTAGCAGTATACTATATAAATAATACAACATTTGGGTGATGGAGTCGGTTGACTATACCTAAGCCAGTTTCGTCACGTGAAAGAATAAAGAACAGTGGTTAACCATCGCAATCTTGGTAAGTTCAGTGAAGTACAATAACATGGAAGTTTGAGAAAAAC
Organism: Carcinoscorpius rotundicauda; assembly: GCA_011833715.1. Lineage (NCBI taxonomy): Eukaryota > Metazoa > Arthropoda > Merostomata > Xiphosura > Limulidae > Carcinoscorpius > Carcinoscorpius rotundicauda. The sequence continues at coordinate 22,408,219 of CM022394.1, forward strand.
AACCTAACAGGAGGTTACAATGTTTCATACGAAAATATAAAGTCCAAATATTCACGTCCGTTTGTTTTGTTAGCCCTTAATGGAATCGTTAATTGAAACTTAAGTTAGCCATTTTGGGACGACACAAAAGCAAGAGAACAAAGGAAATTTAATGAACTCGTCAACAGATGATGAGAAAGTTTATCATTCTTGATGACGTAAAGAAAAGGTTGCAACACCTATCTTGATCCAAAGAAAAGGTTGCAACACCTATCTTGATCCTATGTGGAAAAGTCAAACTATACTTTGATGCCACTAATAAACGTTTACTGAACAGAGTGCTACATCTACACGTGTAATGTATTATAAGTGTGATTTGATGCCACCAATAAACGTTTACAAGACAGCGTGCTACATCTACACGTGTAGTGTATTACAATATACGCTTAGCTGTAAAGCAACTAACGTTTCTTATATAAAAAAGCTGTATTAAATCTCAAGCAGACGTCTTTTATTCATCTTAACAATGACCTAGCGGTTTTCACATTCGTATCCCTACCTTACCAAATGTTTGCACAGTTTGTGATTGCAAAATCCAATAACATTAGAAGTACCTCTTGCCCGAACAATAGATACCAGTTTACTAACATCCAGACGAAAGTTACTACATTGAAATACGTATACAGAAATTTTAAACATCAAATATTTAATGCAGTTACATCTTTACTTGCACTAGGCACGAATTTAATAAAGCCAGGTGCAGTGATGTCGAGAAAACTCACTTGTAGAGAAACATATACATGCAAAAACGGCTCGTTTGGGTTGAGAAAATATTTTACGAAGAAGAGCGAACAACGTTTCGACCTTACCTTCTTCGGTCATCGTCAGGTTCACAGGTCAGGCCAGGTCTTCTACCGTTGTTCGCTCTTCTGCGTAAAATATTTTCTCAACCCAAACGAGCCGTTTTTGCATATATATATAGCTAGGTACAGCCCACTCACTACGAAAATGTATTTATTCTTGATCAACATAACAATAAATATCTCATTTAACCTCAGTTTAATATCAGCGACAACGAATTTCGACTTTTTCTACCACCAGAAATCAGCTTCTTTGTATTTCAATTTAATGCAAAAGGAGAGAACAGTTTGAAACTGTAAGATGTCACTGGATGTTAGGTTGCGAGTGCAAGAACTAGAAGAAAGTGCTTTTTAGAAACAGCTGCGTCTAGTTGTTCTCCAGCACAAAAAGGTTGTTAAAAAATCCTCTCTTTATGAGAAACTGTAATCCATCTCGCGTCATGCCTTCACATAATTCTGGAAGTGTCGATCGACGATTGGGCTCCGTTTCAAAAACCACAGCAATTCAAAGTTCGTGGGTCTCTGTATTCAAAAAGTGACTCGTGAAGATTTTGTAATGATGTCTGTTTGTTTTGGATTTCGCGCAATGCTACAGGAAGGCTATCTGCGCTAGTCGTCTCTAATTTAGTAGTGTAAGACTAGAGCTTAGGCAGATAGTTATCACCACCCACCGCCAATTCTTGGGCTATTCTTTTTTTTTCTTTTTTAATGACACCCCTGTAAAATTTCTTTTTCTTTACGTCACTAAATATCATCATAGCTTATGGTCACAAAGTTTTATCGAGTAAAAATGTTCGAGGTTATGAATCTGTTCTTATAAACACTAAATATTAACACTACAGAAATATTTGCCAAACAGATAAAACATAAAGTAATAGCAATAGAGTACATTTTTTTCATTTGACTTCTGGTCCTTCTTTTTTTTTATGACCACTAAAGGTTTTTTGTTTCATTTAATTGTTGAAGTTTGGTCAGTCGTTTTCTTAGACCTGTGTTACAGGTTCATTTTCATTGCTTCTCTTTTCATACCCGTTCGTAACTGTGTTTCCCTTGTCCTTCATCAGGATGTTGTTGGAACGTGAAGTCAGTGTTATGGCTGTCGATGGTTCTATTTCTTGTTGGGTTTTTCCTTCTGCTGGTTCTTTTCGTTCTCCTTTCTTTGCTCTGCTTGATCCCCCTCGAGTGTGTTTAGGAAATACGCTGTTTTCTACCTGAAGCTGTGCATTTACGTCTCTACCAGCGGCACAGGTAAAGGCCTTGGCGAAACTCTTCTTAAAGTTGTCACTGAGGAAAGCGTACAGCACGGGGTTCATAGCAGAATTAGCGTATGACAAGCACCCCACCAGTAGATTAATGACGACCCCTATATTGGTCTGGTTCTGCATGGGAGGAAGAAGTGCAATGTATACTTGGTTGATCCAGTACGGTAACCAACAGATGACATAAACTGTGATCACTGTCAGAACCAGGTAGGTCACCTTGCGATGGGTTCTCTTCTTCTCTTTGGATTTGTTCTTGGGTCCAACTCTCCTAAGCTTGCAGATGACGAGGAAATAGAACCAGAGGATTAGTACCAATGGAATGGCAAATCCAAGGGTTAAAGAGTACAGAGTGAACGCCTTCTGTCCGTTCATGAAGTCGCTCTCAGGCCAGAAGATGTTACATGTTACCGAGCTTCCTTTGTCTAGAACGTTAGCGTACATGTAGATGGGGACCATGAGTAGAGCTGATACGGTCCACGCCGTGAGGCAGATGAATTTGGCAATAAAGCTGGTCCTGTAGCGGGGAGAAGAAATGGGGTGGCATACTGCCACGTAACGGTCAGCACTCATGACGGTCAGTAGCAGGCTGCTGGTAAACTGATTTATAGAAGTAGTGGTCATATACAATTTGCACATCACACGTCCGAAGGGCCAATGTCTTACGGTCATCGTGACTATGAGAAATGGCAAGCCAGTTAGAAACATTTCATCAGCTACAGCGAGATTCAGAATGTACATATTAGTTACAGTCTGCATTTTAGAAAATCTCAATACAACATAAATAACGAGCGTGTTTCCACACAGGCCAACCAAACAAACTATACTGTATAAGATTTTAACAATTTCGAAAATTACTCGCGGAGGACCAAAGTCCATTCCTTCATATGTAGAATTGGTGAGGTTGATGAAGGTGTCGTTGTCCTCAAGGGTCATGTTGACGTCCAGTAAATCCAAGTATGCCATAATTATATTGGTAAATTAACGAAAAAGCTATATCAAATTTCTTAGATTATTTTTAGAATTCTAGTTAGCTCAAGATCCTGATATCATAAAAAAAAATGTCTGACTATACTCAGCATGAAACGTTTTATCACTTCCTGCAGCAACTTCTCGTGAATTTTCGGTTCTGTTCGGTACACGATACAAAGGCGAAGCACTTTTTTCGGTTTCTTACGTTTTGAGTAATTACCTTACCCAAAATTAAACTCTGTTTGCACTGTCAAACGTTATCTAATACATATTTTATTAAAATAATTTAGCTTTTAACACGTTAAATAATACTCGAAAAAATAAATGTTAAACATAAGCTGTAATACGAACGTAAAAGATAGCTCTGCAGAAATTTATAATATAAAAGAAAAAATATAAGTGACTAGTTGTTTAGGGTTATTGAGTTTCACAATGTTTTAAAAAAGGCGACTATTTGCCGTCTATCAAGACAACTAAAGTAACAGTTTTCAAAACTCTACTTCTTTTAACACCTTATTAACAGTAGTTTTGTGTCTGAAATTAGCAGGATTTTCAAGTTCTTCTCATATCATCAGGGATTTCATTGTCTTACCTGAAAAACAAAAGTAGAACTTATTTTAAGCAAAGTTTACTATACATCATTAACGAATTTGAAACAAGAAAGTGATATTTTATTTTTGAATCATTCTAGGCATATTTAGCTTTAAATTCGAATTAAAAATCATCATAAGAAAACAAAAACAACTTAGTTTGCAAATTTATTATGGATTTGCTGCTTTCCAAATATCCTTTACTTTCCTCAGGCCATACGAATTAATTTGCTGTGGTGGTTTTTTCGAGAACGAAAACTATAAAAAAGCTAAAGGAAGTTTAGTTTTCAACAACAGTTCAATGAAACCCACAGGTTATTCAAGTACAGAACAAGGTTATTTGATAATACAATAAGTTATTCGATAATAAAACAATATTATTCAATTCTGTAAATATCAGTTTTCAGTACATTTTATACTAATGCTTGGTTTATTATGGGCATCAACATTTCGTCATATGGATATAATGAAGTGGGTTGTTATTTTCAAATTACGTTTAGGTTTCCTTCGGGGTCTCTTTTGGTTGAGATCATCAAATAATATCACAGAGATGATATGAAAAGTTTTAATTGGTGATATTAAGAGAGACATCATAGTTCAATTCCTGCTTCTAATCCAACAGGAACCACACTGCAAATTCTTTCCAAAAATCGTGTTAATTTCACTGTTACCACAACAAAAACGAATTTGTGTTAAAACTGTTAAAAGCTCTGACTGAATCGCTACCGAGACAAATTACAAATATAATGAATACATCAAGATATTTATAAAGAGTTTCAAGTTACTTTAGGAACGTTCCTAAGATGGCTCCTTTGTTGTAACTCAATTTCCGAAAGAAAAGTTCCATTTGATATAACTTAATGTCGTAAAGAAACGTTCCATTTCATGTAACTCAACGTAAACGAAATAAAGAAAAATTCCATTTACCGTAATCCTATATCATAATGAAAAGGTCCGGCATGGCCAGAAGGGTTAAGGCGTTCAACTCGTAAAATGAGGGTCGCTGGTTCAAATCCCTATCGCACCATATATGCTCGCCCTTTCAGCCGTGGCGGCGTTATAATGTGTTCAGTCAATCCCACTATTCATTAGTAAAAGAGTAGTCCAAGAGTTGGCGGTGGGTGGTGATGACTAGCTGCCTTCCCTCTCGTCTTACACTGCTAAATTAGAGACGGCTAGCTCAGATAGCCCTCGTGTAGCTTTGCGCGAAAATTCAAAAAACCAACATAAAGAAAAGCTCTCTTTGTTGTAACTCAGTTGCATAAAAAGTTCCCTGCGCTGTAACTCAGTAACTTAATGCCACAAGAAAAAGTTTTCAACTTAGTTCTAACCTTATGTCGCAAGGAAAGATCCCTCAACAGATTTATTTGATGTAGCTCTATATCATAAAGAAGAGTTTCTGTGAATATTCCTTTAACTCGATGCCATATAACATAAAAATAGTTTAGTATTTTAGCAGGTTATACACTCTAAAACTTAAACGTTTTATCACGAAACAATGCATAAATAAATGCCAGACGTGTATGACACATATTGTAGTGGTCATCGGCGATTACTTAACACGTATATTCAAACAAAACTGTCCAAGGGGATACGGCATGTCTGAAGTTAGGTGACTCGTATTGTTTAACTTTTCTATCAAGATCTTCTCAGATAGCCAAACAAAGCACAGAATGAAAAAATCTAACGTCCTATACTAAAAGCCAGTGAAAAGAATTTCTTATTGTTTACATTATAAAATGAAGGGATTCTCTCAGTCCACAGAGACACATTTGTGTTTCTACGCTACAATCTAAAAGCATCGGAGAAGATTACTAGTGTATTTAATTATAAATTTCCAGATGGTTAAAGGGTGGTTGGGTCGTGGGTTCGAATCCCCGTCATATCAAACATCCTTGCCTTTTAAGCCGTGGGGACATTATAATATGATGGTCAATTCCACTATTCGTTGACAAAACAGTGACCCAAGAGTTGACGGTGGATGGTGATGTCTAGCTGCCTTCTCTCTCGTGTTACACTGCTAAATTATTGACGGCTAGTGCAGATAGCCCACGTGTAGCTTTGGGCGAAATTAAAAACAAACAGAATAAGAAAATGAATTGATGTGTATTGCACAGCTACCGTTCACGAAATTTATTACAAAATAAAAAACAACTTTTTCTCGAAGTTGCGTTTGATGAGTAAATAACAAAATTTAGATTTTCTTTAACTTTACAGATCTTTATTCAGAATTACGTCACGAAACCACTTCAAAAAGTTTGGCCTTCTTTTATCAGAAGGAAGCAGTGCTCCCATGTGCGCGTGATGTTACATATGCGTTTGCGATGTCGATATATTTATAGTTTTTTATCCGAAACAGAATATTTAAAATAAAAAACAGGAGTGTATAAACATCGATAAAACTTGAAATAAGGATAATGTTTGGAAAATGTTACATTGCAGAAACTACTAAAGATTAGAAAATTTTCATTAAATTGATCTCCAAAAACTGTTTACTGGTTACATCCTCTACTAAAAATAATTAAAACGTGAATGTTTTAAACACATCGGTTTAAGTATTTTATGTGTATTACTGGTTTAGGAACCAGAGAAGTGAATCTTGTTATTCAACAACTAACACGTTAATTATGAAATTACGATAGAAAGTGATTATAAAGATTACAAAAAAACACTTATTTCTGATAACTCAACAGGTCCGGCATGGCCAAATGGGTTAAGACATTCGACTCGTATTCTGAGAGTCGCGGGTTCAAATCCCATTCGCGCCGAATATGCTCGCCCTTTCAGCCACGGGGGAGTTATTATGTTTTGTTCAATCCCACTATTCGTTGGTAAAAGAGTAGCCCAAGAGTTGGCGGTGTGTGGTCATGACTAGCTGCCTTCCCTCTAGTCTAAGACTGCTTAATTAGGGACGGCTAACGTAGAGAGCCCTCGAGTAGCGAAATTCAAAAACGAACTGACAGCTCAAATTCAATCCATTCATTATGGTTGTTCTTCAAATATAATTTTGACCTGTTTTTTATTAACATATTTTTTTTCTCTGAGGAGAGAAAGAAGAAAAAGGAAAAATAGGTTGTTTAGAAGAAAAAACTGCCTAATTATATTTCAGTAAATATAGTATTATCAAGAATTTTTATCTGTGCCACATTACTCATGGTGATTTGAAGGGATAACTCAATGTGGCTTAGCTATAAGAACGAACACACATACACAAATATACTCGTAGATATTTGACGAGATAATGTTTCCTGGCCATAATTTAGTAAACTGTCGATTTCACAGTTCAGAAAATGATATCATTTATAAACTGCTAACTTCCTCAGAATCAAAATGTTTTTTTTTAATTATAATTAAATATAATTATAAATCAAAAATACGTTGTAGTTTTGAAAGTACATGATATATGCCGTCAAGATGTGAACACATATCAGTATTTTCTTATGAATGTTGCTTTCAAATGATTAAATGTTCCTTGTAAAAACACAAGAAGAAACAAAATGCTACAAAAACAATTTTGGCATCCAGTTACCGGAAAACCACAAAAATATGGTTAACATATTGTTTCTCGTGAGGAAGGTATAATGTGCAGCAAATGTGGAAATTAATATACTCTTATTCCTTTCTGAAAATGATGTATCAAAACAATAAACAAGATTAAGTAATCGTTTCCAGCTGTTACAATGTCACTGAGACAAAATTGTTTTCAAGCTTAACACACGCAGTGAAATAATGTAGGTGAAACCTAAACAGAAATGATGAAACTGACAAGGAACTGAAAGGACGAAAATAACAATATATAAATCAAAGGTTATTTGGTTTTCAAAAATGCGAGAACTGTTGAAAAAATAGTAATAATCTTTATAACGTATAATATGATAGTTAATGTCATTATTTATGTCAAGAAACTCAAGACTGGTTTTCATAATACTTCTGCAGCAGAACTAGGTTGTTTAGTGTTTGTCGTATAACACTAAATTCACGTTACTTGTAATTGGGGTATTTGTAACAAACTGTATTTCAACGATTCGTCTCATATACATAGTTCAAATGGTTTGTCATTAAACGATGTAATAAAATGAGCACATTGTAAAACAATAATAAAGATGCTTTATATTGTTATTCCAAACATGTGTGTGTTTTCTTATAGCAAAGTCACGTCGGGTTATCTGCTGAGCCCGCCGGGGGGAAATCGAACCGCTAATTTTGCGTTGTAAATCCGAAGGCATACCGCTGTACTAGCAGGGGACTATTACAAACATCTTAAACAATGTAATAACATGAGCACATTATAGTTCAACAGAAGAAAAAATGGTTTATGTTGTTGTTACAAACACGTGTGATTAAAACTTATTGTACTGTTAATTTTACCACTGGCGATATAACCTCACGTGTCCTTCACACTCTGATAAAAAAATATATTTCTCAAGTCTCTAGCTCTTAAATTATATAAATATATTCAGCAAATAAAGGTCACCAAAAATATACTTGTTATCTATAGTTTCATTTTGAGTTTAAAAAAAAATTATAGGATATTAACTTAGAGATCAAGAAAAATCCCCATGACATAAACGTAAAGATGGAGAAGAATCCCCATGGTATTAACGTAAAGGTGGAGAAAAATATCCATGGTATTAACGTAAAGATGGAGAAAAATATCCATGGTATTAATGTAAAGATGGAAAAGAATCCCCACGGTATAAACGTAAAGATGGAGAAGAATCCCCATGGTATTAACGCAAAGATGGAGAAGAATCCCCATGGTATAAAGATAAAGATGCAACTAGAATGAGTACAACATAAAACAAATACATTTATCAACTACAAGTAGAATGAATACAACACAAAATATTTATTTATCAAACTACATCCAAAATAAATACAATATAAAATAATAACTTATCAAACTACAACTACAATAAATACATAACAAAACATTTATTTTTCAAACTACAACCAAAATGAATACAAAATAAAATATTTTTTTATCAAACTGCAACTAGATTGAATACAACATAAAACGTTTATTTATCAAACTATCAAGTCATCCCTTAAGTAATGTCTGATTTTAGGTTTAGGAAAAGAGAAAGGATTTCAATCGTTTTTAATGTTATTTAATCAATCATGCATTTTCAATTATTATCAATTACTTCTTCCTAACGGCCCCCCAGTGGCTCAGCGGTATGTCTGCGGACTTACACGCTAAAATCCGGGTTTCGATACCCGTGGTGGGCAGAGCACAGATAGCCCATTGTGTAGCTTTGTGCTTAATTCAAAACAACAACAAAAAAATCCTCCTAGCGATTCACAAGCTTCTGAATACCACTACTATAAAATTCTTGGAGTTTAGAGGAAAACAAAGTCGAGAGGGTAGTTATGACATCTTCATGTGTTCCAAGTTCTTTTCCATCAAAATAGTTCTGAAAACTTCAGAATAGATGATAATCAGATGGTGCAAGGTCTGGAGAATAAGGAGGATATGGAAGTTTTTCCCAGTCTAGCTCTTCAATTTTTACACATGTGATCCTTGCTATATGGAGCCATGCATGATCCTGGTGTAACACAACACCTTTATGACTGATTAAACTAGGCCTCTTTCTTTAAGTGCAACATTCAAGCACTCTAACTGTTGACAATAGAAGTCTGATGTAATCATGACATTGAATGTCAGCAACCCAAAGTGGATCACACCAACAATATCCCACCAAACGCTTAACAAGACCTTCCTAGGTTCGAGGTCCATTTTGGGCTGTGCTTTAGCCAGTTTACCTGCACTAAGCCATTGTCTGCGGCACTTGACATTTTTATAAAATATCCATTTTTTATCTTCAGTCACTAACTTGTCCTAAAAAGGTGAGTAACGTTCACCAGAGTGCAGAGAAGTGCAACTGTCCACTCTTGCTCTAAGGTTGGCTTCTGTCAACTTATGGGGGACCCATGATCCAAGGTTTGACACTTTTCCAAGCTGCTGCAGATGGTGATGAACTGTTGAATTAAGTTTATGTGCTAGTTCTTCAACTGTTACAGCACAATCTTCATCAAGTGCAGCCAACAGCAAGTCATCATTAAATTCAACAAGATGACCTGAACATGGCACATCGCTTAAGCTCTAGTCACTTGATCTGAACTTCTGAAACCACCTTCGACATTTTCTTTCATTGAGAAACTCCGCACCATAAACACCTTGAATGTTTCAGTGATGTCGAAAAACCCACTTGTTGAAAATTTTATATGCAAAAACGGCTCGTTTGGGTTGAGAAAATATTTTAAATAGAAGAGCGAACAACGTTTCGACCTTCTTCGGTCATCGTCAAGTTCACATTTGTTTGCTCTTGAATTTAATAATACTAATCAACCCTGTCTCTGATTTCTTTAACTCTTGGGTGAGTCATTCGTTCAGTTGAAAAGCATTCCAGCAGAGGGAAGATAGCTAGTAAACCAGGCCATGATGTTCCTGAACACACATCGATTTCAACAGCACTTTCAATATATTTTAAACATTTCTAACAGCACCTACAATGTCTGCAAACCGCGCCTATCTACGTACGCTATTAAGTGTGTTAACCCCGCTTTTAACCAGCGTATACACAACATTTTACGATCATGTAAAACGCTATTATGTTGGATGAAAACCAATTCCACCACAGATCTCTGCACATGTCTTCAGCAAATAAATCTCTGTGTTTGACTCAAATATTCGGGGAATTTGGCAAGACATTCAGTTAACGCCTAACAAATTGAGAAATTGAGTTAATTTTTTTTCTACAGCTCTTAGTAAGAGATAGTTGTAACGATATAACAACTGTAATGCTGTTTCAAATAATGTCTAGTTTTTAAACTTTCGTGAATTAAGCCAAAAACTTTTCAAATAGTTAATTCCCTTACTGTTTATATTTTCTTCATGTTTTGTGGAGTATTGTGATTAAATATAAAAAAAAACACCTTAATACTGTTAACTTGAAAGAACATTAAAATATCCTACAATACGATATCAATTAAAGTTTTAATCTCACTGTCTTTTATCAGAAGTGTATTTCCTTATCGTATTAGAATAAATATCCAATTAGTTGAGGAACTAATAACGAAGAAATAATATTCAAAAGTTTTATACTAAAGTGAAAACAAGCGAAGTTAAACTATTTTAATATCTTCTACTGGAATTCTTTTACATATAATCATTTCTTACTAGCCCTAAATATAATATGTTTGATTAACATGCATTTCGCATTATATAATAAAAGAGACCTAACTGTAGTCATGATTAAACGTACAAGTTACAGTTTCTAATAAATCTAACCTACGCAGGCTCGGCATGACCAAATGGTTAGGGCGCTCGACTAGCTATCTGAGGGTTGTGGGGTGGAATATATGTCACATCAGACATGCTCACACTTTCAGCCATTATAATGTGACGGTCAATCCCACTATTCGTTCTTAAAAGAGTAGCCCAAGAGTTGGCGGTGGGTGGTGATGACTAGCTGCCTTTCCTCTAGTCTTACACTGCTAAATTAGGGACGGTTAGCACAGATAGCCCTCGAGTAGCTTTGTGCGAAATTCTAAAACAAACAAACAAATACGAAGCAAAATACACAGTTGAGTATTACGATGCGATAATCGAAAACACCACCTGAGAAAACATAACATACACACAAAGCAAGACATGAAACACCACCTGAAAGAACATAACATATACACAAAACAAGATCTGAAACACCACCTAAAAGCACATAACATATACACGAAGCAAGATCTGAAACACCACCTAAAAGCACATAACATATACACAAAACAAGATCTGAAACACCACCTAAAAGCACATAACATATACACAAAGGAAGATCTGAAACACCACCTAAAAGCATGTTCTAATGCTGCACTGTGATTCGATAAAGTTCGTGCAAGACAATTTTGTAGACGAAATCGATTAATAAATAAATAAATTAATTTCATGCATGAAATACTACAAATATATACAAAATTAAACAGTTTCACAATAAGATATATTAAAAGAACAGAACATAGCTCTTAAAAACTCACTAGCCGTAATCTCTAGGAAACGTACAAGAACCGTTGTACTATGACGAGTGCTATTAAAGTTTTATCTTTAAAAAATTTTTCAGCTCTCACCAGATGATTGTTTGTTGATAAAACACCATGGTACAAAATGGGTTATTTCTTCTGTGCCACACAGTATAGAACCCCAATTTTTCGCATTTTCAGAACTTCTGCTGTATCACCGTGGAGGTGGGTTCCCTAACCATGTTACATGTGAAGATAAAAAACGTTACTACGCCTTAAAACTCAACATCTCGACTTCACTTATCGATATCTGATAATCGCTACAATGCGGAATCATGACATAAATTGAATTAAGAAAAAACACAAGACATCAATGTCACGAGTCCACAAATAAAGTTTAACTTATTTACCATTTACATTTCATAAACTGTTTTACCTGGCTGACAAATAGTTACATGTCGATTTTCACCTCTTAAAGTACAAGAGACTCTGGTAATACTTTACTGATACCCTCTTCGCACGAGGTATCAGAAATATCACTGTTAAAAGTAATACTGTAGCGCAGTCATCTTCTTTCACCCGGGAAACCGCACGCGCCTGATTACGGTTCTACATTCCTGACAGAGGTGACTGGCTAACACGCACGTGAGCTGAAGTTAAGATACATAAAACACGAAGAATGACTAGTTGAGCATGCCAAGAGAGGACATGCTTTACTCGTGCGTGTGACACTGTCTCTAATTGGTTATTTCTTACACGAGGAAATTACTTTAATTCTAGTTCTACTGATCGAATGTTCTTTGAACGTTTCGAGAATAAACGATATTACACGCAAATCTATCTTATGATAAGTGATATTTTTACATTCAAAGTTGGTGTATTTGACACGATTATTTTCATCTTCTATCTGAACATATCTGAAAGTGTTACACCGTTGATTGTTTGTTTTTAATTTCCCATAAAACTACACGAGGACTATCTGCGCTAGCCGTCTCTAATTTAGCAATATAAGACTAGAGGGAAAGCACCTAGTCATTACCACCCACGCCAACTCTTTTACCAACGAATGGTGGGATTGACCGTACATAATAACGCCCTTACGGTTGAAAGGTGGAGCATGTTTGGTGTGATTCTGAGAATACATAACTTTGTGTTCTATTTCTCTGAGATCTCGTTCTACGATTTGGAGCTGTGAGTGCTCGCTCTACAAGAGCGAAAGCCAAACTCCATTATTCTATCAGACAAGAGTATTCCAAAAGCTGTATAAGTCATAAATAAAATAAAGACATCTTTGTTTAGATTGTTCTCACGTTGCCTTGCGCGAAAATTCTACATTTCGTTTTGGTATTGAAACCTGTGATGATCTTGGAATGCATGTTGTACATAAACATGTTTATAAACACGCAATACAGAGAGATTTACGTTTCGGTTAACATAAAATGTACGTATTCGCATTAAGCGACGCTGTTAAAGCGAACAGGCAGAACAAAGTACTTGGAAACTGAGAAAATTGAAAGAAATAAAAATCTGAAATCGAATTATCTTCAGTCCTCACAGATCTCTAGTGTGGCAACTATGAGGACTCTGAAGTCGGTCATCTGCCCTTTCTATAACCTTTATACTGTCCAAATTTTTATTTCCTTCACCATTGTTTTAGGCCAAGTCTCTCCACGTCTTCCTCTGCGTCCATTGTTTCACTAATTCACTTTCAAACCGTTGTTTATCTTTTCAGTTTAACTTTATTCACTTTTAGGACATAGCCACAGTGAAGGTGTAGCTTTTACATAATTGACTGTTGTCCGTTGAAAATCGATTTCCATGGCCAGGTTATTACTGGGCTCGAATCTCACACATCTGCAGTTGGAACGTTCGAATTGTTTGCAATAAAGCACAAAGCTTCACTGGTTTATCTATGCTCTGTTAACCATGGGTATCGAAACCCGGTCACTAGCGTTGTAAATTTCAGACATACTGTTGTGTTAATGGGAAACAAATTCGAATCTTCATCGCCAAACATGCTCACCCTTTTAGAAAAGGGGGTATTATAATGTGACGGTCAATCTCACTATTCAATAGCAATAGAGTAGCCAAAAAGTTGAATGTAGATGGTTTTATCCACCACGTTAAATTTTGTAAGAGTAGTGCAGATAGCTCTCATGTAGCTGTGATCAAAAGTGAATACAAACCAAACGAAAGAAACCTTGTGAACATGGCTGTTTGATATTACAAATAACATACGAATTCGCTATGTCTTGAACTAATAAAAATACTAAATTACTGACTTCACTAACTAATGAAGTGGATAACCGCAGTGAAAATTTATTTTAAAAGTGGAAAGTACGAAAATAGTTCCCTAAGCACGCCTGTATATCCTAGTTTACTACAACTCGACGAGTTCAACAAATTAGATTGTAACTAAATAGTTGAGTTCCGTATAAATGCACGGACTGCGTGAGGACTAATTATTTTACATCCAAATTATGGCAAGAAGATGGGAACTGAGAAGCTTTCTTTGAAACGTGTAACTGTTACACAATTTGCTTCACTCTGACTTCATACAAAACTGCAATTCTTAGTTTCAAAACTATTACATGTGTTATAAAAATAAAAAATAAAATGTGACAAACGTTTTTAACAGACACTTAACTTGAAATGATTTAACTTTTGTTCAACTCAAATTGCACAGCTCAGTTTCTTATATCAATTATCTAAAATTACAATCGGTGGACACACCTGACAGTCCGATGTGGCTTAGCTACAACAACACACACACATACACTGTTATCTGGGGGGAAAGAATAAGCCTTGTGACTAAGGAGATCGTCTCAAAATCTGCAAACAGAGAAATCGAAACCCGTCACCGAGTACACTCGCCCTTTCAACCTTTGTGACGTTATAATGTGATGCTCAATACCACTACTCGTTAGTCAAATGTGATCGAAGAACTGACGACTGATGATCTCGATTTACTACCTTCATTCTAGCTCATTGCTACAAAGTTAGGTACAACTGTTACAGGTAGACTTCGAGTAGCTTTGAATGTTATTCGACAAAAGAAAGTAGACAAAAGGTGGTTACAATGCATAGTATCCAGTACAATGTTGTGGTCCCTTGCTGGTACACCGGTAGGCCTGCGGAATTACAATGCTAAAATCAGGGGTTCGATTCCCCTCGGTGGACTGAGAAGATAACCCGATGTGGCTTTCCTATAAGAAAACACACACACAATGTTGTAAGAGAGTCGTATATACCTTTTAATGAGCCTATCCCCGGTTTTGTTAAAATTTATACGTATGAAATCTTTTCTTAGGGTTAATTAACAACTCTGGTCCTTAGTGAATAACAAGAAAGAAAGGTTATTGTGTCATTTTCAATTTCAGATTTAAATATATATATATATATAGATTACTTAATATTAATAAAATAATATTAATTGCAATAAATCAAACATAAAATATTAATCTTAAAACTATTTGTCACTGTAAAATTAAATTTTCTTCAGCTGTAAATTATTCAGTGCAGAAATTAGCAACAAACAAATAGCTTCAAAAGCCCCTCACACATGGACTGAAGAAATAGACTAAACAATTTGTCCTATAACAAACAGTTTCGTAAGTTTACCATTACTACTAAATCTAAGTACAAAAGAACTAAGAACATTTGAGTAGCTTCTCTAACAAATACGTTATTTCTCCACGCCCATAAGACAACACTAAATAAATATCTTGAAACATCTTACGTTATTATGCTCGAAGAGTCATTCAACTAATTCACAATTGGTAATGCCGTCTGGATTCGGTACAAGTTCAACTCTTCCTCACGAGGACTAGACATTCACGCATCACTTCAAATGACATGGCAAGCATTACAAACTTCAATTTAGCGCAGTTACTTACGCTAAAACACAGTAATTTTCGTCTTGTATGTTTTCAAAATATCAGCACCTGCCGCTTCAAGAGGTTTCAATACAACCCTCAGTTGCCGAGCAGCAGAAAACAAAAACGTTTTGTTCTTGAGAAAACAACGTTACTGGTCGTCAAGTGAACAAAATGAAATAAACCTGATCACTCCTCTCTCGGCAAACTTTCTCCTTCTCCCTCTAAGGATCGTAATTTCCTTCCTTACAATACAGTTTCAACGCAGTTAATCAAATTCGGTTCAGCTGAGACAGTTCCTAACAACTACTTTCGTTGTATGCGTGTTCGTTTAAATCTGAGCTTTTACCAAAGTGATGCTTCAAGTATTGTAAAAATAAGCCGAGCATAAAATTTATGTAAGTGAATTATATTGCGGAGATTAAAAAATACATAAGGTCTGATATTGACCGTGTGTATATAACGATTAGTTCTGTAATATCGCCAGAACCGAAACGTACATACAATGGACGGTATTATGTCTGTTGAATTTCATTTACATATTAATTAGTAATCACTCTTTTGTAATTATTTATTGATATTTCCATACACGTAACACTTAGACAATTGCAATGTTCGTTAGCCAAGTGCATTATCTCAGATTGTTCGGTCGGCCATATAACAACAAACTTAAAAAGGCCAATTTCAACAGCTAATTGAGGGGTTATTCATATATTTCCTGAGAATATATTTGGAAGTGAAAGTTATGAGCGTGTAGCAATTTTAGGCCATTTTCCTAAGAAATAATGAAACATAGGAGTTTTCGTGAAATACTGGTTCAGCATTTCGTTAAATCTTAAACCAGAAAGAAAAATAAACAAACGTTACTGTGATGCATACAAGACAATTTCCACGCACTTTATCTGTAAAACCAAGAAAGAAGGTTGTAAACTCGCATGCGTTTAAAATATGTTGACATTTCGTGTATATTAAAAATGTAGAATTTTGAAACTGTAAAATAATTTTAACAGTTTGTTAAAAAATTATTGTTTGAAATTTATCGTTTTTAGTTGATTTTTAACCAACATTGTTACCAAGAAGTTTCGAAAACTAATTTCTATGTTTTTCTTTTTTTTCACTACATAATTGTTCGAGACAATCAGTTAAGCCTATTTAAACTAAACTAATAATTTGAATCTCTCTCGATTAATATAAAATCAAAGTATAGGTAGTAGAAACTGGGGGCCTTATCAGTCGATGTAGGTTAAACTATAGGTAGTAGAAACTGGGGGCTTTATCAGTTGATGTAGGTTAAACTATAGGTAGAAGAAACTAGTGACTATATCAGCTGATTTAGATTAAACCAGAGGTAGTAGAAACCAGGGCCTTTATAAGTTGATTTAGATTAAACTATACATAATAGAAACTAGGGACTTTAGCGCTGATTTTCGTATCTTTACTTTTTTTTGTCCTAGCTTGATACGTATAAAGCTTTTAAATAAAAGAATACAACGTCATGTAGATGTAAGTGGATACTCACAGTAATTGGAATAAACTGGCAGAAGTCTTGCTGGCAGATTCAAGAGGACATATGAATGTATGTTTAATGTTACGATTTCTAACAGGTTCATCTAATTACAGTTGACTATCGCAAACTGGACACAATTTCTTTAATTGTGATAAACCTATGATTTGATACATTGATCAGGATACGGATAGTTGTAGTTTTAGTTCTTAAAATTGTCAAGGTTATATCAGAAACATCACATCTTAGCATTTAAGTAGAGCTTTATCTTTACCTGGTAATGTGTTAACCTACACATCACTAATTACAAAGAACAACTAATATCTTTACTCGTCAACATGGTAATTGAAAAGAAACATTAAACCTACTGAGTTGCTTTACATAATCTGCTCCCTAGAAGAACTGTAGTTTTGTACTTTGTGTGTATTTGAGATTTAAATTACTTGCCATCAGTTTCCTTGTGAACTCATCTGGATGTTAGCGGGCTTTCATGTTGTTTAACTGCCTGGTTTTCAAATCGAATTTGTGTACATCCCCCGCTGTTCTTTGTCGTTGTTTTTTGAATTTCGTACAAAGCTACATGAGGGATATCTGCGCTAGCCGTCCCTAATTTAGCAGTGTAAGACTGGAGGGAAGGCAGCTAGTCATCACCACCCACCGCCAACTCTTGGGTTACTCTTTAACCAACAAATAGTGGGATTGACCGACACCTTTTAAAGCCCCCCACGGCTGAAAGAGCGAGCACGTTTGGTGCGACGGGGATTCAAACCCGCGACTCTCAATTACGAGTCGAACGCTTTAACCCACCTGGCTGGCCATGACGAACCTAATCGGCGGCAAAAAAATGAGATCGGACCCAGAATGCTTTGCACTACGTGGGGGTACCTTACCATCCCACTGGCTACGGTTAACAATGCGATTTTATAACAAAATATTGAAACGGAAGTAAAATCACGACAAATTAATGGTCTATAATAAAGGATCTGAAACCACGTTCCTCAATTTCTCTTTCTGTAAGTTTACGAACATCCGTCGCTCTTGTAGGTTCGTATTAATTAAACTTCGAATTTCTTGATATATACTATAATTAAACTTTCGTGTTTAATTACGGAAATATATGTGATTCCTATGTGAGCAGTTTGGTGTTATCAGTCTAACAATAATCACTAATAAACTGAAGTTTAATTACGTACATGGCGAGAAACAAAGTCAAGTCTTTTTCATGTCGTAGAAAACTGTCAAGAAGACATTCAAACTGTTTCGATAGTTTGGGTAGTGAAAATCAACACAGGAATGTTTCGAACAATAAGTGAAGAAGTTGTATTCGGATTTCTCTTACTAAACGGAACTAGCATGCTGCTCTTTGTGATTCCGTATTATGAACTATTTGATTTTAATCACTCAGTGCTGTTATTTTGAAATGACAGAGACTTAAACATGAGATATTTCTCAAACATTAAAACTAGATATGCTTTGTCGTTTTCCGTCCATTTCTCCTCGAAATGCTTAACGAACTTTCTTTATCATACTGACCTAAGAGCAAGTGCATTTTTATTAAAAGTAAAATGAGATATAAAGTTTGAATTACAGCCCATTAAGTACGTCGAAACATACAGGCTGTAATTTTTGTTTGTGTGTGTTGTTAGGCACAAAGCTACACAAGGGGGTATCTGTGATCTTCCCACTACGGGTATCGAAACTCAACTTTGGCGTTATAAGCCTTGAAACATACCGCTGAGCCATTAGTAGTCAAAGAAATCGATGTCATTTTTAACTCTGCTATAACGAACGCCAACATTGGTAAAGATCCAACAATTTATGTACGCCTTACAAAATTACCTTTACAAGTATTGCAACTCACGTAAATATAATAATCTTTCTGTGTGTGTATGTGATTAATCCATTCGTATCTCGCTAATAACAGAAATCTGATTTACGTCCCTTTGTTTTTGCTAGCCCTATTCCTTGAAATTATGATGTCCATATTTCATTTAAAAGCTTTGCGGTAAGATAAAGCACGCTATTCTACAACGATATTACACAACATCAACGCTGAGGTTTGACACAAAACATATTACTTTTACGGTAACGATTCTGGTTGCTTAGCGTACAAAACCCGATACTTTCGCTGCTTGTAAGTCTTGTACAAATTACATAGGTGTTAATTTACAGGTCGTGTAAACGTTACACAATGTCGCGATGTACCAATGACCTACCCAAGTTTGTAAATGGTGTACATAAGCACATTCAAGCACAAAATATTCATATTTGGCACTCTGGATGTCGACCAACTGTGGAATACTGAGGACGCGGAATTGTGTTGAAGACCAAGGAACCAAGGAAATGTGCAAATGGTAAACAAGGTAATCCAGAAGACTGGACAACTTCAACTGGAAGACAGGATTCTCTCGCTCTCTCTAAGAAATTTGATCAACAAATTTCAAACGTATCTTTGTTTTTGTTCGTTTGAATTTCGCGCAAAGCTACACGAGAACTATCTGTGCTAGCCGTCCCTAATTTAGCAGTGTAAGACTAGAGGGAAGGCAGCTACTCATCACCACTCACCACCAACTCTTGGGAAACGAATAGTGGGATTGACCGTCACAAATAACGTTCCAACGGCTGAAAAGGCGAGCATGTTTGGTGCGACGGGGATTCAAACTCGTGACCCTCAAATTATGAGTCGAGTACCTTAGCAACCTGGCCATACCGGGTTCCGTTGTTTTTGTTGCACACATAAGATCATTTGTGGTAATTTTCAAGTGAAAGACCAAATATATGTAACTCAGAACCAAGTGAAGGTCTGTAAGCACTCCAGGCCAAGCGTGTGAATACTTAACATGCTGTTACAATACACAAGTCAAATGTCCAGAGATGTATCTTTGGACATTTTACGTTTATTGCTGACAGAAGCATCAGACTAAAACACTCAGTATAATCAATACAAGTGAGCTTCTACAGACAGATAATTGTCCTCAAGGGCAAAAAGGAGAATAAAAAAGATGTTAATTAATGAAAACCGAACAATTATGAGTAACCATCACATAATAAAAATGGTCAAACCTTACCGTTTCTTGTAATTCTTTCACATTAGCTAATTGGACGATGCTGAAACTATGGCGAGTAATGGTTTGTTTGTCTCAGAGCAAAGCCACATCGGACTACGTGCTGTTTCTATCTCGAGAGATCGAACTGCGGGTTTTACCGTTATATGTCCAAAGAATAATAGAGTTATCAGACTGACAATGAACTGCACCGTTTAATACGACTTTGACTCTTCCAAGTCACAAATATATTGTATGAAAATAACCCATGCGTAGAAATAATAGTTTCACGTATCACATGAGCACTATATCTGTTTTTGAGAACGCATTCGATGTTAAACCTTCATAAGTATTCAATTAACCAAGGCAGACACTAAACCACATTAAGAGCAGATTGACAGATGAACAGTGTATGATCTCAGTTTGAGGTAAAACTGAAAACAAGAGAAAATATTCAACTCAACGGTCAGTAACACCAAACATTCTTTTAGTAGAAAAGAGGCCCTTTCAACCGTGGGGGTGTTACAATGTTACGGCCAGTCCCACCATTCACTGGTAAAAGAGTAGCCTCAGAATGTGCGGTGGATTGTTGATTAACTGCCTTCACTCTATCATTGTTAAAATAGGGACTTCTGGAGCAGCTAGCCCTCGTATAACTTTGCGCGACAGAAAACTTCACGTTATTTAGTCAGCTGAAGGTTTACATAATACAATGACTTAGCCGTACAGAGTATCATCATAACGTTAGCTAGTAAACACTTCTATTGGTTATTGTAATATGTATCATGTTAACCTGGTATTAGCGAATTTTTTCACTCGAATGGAATAGCTTTTGGTCGTTTATGGTGTGATAAAAATAATTTAGACCCTCAAATGTTCCTCCTTAACAGTCCCCTAAACTTGTCTTGCTGCAGCAGTAGTAGGTTTACAACGCTAAAGCCCAGAGTTCGATTCCACATGGTAGAGAAAGTATATGTGGCTCATCTCGTAGAATTGGAGTTGAAAATTACTTGTAAGCCTTTTATTTTATGATTAAGCATTTTGTTGTTAAGTAACGTAGACTTGAGAACATCTCAAACATGTATCACAAAATGAAAAGCATCCAATAATATTTAATGACGTGAACATTTTCATAATACAACATTTATTAACGTGTAAAATCTTATCTCACAGTAATTTTATCTAAATCTCAGTTACAGAGTTATGTGAAGGATGTACATATCAAAGTGTGTGTCGCCGCAAATGTGAGCCCCCACGAGCCACGTGGTCAGAAACTACCTATTTGTTTCGCGGAGGATTCTTTATTATTCTATGTCTAAGCATTACAACGAATATAATTCATAGTTTAGGTATTACGGATAAAACGGTTATGAAAATGATGTTTGTTTTGAATTTCGCGTAAAGCTGTCTGCGCTATCCGTCCCTAATTTAGCAATGTAAGATTAGAGGAAAGACAAATAGTCATCACCACCCACCGCCAACTCATGGGCTACTCATTTACAAACGAATAGTGGGATTGAAGTCACATTATAAAGCCTCCACGGCTGAAAGGGCAAGCATTTTTAGTGTGACGAGATTACGAGCCTAGCATTACGAATCGAGTACCTTAACCACCTGGCCATGGTGGGCCTATGTGTGAAAATAAAAATATCAAGGAAAACCTCCTCTCTGCTGCATGCAAATTAATTGTATCAGAGTAAAAACACGTGATAGGCTAATCTGTGCTTGGCTGCTATCTAATCTTAGACAGTACCACATCAATATAATGCTTTATATATACATGTAGTCACATTTTTCCCAGTAGTTGTGTGATTATTGTACTCTTGAGTCCCTTTACGAAAGCTTTACATGAAACAGTACAGACTTTGCTGGTAAGAGATACTTCATGCGACAAACTGAGATGAAATGTAATGTAGAAGTTGTGTAAAAACACTGAAGATGGCCAGTGATGATGATGTTCATGCTGTCGAGGTAGAAAACTCAGATCTTTTCAAATGGCAGACACGTGAATCCAGTAAATACAGGTGCGAGTGTAACTTCCACAACAATAATATATACATTACCGTGAATGTGAGCTTCTTAAAAATACTGTTTAGTTGAGATAACCAAACCAAAAAAAGGTTATAATGGACATAATACTTCAACTAACTAGTTGAGAAAACACTGAGACGCTTTCTTCTTAAATGATTAAACAAAGTTTTCATGTTCTTTGTCAACAATAAACGATAGTTCTTTTCGGTGACAAAGAGGAGAACAACACCATGGTCTATTTATATTTATAGTGAAGCGTGCTGGGGGATCAATACATGCGTGGGTTGAATCTCAGCTAATGGTGTTGGAAATCTAGGCATAATTGATGGCACCCTGACTGCTGACAATTACAAGCATACTGCTATCAATCACGTCATTTCGTGAAGAAATGCTGTAACATTTACTTACTTTCTTGGAACACGACGATCCTAAGCATATACAAAATATGGTTAAATGACACCTGAAAGGGAAAAGAAAGAAAGAAACAAAAAAACAACAGAGCAATGGAACAGTCACAACAAATATTTGGTTTGTATAAACTTCCAATATGAAAGGGTCAAAGTAAACAATAGAACTTTGCTGAATTGTGGGGCATAATATAGAAATAATTGGATCAATATTTCTTAATCCTTCATTCATAAATTAAAATTGTTGTAAAGAAAATGTAGCATACTAATGTAATGTAGAACGTGTTATCTTTTTCTTTATATTTTTCTGCATTAATGAATTACACTAACTAGTTAAAATTACTCATTGCTTGTAAGCCGGACTTAACACTGGACTACAGGAATCCATTTGAATAAATAACTGAAGTTTATCACAACTACCTTATGAATAAATCCTTTAAACCCTTAATTAGTGGGTCAAAGTGTTTGTTTATTTTTTGAATTTCGCACAAAGCCACACCAGGGCTATCTGCGTTAGCCGTTCCTACTTTAGCAGTGCAAGACTAGAGGGATGGCAGTTAGTGATCATAACCCATCGCCAACTCTTGAGCAAACTCTTTTACCAAAGAATAGTGAGATTAGCCGCACATTATAACGCCCCCACAACTGAAAGGGCAAGCATGTTTGACGTGATGGGGATTCGAACCCGCGACCTTCAGATTACGAGTCGAGTCCAGGGTTAATGTGACGGACTATAGGTCCAATATTCCATGGTATTCTCCCCGTTACTGCCCCTCACCCAAATAAAATCGGCCTCTGTAATATGGGGTCGTGGGTACATTATACAAGTGACGGTCAAATGTTACCATTCCACTAAAGTAGCCCAATGGTTGGCGGAAAGTAATGTTGATTAGCTATCTTCCCTCCAGACTATCACATTAGAATTAGGGACGGCTGAAAAAGATACCCCTCGAGTAACTATGGTCAAAATTTAACAAACAATAATATTTTGGTCAGACTTCCTATTTTTAATTCCCCAGTATCCCCTCTCTCAAAAAACAAAATGAAGTAAGGAAAAATTACAATCATGACAAGATAGACAAGTTGTTGTTACAAGTATAAAGCTACACAATGTACTATCTGTGCTCTGCCCACCAGAGGTAACGAAACCCAGAGTTTAGTGTTATAAGTCCACAGACATACCGCCGAGTTGAGCAAGAGAGCGAAGTTTTTGATAAGAAGGTAAGAGTGTAATTATAGTTATAAAAATGGTGTTTGGAGAAAAGATTCAGTGTTTCAACAGGATGGATTGTTTTATCGGTTTGCCATTAAGCACATTCACTTAGTTCAACAGCTGTTTATTTTAATGTTTTCTTCCTTTCTAACAACGTTATCGATGCTTTAATAAATTATTCACACGCTTGTTGCTCAAATAATTTGAAAACTATTAATCAGCCTTTAAAGTCAGCCCTTCAAACGGAAGAACACGCTAAGGTCGAAGAAAATTATAGTAACTGACAATATGAACGGAAACTTTTTTAACGATACCTCAGATTAATATTCTGCTAATTAGTTTTAAAAAATGGCAATTATCTGAAAAAGGAAAATAAAAGGCTGTGGCTTGGATAAGACGTTTTCATGTTTTCCAAATATGTGAAGCTATTCCAAGGAACCGATGTATATCATGGCAAACAGGGAAAGCAGATCAATATAATGCACTCACATTCCTCTCCTTGAACCAGACTACGACACTCCTTTAACTTTACACAGGAAGAATTGTCTTCCCGCTTATATGTGTTAACCAACCCTAGTTTTGAAGAGAGAGAACAGAGAGAAAGGAGTTAATGAACGCCACCAACAGACATGTTAACTGTCCCTAGTTTTGTAGAGATAGAATAGAGGGAATATAATTAATGAACACCACCAACAGACATGTTAACCGTCCCAAGTTTTGTAGAGATAGAATAGAGGGAATATACTTAATGAGCACCACCAACAGACATGTTAACCGTCCCTAGTTTTGTAGAGATAGAATGGAGGAAATATAATTAATGAACACCACCAACAGACATGTTAACCGTCCCTAGTTTTGTAGAGATAGAATAGAGGGAATATAATTAATGAACACCACCAACAGACATGTTAACCGTCCCTAGTTTTGTAGAGATAGAATAGAGGGAATATACTTAATGAAAACCACCAACAGACATGTTAACCGTCCCTAGTTTTGTAGAGATAGAATAGAGGGAATATAATTAATGAACACCACCAACAGACATGTTAACCGTCCCTAGTTTTGTAGAGATAGAATAGAGGGAATATACTTAATGAAAACCACCAACAGATACGTTAACCGTCCCAAGCTTTGTAGAGATAGAATAGAGGGAATATAATTAATGAACACCACCAACAGACATGTTAACCGTCCCAAGTTTTGTAGAGATAGAATAGAGGGAATATACTTAATGAAAACCACCAACAGATACGTTAACTGTCCTTAGTTCAGAAGAGATATAGATTATGGAAAGAGGAGTTAACACCACCAACCGCCAACTCTTATGCTACTCCTTTACGAAAGAAAAGTGGGATTGATCTTCACACATGATGAAAGAGTGGAGCATGTTTAATGACGGGATTCGAGCTCGTGACTTACATATTGCGAGTCGAGTGACCTAACCACCTGATTATGCGTGGCCGTTATCAATTGATAACCGAGTACTGGTAGGCATAATAATATATTCCAGGTATTCATAGGTCAAAATAGTTTGTTTGTGGTTACACAAAGGTACACCAATGAGCTATATACGCTCTGCGCATCACGGGTATCGAAACACGGTGATTAGTGTTGGCAGACCATTCTGCCACTAGGGGCAGGTTCAAGTCATGTTTTAATCATTCAAAATGAGCAAATGAAACATGATTTTCTCTAAATAAGACATACAAAACTGAAAGATGAAAATTTTCACGCACCACGAGAAAAAATATTAAGAAACTTATTTTATTTAATATTTACTCGGGGTATTTGAAAAAAAAACTAAACTATAAAAAATTGGAAAATAAAAATTGTTTATTAATTAAGTAATTTGAAACTTCCGATTTAGTATCTACAAGTTCAAAAGCCTTTCTAAGAAAATTATATAGATATTTAGAATGAAACTGTAAAATTTTATTGGCATGTAATGTTTGAGAACACTTTGTAAAGCAGAGAACAAATTATATACAATAAAGTCATATTTGTAGCTTTGAAGTAACCCCCCAGTGGCACAGCGGTATGTTTGCGTAAGTCTTTAAAAATACAAGTTGTATTTTATCTCTAGAATGAATGTTTCACTAATCCACGTTTTTCTGTCGCTATACATTTTTTTCTTGTTAATTAATAATACAAGACATTTTAAAGCTGCTGACAGTATAAATGTGGTAAATTACTAATTGCACGTGTTCTTACTGGCTGACTCTAACTCTTAAAAAGAACATTGATCCAAAGGACAGTCTGTTTTTTTGCACGTGGCACTGGTTTTGAAACATAGTTACTTTCAGGGTTGTATTAATTTTAGAAATTGTCTTTGAGTGACTACGTAATTTATGTATTAAGAATTTAATTCCAAGTTCACTGGACTTTCTTTTAAAATATATAATATTTTTTTACAGGCAGTTTTATTTATGTTGTAAGTTATGTGTAAAGCATTTCTTGGCTTCAATTTAACTGCCATTTTTTAACCACAGAGAATGTTCCTTCACTCCATAAGTATTCATTATGGAAGAACACCAGTAGCAGTACTGGAGTATTAAGGCGCATAGTGTTAAGAATGACTGTTTGTTTTGAATTCCGCGCAAAGCTACACGCGGGCTATCTGCGCTAGCCATCCCTAATTCAGCAGTGTAACACTACAGGGAAGGCAGTTTATCATCACCACCAACCGTTAACTCTTGGGCTACTCTTTTACCAACGAATATTTGAATTGACCCTTGCTTTATAACGCCCCTTTGATGAAAGGGCGAACATGTTTGGTGTGATGGATATTCGAACACGGGACTCTCAGATTACGAGCCGAGCATTCTAGCCACCAGGCCATGCCGGGCCTTTAATAATACTTTAACTCGCCACAACTGAGACATGCCTAAAATACAATAATTTTGTTTAATTCGACAGCCATTTCTAGGTGCTAATAAATGTAAACCATTAAAAGTAATATTAAACCAGAATATTTATAACTCTATTTTACTTACGTTACAGAAATATTTGGTATTATAATTCAAAAGCTGTTTCTTACTAACACACACTACTTCCAAAACCACTGGACGTTCAAATTCCTATTTAAATATTTCAAACATTTTGTGGATAATTCCAGAAGGTGGCATGCAGCTTTAGTCCTCGTACAAGCTGTCAGACGCATCGAATAAGTCATATGTTTTACATTCGAATAACACAATAAAAACCCAACGACTTTTTCCTTTTCATTAATTTAACATGACAGCTTAAATACTTGTATGAACAACCTTCAAGAATATTACTTATTCAAAGAATTTTTATTTTCTAACTAAATAAATTCCGTTAAGACAAGAAAACAAATATTTTAAAGCGATTCAGAAAACTTTACAAAATCAGTTAAAAAATCAAATATTATTAAAGAGAGAAATGCCAAATCTTAAGAAATTGTTGTTCTATTGTATATTTCTTAATGTTATCAAATGTGGCTGAGCGTAGCCTACTAGTTAACGTGTCGGTCTAAGAATTCAAAAGTCCATGTTTGTGTCCGTTTGATGCAAAATTTGCGATCCATAATCTGGAATTTTGGGCGTTATAACGGTGGTATATAATCCCACTATTCATTTAGAATAATCCGTCTAGTGACTTTCACTCTGGTTAGTTTGTCAGTTCAAAATTAGGGATGCTTACCCTTGTGTAACTTTGTATGAACATCCAAATTAAACAAACAATTTATCGAAAAACATTAATAAATCTTCAGGATATCTATATTTTTAAACGAAATTTCTTAGTTTTCTTTTCTAAAATATTAAACGATGTATACACCAGCCTAAAACCTGTATGTAAACTGTACAGATAATTCATTAAGGCGAGTAACATGAATTGATAAACGTTAAGAATGGGCGTATCTGAACCACTTCAATGATGCAAACGTATCAGTGATTTCTGGAACACGTTGTCTAAGTTACCGAATTGTTGAGAGTTGCCTAGCTACGGGATTGTTGTTTCCAAACATTCCGTCTTTACTTTCACTAAACTGTGCTTTGAAATGAAGTATACTCATTATTGGAAAGCTTGGGTGAGTGTTAAGTAGAATACTGGAATAGTTTAGTCTGATACAACCAATATAAATTGTTGTTGTTTTTCTCAAAGGTTCGTGTGCTGAAATAAACAATAAACATCACGCAGAAACAATACATGAAGTAAATAATTAAAGCCGCATTGATAGAAATTCTACAAATAAATTTGTAATTTATTAATTTTACTTTAATAATCACAATTATCTGTATATAGAAGTTTACGCAACACTGTTTGCTCTAATGACCTAGATATAAACGTTTAAACAGCCTGGTTATAATGCGTTATAATGACGTGTATATATAAAGAAGTTCAACCGCTTGATGTGTGAAAATGATCTACGTATACAGAATTTTAAACAACGGAGTGAGTTATAATGATCTATACATATACGTTTAAAGAATGTAGTGTGTTCTATTGGTGTTTAAAGCTTCCTTTCACTCCGATATGTATGAAATCTTGAAAACCCCGTGTAGAAAAGGGTTAAATAAGTAATTCTACACAAATACTTTGTTTCTAAAAGCGAATGTTTTGGACAGAGATCAAAATTCTGGTTCCAAAAGCACCTAAACAAAACAAAACAAAAATTTGGTAACAATTGTTTCTCGGTTAACGACCAGAATACCAGTTCACTTTGTTTTGTAAGTCACAGATAAAGTACCCGGTTGGACAGCGGGCAGTTTACTGTCTTCCATCTTTAAAACCTTGGGATCAAATTCCCTGCGGTTAACACAGTAGACAGCCCAATAATTGCTTTATTGTACAAGAGGCAAAAATATATGTACATGAATAAAAACTTGATACTATTAAAAATTTATTTTAAATACAAAAAAATACTGTTACACCATTTTTTGTCTAATTAACACTTCAGGAAAATAAAAAGATTTTAGTTCACTTCATGGCTATGCAGGATGGACGTGGTCTAATGATGACAGATGATCTACGGTTTGAGCACGTGCAGTGTCACTGAATACCCTCCACATTTTCAGATGTGGACATGTTAATACAGTGGTAGAATATTCCGCTGTTTGATTAAGATGAAACAAGTGGACAGCGAATGCTGTTGTCTGGTTGTTTATTTATTTGTCTTTTGTTAATTCCGCGTAAACCTACACGACAACTATCTGCGCTAGGCGTTCATAATTTAGCAATATAGGACTAGAAGGAAGGCAACAAGTCATCACCACCCACCGCCAACTCTTAGGCTACTCTTTTACGAACGAATAATGGGATTCACCATCAAATTATAACGCCACAGAGAATGTTTGGTGTTATGGGGATTCTAGCCCTCGGTCTTCAGATTACGAGTCGAGTGCCGTAACCTCCTGACCATGCCGGTCCTTTGTCTGGTCGTCCTCCTTTTGGTCAGCACATTTAAATAAGGGACATATACATCTAAGTTTTGTGTTTAAATAAATCATAGTATTTAGTTACTTACTTAACTACTCTCGTTCAGTCGACCTATTCTGTGAATAATATTCTCTTGTTGATAATACCGGAAACTAGAAATGCTTAAAAACGTTTTAATACTTTTCAACTACGCACCATTTCATTAATTTGTTTACAAGTAATTTTAAATGAATTTTTAAAAAAATCGTTACGACACTTTCACCTGTCTCATATTAAAACAGACAAATAATTTAAAAACGTTTTTGTGTTAATATGAGTTACTTCAATTAAATCTTTAAGCATTATTCACATATGTTAAGCAATTCCAACAATAGCGTCCGTTAATTCAAAAGAACAACATAAAAGTCAAGCGATGTTTCAATCAGATATACATTTTACAATGTTCCCTTTATTGTAGTTATGACAGCAATAATATACCCTCTTCACTTTAACAATAAAAAACGTGTAATCGTCAATTAGGAATTTTTGTATTATTTCGGAATACGTTTTAATAACGGATTAAACGGGAAAAATATACATAAGGGTTAAGAAAAGTATCTTAAAAATTATATGAAATGATATATGACAGCAAAGTAATATAACCGATTAATTTTGTAGAGACGTTTGTGAAAAACATAAATCAATTAAAGATAAATTAGTCAAAAGCTTGAGGGCTCTTGCTATCAACACTCATTCCCCTCTCAAAAGTAAGTTTATGAAACATGACAATAATCTAACGCTTATTTCATAAACTTCTAATTCAACGTGTTTGTGGACACATCCATATTTTGCTATCTGCTGTGACCACCATAAAATATCAACTTCAAAATTTAAATGTTGTAAATATATAAATTAATCACTGACTCACCGAGCGAAGATATAACTTCAGCAGACGATAGTAGAAAGCGTTGGTACAAGTGTCGACTTTAGCGCCACTATATTTTAAAAATATTATGGTAGTATTAAGACTAATTAATCTCAGTGCTGTCGCGCGCTGGTGCAATGATAAGTCCACGGATTTACAACGCTAAAACTAAGTGTTCGATTCCTTTTAGTGAAGTCAGAAGATAGCCCAATGTGGCTTTGCTATAATAAAACACACATACCAGTGACTGGTGGAAAGTGGAACAGCAGTATATCCTGAGTAACTTTTCACACAACAAATCAGAATATGAATAGTCTCTCCTCTAAGACTGTGCTTGACAGTATTATAAAAACTTATGATGAAAAATACAGAGAAAGCTACAGATCTTTAAGTACCCCTGGTTTATAATAATGAACCTGAATACTTGTCAAGAACGGAATGTTGTTGTTGGTTTTGTTGTTTTTGAATTAAGCACAAGGCTACACAATGGGCTATCTGTGCTCTGCCCACCACGGGTATCGAAACCCGGATTTTAACGTGTAAGTCCGCAGACATACCGCTGAGCCACTGGGGGGGGGCAGAACGAAATGATAAACAGGCAAATCCGAATTAAAGCTCAACATATAACATTTAATTGTAAATTAAAAGAAGGTAGAAATATTGACATCAGCGTCATCTTTCGTTTGAACTTACAAAATTCCATTGCAGGGGTTAAAAATACAAATGCGAAAAAAATATATATCAGAAGTTATGGGCGCCCTCTCTTGCACAATCTTTCAAACACTGTTTCTTATCCAGAAAGAAGCACAAAAACGTTTGCGACATGTTGAACTTTGGAGTTTCTCGAAAGGATCATAAGTGCTGCTTTTACATCAAGAGCTTGTAGTTGTAACTCTGCCTTAAGAAACCATAAAACATCAGTGTTTTGTTACGAATTTTACCTGTACTTGTTGCCTAAAAATTCGTGACTGACCACCTAGTCTGCTTCTACAAATGTTTTCCCATGTGTTTTGTTTATTTTGAATTTCGTATAAAGCTAAACGAGAGCCATCTGCGCTAGCCGTCCCTAACTTATCAGTGTCAGGCTCGAGGGAAGTAAGCTAGTCATTACCACCCACCGCGAGTATGTTTGGTGCGACGGGAGATTCGAAACCAAGACCCTCAGTTTGCGAGTCAAATGCTTTAACCACATGGCCGTGCCAGACAGCGTTACAAAATACATAGAATGAATAGTTTAAGCTACCCGTCCATGTCCACAAACATTCATACATATATATATCATTTATATTTTGTTTTCCACTACAGTTCCCTTCTGCCCGTCTATTTGTAGGTAGTTTCTATCCACCAGTAAAACATTTTCAAAACCCCATAAATTGCACGTTTTATTTACTCAAAATAATAACTTAGTACCACTTAACCCCAGAAGTGCTGGCCCAACAGATTAGAGTAATTTGTTTAAATCAGGTGTTACGGATTCTTATTTATTAAAGAATTCCGTTTCTGAAACACTGATCTGGAACAGTAAGTATTTTCAATGAGTTTATAATACAGAATTACTGTCTTCATGAACTTACAAATTCATTGCAGCTCCAATATGCATTTGCTTCAGAAATTTACCAAAAAAAAAAAAGATAAGTTTGGTTTCCTTTCGTTTTTCTCACAGTGCCTCCACTTTGGAACGGTTAAATGGTTTCATTATAAATATTTATATACAGGGCAAGATTTGAAAACTGTGATTTAGGAACCAGTAAAGATGAATTTTCTTGAGCTCAAAGGAGAGATCTTTGTAAGAACCAGTCACCGAATTCTGAAATAAAAATGCAACTGAAATTACATTTTCACTTTGCATCTAAATTAATCCATAAGTCCATGAAGTGATCCTTAAGTCCGTGTAATGATATGCAAGTCTATGAAGTAACCATTAAGTCTATAAAGTCATTTTTAATTCGATGAATTTATCCAAAATCCCATGGATTAATCACTAAATCCATGTATTGATCCTTTAATCTGAACTAATCATTAAATCCGTCGCGCCTCAGAAGTAATCGTAAGTCCATGAAGTGATCATTAAGTCCACAAGGACATTCTTAATTCGATGAACTGATCCCTAAGTCCATGAAATGACCATTAAGTCTATCATATTTATCAAGCCCATGAAATAATCATTAAGTTCATGGAGTTATCCTTTAAGGCTATGAAGTAATCATTAACTTCCTAAAAGGATTCTTAAGACCATAAAACGATAACTGATTTCAAAAGAAAATAATTTCATGTTTGTAAGATATCTGGTTCTCTACCATGGATGTAAATATGGCGTATAAAAACAAAACTCTGAGTTTCAAATATGAAGCTGATAAGTATCCTGTCAAGAAAACAGAAAATGAACGAGATAATGCATTAACTTTGGTGGAATTAATGTAGCTGTTGATAATTTTACTTTATGTTATACGCTAAAATAATAACATCAATTGCAGGCAAGTGCTCTAATAACCCTTGATTGCATTGTTCACATTATTAGTCGATCATGTCATGAAATAACTTTTTTATTTGAATAGATTTAAAATAATATTTGAGCTTAAAGAAATGATTTGAAACATTGTTGTAAAACACACAGGAAATGTGGTCAGAACAACCTGAAATGATACGATGTTATTGGCTTACACATCTAGTTGTGGTCGGAACAACCTAAAATAATAGGATGTTATTGGCCTACATCTCTAGTTGTAGTCGGAACAACCTGAAATGATACAATGATATTGGCCTACGTCTCCTATATGACTGATATTCCAAGTTGTGGTCGGGACGACCTCAGATGATACAGTTACTGGTATGTACTCTTAGTTGGGACAACATAAAAATGGTACGGTCTGCAGAGTTTTGGGTCAATATTATTTTTTATATTGATACGTATGTCTTAACCTTTGCCCTGTCATGAAGTAGGTGTAAGAACATTTTAAATATCTGTTTGGCACACACCAATATACAGTTATAGATTTATTATATAGATTAATTAGACTATAGTAGTAAAATTCAATAACTAAGTGGTTTGTTTGTTTGTATGTTTCAAATTTCGCACAAAGCTGCTCGAGTGCTATCTGTGCTAGCCGTCCCTAATTTAGCAGTGTAAGACTAGAGGGAAGGCAGCTAGTCATCACCACCCTCCGACAACTCTTGGGCTACTCTTTTACCAGCGAATAGTGGGATTGAGCGTCACATTATAACACCCACACTGTTGAAAGGGCGAGCATGTTTGGTGCTACCGGAATTCGAACCGACGACCCTTAAGTCGAACGCCTTAACACAAAATGTATGTGTGTGCGTTTTCTTAGAGCAAAACCACATCAGGTTATCTGCTGATTCCACCGATGGAAATCGAACCCCTGATTTTAGCGTTGTAAATCCGAAGACATACTGCGGTATGGGGTGCACTAGCCAAGTGGCTTAAATTTCCAACAAAGTAAAGTAACTTTTGAATCAGTCATGTTACTAGTATTTCATAACGGACAAAGAGAATACATTGTTATGACTAACCAAGAATAAAACGAGCTCAGCTTGCTTGTAGTACAAACGACAACAAAGGAAGCTACAACTATAGCGTGATATAATCTGAAATAAAAACCGAACCGTTGTAACAAAAAGAAATAGTCGTTGAAGAGTTTTCGTTCCAGCGACTTTCATTTTTTTTATAATTTCAGGTTTTTGTTGTACTTGTAAGTGAAAACTTTCTCGTGATCTTGGATAATTACATTTGGGATTAAGTGAGTAACGTAAGGGAAAAATCTAGTTCATTTTAACAATAAAGGGAAAACCTAGTTTATTTCGCTTATCACGGATCCACAAAGCCAAGAAATATTCAAAATATCCATCATGGCCTGTAGGAATGCCAAATTGATCTGACATAGCCTTAATCAAATGTTCAAATTCACGACTGCGAAATACAATAAGAAAAGTTCCAGACAAACACACCAACGTATATCTCATATCATTTTAGGCATCACTCATTGAACACTGGGGTTTGTAAGCTACTTCGAGAATTTTTTTTTCAGAAATAAGTGATCACGTATGATCAATAAAATGTGAGCGAAGTTAAGCTTACATTCTCTACGAGTTATTTCATTATTTTTATTTGGGGTTATTTTTATGAAAAGTCGAATTACGCGCCATCTGCCAGAAACTTGACTAGCTAACAAAAAAACAACGAAATTCTGAGTAAGAAAAAAAAGGCTTGTGTATGTGTTTTATTATGGCAAAGTCACATCGGGCTATCTGCTGAGCCCACCGAAGGGAATCGAGCCCGTGATTTTTTAGCGTTGTAAATCCGTAGACTTACTGCTGTACCAGAGGATGACAAAAGAAAAAAGGCAATATGAAACACGAAAACAGAGAATTCAGTTCACCGAATAGATGTTTGTACACAGTCTGATCTCGAATACACAGATAAATACAAATAATTTCTGAAGTAAGAAAACTTAACTTGTAGGAAGAATTTGACTTCTGTAATGGAATACATTCACAGATACGTATTTTTAATCAATACAAATAAAGTTTGTAATTAAAGAAATTTCTGCAAAATACATTATAACAACTTGTTATGTCGTATTAGGCATCCCCGTCGCGCCAAACACGCTCTCCCTTTCAGCCGTAAGGGCGTTATAATGTGACGCTCAATCCCACATATTCGTTGGTGAATGAGTAGCCCAAGAGTTGGCGGTGGGTGGTGATGACTAGCTGCCTTCCCTCTAGTCTTACACCACTAAATTAAGGACGGCTAGCGTAGATAGCCCTCGTGTAGCTTTTCGCGAAATTAAAAAAAAACAACAAAAATTACTGAACATATAAAAATGGACATGTGAAGCTTATTAGTAACGTGATAAGCGACCCCTACGTTTTATGCTCGCTTCTCTTTTCAGATCTTTATATATTGCGAATTCTAAGCCTTTTTAACACATCTACACTTGAATACGCATTATGTAAAAGTAGTGTAACAAATATATATTGTTAATTTGTTTCTTTTTGTGGCAGAATGAAATCAGAATTCACGTGGAATACAACAACTATCTTCTCATCTTCAACACGTACAATACAACTATCTTCTCATATTCATCAGAAATACCAACATTTTCAGTTAATAAATATCCGAAAAGTGTATTATTAAAAAGTAAATTATCTTTCGCTGAAATAACCATGTTTACCAAATTTATTAAATGTCCAAGAATTATGTTTTTGAAAAGTAAACTCCCTTTCTCAGAAATGCCCAGCATTATTAAATTTATCAAATGTCTGTTTGTTTGTTTTGAATTTCGCGCAAAACTACTCGAGGGCTATCTGCGATAACCGTCCCTAATTTTGCAATATAAGATTAGAGGGAAGGCAGCTCGTCATCACCACCAACCGCCAGCTCTTAGGCTACTCTTTTATCAGTAAATAGTAGAATTGACTGCAACATAATAACACCCCCACTGCTAAAGTGCGAACATGTTTGGTGTTACGGAGATTCGAACCCGCAACCCTCAGATATCAAATGTTCAATAAACGTGTTACTGAAAAGTTACTCTCTTTTAGGGTTAGTCAGTACATTGGTCTGAGTAACGGAAACCATTTACCATCCAGACTAGAGATTTAACTAAGTGTATCTTGGGTTTAGGATACCGTTTATGTTTTCTAACCTACTTTCAAAAAGAACCATCTGTTTTACTGATCTCAAAAATTAGGTAAACATCTAAGTGAAGTCCACCGGTGGATAGCGGTAAGTCTTCGGATCTACAATGCTAAAAGCAGTGGACCCATTCTCCTCGATGGACATAGAACATAAGAAAACATACGGGCACACCTAAATGATTTGATAACTCCATTATATATATATATATATATATATAGGACCAGGTAAGGCACGGCTTAATCGATACGGCAATCTACACGAAATCTGTGAAATCATCAGACATGTTCGTCCTTTCAACCATGAGGAAGATATAATGTGACGTTCAATCCCACTGATCGTTGGTAAAAGAGGAACCCAATTACTTGCCTTCTGTCTGGTCCATCACTACTAAATTAGGGACAGCTACAACCGATAGCTCTCGCTTTGCTTTGCAAGGACAAACGAAACCGTTATATATGGTTTTACACCATATTTGTTTCTCAAGTTCTTAGTACAATGGTTTATTGAAATTTGCCCCCAAGTGGCTCAGCGGTATGTCTGCGGGCTTACACGCTAAAATCCGGGTTTCAATACCCATGGTGGGCAGAGCACAGATAGCCCATTGTGTAGCTTTGTGCTTAATTCAAAACAACAATAATTATTGAAATTTAAAATAGGATTATTCAGGTTCTAGTTATAGTAAAATGTATTTTATAATTCTATACTTCTGAATGAATAATAATTGATATAACATTTTGCTTTTGTTGTGTTTTTTTATATAAGTATAAAACTGTTTTAAAATATTTGTTTTAGCCAATTTTAGCATTGTACTTCTACAAACTTATTATTAGCCAAGTAGGTTGGGAGTATTCGTTTCAAAGAGGTTCTCCATAACTCAGTGGTAAGTTTAGAATTTTTTATTCATACAAAAGAAGGGAAAAGAAGAAAAAAATGAAATATAAGAAACAATTTAAAAATATGTTTAGTAACAATTAATATCTTATCTAAATAGATAGGAAAAAGGATAACAATGATAAAATGTTGACAATGTTGAATAAAACTGTTTTCATTGAGAAGAGACTACAGGGTATGACACACGGTAACTTTCCTTGTTGTACATAAAAAGCACCTCACCTTGACAATGGTAAAGGTATTAAAATCCATGATGCCCCAGTTTGACATGAATATTCCTTTTATTATCCACCTGCTTAAGGTTGAAAAGATATGTCATGGATACAAGCTGTGCACAAGTCATATGTCTCAATTTTCCAGAAAGAAATCTCTCTTTCCTATGTTGGATAATGCTGTCAGGGACACGAGGATGACTTTTGTTACAGACTTTTGTGTTCGTGGATTCTCACATGCTACAGGATGCTGCACTATGTTTATGACTTGTTCCACGTCTCTTTCTCAAAATCCATGGTGCCCCAAGTTGACAAACATTATTTTGTGTCCCAATACCGTTATGTCTAAAACAGACGGATGTTAAATTTTATGTGCTGAATGTTAGAAGTTTTAAGGTCCCTCAGATATTAATAAACAAGTTGATTTTTTAGGATTTTAAGAATTTTGCCTAAAGAAACCTTAATTGGAGAAATATATCGTGAGCGCTAAACGAAAGCATTACAGAAGTCCGTGACTAAAAACTTTGAAAATCGTCAATATTTCAGAAGTTTTAGCATCTACTTTAAATGCAGTTAGCAATGAATAAAGTTGGTCTCCAGGGAAATTTACGAAAATCGATTATTAGTCAACTTTTGTATCTCAAACTTCGAAATCAATAATAAGTGAGACAGTTATTAATCTTATCTTAACGATAGCCCGAAAATGTTATTGATGAAAACGAGCTTGTGTGCTATAAAATGGTTGTCTTAATGCTTCGATAACAAATCTGTTTTTTTCAATGTTCATATTGCTATCTTTATTATTTGATTTGATCGAATTATTGTGTTAATTGTAAATGTATTGTCGTGTCCAGTATTTGATGTACTCGTATTATCACAAATTCTGTTTTCGTTTATTGTTTTTTTAATACAACAGAGATGTGTTTAATTAAAAGATAAGTAACGAATATTAATCGTTTTCCTATAAAGTATTAGCATTACGTCTTTTCTGCTGTAAGACGGGTTCACAGAATCTATTGCTCATTTGTGGTTAAGCCTAAAGCCACGTAATGTTCTATTTGTGCTCTGCATCCCCAGTTATCGATACCTGAATATTAATGTTATAAACCACCAAGTAACACAGTTGATTTTTACACATAGTTTTTGAAGGTGCTGGCTATGTTTTTCTCTCCCCAGCCATATGGATATCAGGTTCCATAATTCATGTTCCATTTTTGCTCACAGTAGTTACACTCCAAACTTTGGAAATGCTTGTGTGTTAAAATAGTAGCTAACAAATTCCATTATTTGGTTTTTTTCTTAATTTCGCACAAAGCTACACGAGGGCTATCTGCGCTAGTCTTCCCTAATTTAGCAGTGTAAGACTATATGAAAGGTACATAGACATCACCACCCACCGCAAACTGTTGAGCTACTCTTTTACCAACGAATAGTGAGGTTGACCGTCACATTATAACTCCCCCACGGCTAAAAGTGCATGTTCGGTGCGGCGGGGATTCGAACCATTGACCCTCAGGTTACGATTCTAACGCATTAAACATCTGGCCATGCCGGGCTTAATTCAACAACCCAAAGAAACAACCACATTTTACAAATTGAAACAAAAATAAATTGGAGTGTAAATTTGAGGACTAATCGTTACAAGATTGGTAGACCAGAGACCAAAGAAGGCCTAGCTGTGGTTACTGAAGGTGGAATATGACGTTGGAAAAAACAATGTGACACACAATTGAAACACTTGTTGTCCCCTACTTTGCAGAATTCTGGGTTATTTTAAAATAAAAGTGATTTATGTCTAACTTCTTATTAAACCTACGTCTACATGCCGAACTATAACGGTATGAGACTTCGATTACAGAGTTTTGTTTTACTTAACAAATACGAAGATACG
This sequence comes from Carcinoscorpius rotundicauda, assembly GCA_011833715.1. Classification (NCBI taxonomy): domain Eukaryota; kingdom Metazoa; phylum Arthropoda; class Merostomata; order Xiphosura; family Limulidae; genus Carcinoscorpius; species Carcinoscorpius rotundicauda. The sequence goes on from CM022394.1 coordinate 22,446,926, forward strand.
ATGTTTATTATGATCGATTGAATCCAAGAGACATACTATATTTATATTAAAATAATTCGATTTTTCATTTCTCTCATTACTGTCCACTATCTCGGTATAAGAGCTCTTGGCCGGCTCACCACATTAAAACTAACAAAAATCGGAGTTCGATCATTGCTATGTTTTGTTTACTCTTGGAAACTAAAGGCTAAGCCATTATGAAAACCCTAACTCACCATTTGTTGAATTGAGTATGGACTATCCTATTTGGTGATTCAGAGTTCTGTTTTGCTTCAGAATTGTTTAATAGTTTAAGAGTACGATTCAGGTTAGAACGTTTATTCAAAAGTCAACTCGTGTAAATGACGTAGCTGTATGACTAGAAACCGGGTTTCGATAACCGTGATAGGCAGAGCACAGATAGACAATTGCGTAGTTTTGTGCTTAACTTTAAAAGAAACAAACAAGTCCCCGAGTTGCAGAACACAGATAGTCCATAATGCAGTTTTGTAACTGATCCCATTGGGATTATTTATCATTTAATTTTGCTTGATTACCATTATTAAAAAGGAAAGCAGAAGGATATTAAATTCCTGAGAAAGAACATATGCATATTATAACAATATTTTACTTCGGACAGATGTGAGAGCTCTCATGTACGAAATAAAAACTACACGAAGGTCTCATATCTATATTTTTGAAAATATTAACAGCATAATGCTTCTCTGTAATTAAATATTTCTTGGATGGTCCTGTTGCTGTCTCTAGGTTTAAAAGTATTTTTATTCCTCGTTTCCTCCTTGAGAAAGAAACTGCGCATGCCGTTTTCTTTTCAATTTGAAATTATTATTCAAGTCGTTTATTCCCTAGTGTCGACAAAATATCAGATTATATACTTGGTTGACTAATTCAAATTATAACTATTCTGAATATGCAAATCCCCATGTCACGTGACAAAACATCTGTTGTAAAAATCCTGTTGTAACAAAGTGCATCCGGATTACATTTGGACATGTTTTGTGTCAGGCAAAATATCACCGAAAAATGGATCAATTTTGAGAAACGTATGGAACCGCGCTTTCGGACGCAAATAGCTGTACACTCAAATCATACAAGTGTGTTCAGGCTTAAAATTTCTAAGATATGGATGTTTCATTATTGCTGAATAAAGCCACATCGGGTTATCTGCTGTGATAACCGCTGCGGGGAATCGAATCTCGGATTTTGTGTTGTAAATCCGTCGACTTACCATTGCTCCACTGGAAGACGCAAGATAGGGCCATCCGTTGTACATAATGTCATTGGAACATAAAATAATGTGTATCAACTTGAGGCACCATGGGTTTTGAGAAAGAGACCTGCAACAAGTCTTAAGTAAAATGCAGTACTTTGTAACAAGTGAGAATCCTCGAACACCAAGGTCAGTGGCGAAAATCATCCACGTGTCCTTGATAGCATTACCCAACATAACAAAGAAGAATTTCTGTCTGAAAAAGCGAAACATATGACTTGTGCATAGTTTGTGTCCATAACATATCTATTCAGCCTTAAGCAGGTGGATAATAAAAAGAATATTCATGTCAATCCACACGAAAAAATCCTGTTTTAAATCGTTGGAAACAATGACTATGGATGTCTTTACGACCACACTGTAGAAATAGTTGAACATAAAAATGTTCTATTTCACTAGATGGCTCATGAAAAGACTTCAGGGAAGAGGTCTATTTGTTTTTGAATTTTGCGCAAAGATACTTGAGTGCTATCTGAGCTAGCCGTCCCTAATTTAGCAGTGTAAGACTAGAGGGAAGGTAGCTAATCATCATTACCCATCGCTCACTCTTGGGCTACTCTTTTACCAACGAGTAGTGGGATTGACTGGAACATTATAGCGCCCTCACGGTTGAAAGGGTGAGCATATTTGGTGCGAAGGGAATTCGAACCCACGACTCTCCGATTACGAGTCGAGTGCCTCAACTCACTTGGCCATGCGGGGCCCAGGAAAGAGGAGTATGCCTTAAGCATGGTAGCTATAAGACAAAGCTTGTTGGGAATCTAAACTACGCTGAAGGCTATTGTCAAGATGCAAGGTTGTCAAACAGAGCATGACTAGACGTGTTGACGTTGACTGTAACGTTGTTACAGAGTGCCAAAATCGTTTCAATGTAACTTACTTAATCTATGTACTTATATACTAAAATACGATATATTTTTTTACAGTAAATTCAATAAAGGTACTCAAACTGAGTATAATAAAAATAGAACATTACCGCTTGGGTGAAAACAATTTTTTTAGGCTTGTATGGTGCTGAGAGTGGCACCAGTATAAGCCGCACACTTATGTAAATCCGCACAAAATTGTTAAAACACCACCGTCCATCCCAACAGAAGTAAAAGGATTCTAGAAAGCTGGCATATAACGTATAATATTTGAAAGACTATTACCGAAAGTTAAGAGAAGTTTGTAAATATCTGAAACATGTGCTGGCTTGCAATGTTGACTGAAAAATTGGAAGCCACTTTCTGCATCTGATGCATGGATAATCGTGGATAAGCTCTGAATTTTTCAGATTGCTCAGCTATACACATATTTGTATGTATGATGACCGAAGAAGGTCGAAACGTTATTCGCTCTTCTATTTTAAATATTTTCTCAACCCAAACGAGCCGTTTTTGCATATAAAAATATGTACATATTTGTATTTATACTCAGAGCTTCAGTCTTACACTGATAAATTAAGGACGGCTAGCGCAGACAGCCCAAGGTCCAAGGTAAGAACGTAATGCAACAAAATTTATCTTCTTCATCAACGATTTACCACTTTGAGGAATAGGAAAATTTTGTAAAGAAAGACACAAACGAGATCTCTTCAAAACAATTTCATTAGGACAGAAACTTGATATATTCATAAAGGAAAGAACGCCAGAGAAGACACAACTTGTGCTAAATGAAGTGAAGCATTAGTCAGAGAACTTTCTTAGTTCTTATAAGCTACGTTTATAATCGTTAAAAATTGTGCGTTCGAAGTTAGTTTTGAAACTGCTTCAAATGGTAACAATAGTGCTCAACCATTAATTGAATTAATGACTAATCCCGTGTTTGATAGATGGCGGTAGCACATAAAGACATGTTTTATATTGTTTGTTTAGAATTTAGCACAAAGCTACACAATGGGGTATCTGCGCTCTGCCCACAACGGGTATTGAAACCAATTTTTAGTGGTATAATTCCGCAGACAAACCGCTGTGCCACTGGTGGTTCACATATTTTAAAAATTGCAAACTAGCTTCGCAGTATTTATCCGCCAATGGCGGTTCCTAATTTCGTACCGATGAGCAAGGGCAAACAGAGCTCATCGCCAGCTCTTGGACTGATTTTATCTAATCTGATCGAACAGTGTGATTTCATCTTCAGTCTGACAGCACACCCGAAGCAAAAAATGCGGAGCGCATTTTTTTGTAGAAACGGGTTACGAACCATGAATCCTGAGATTTGCAATTAAAGCACACCAGTTGCTTAGCCACGACCGGTAATTTCTAAATGCTGTCAACTAGTGTGATGCAAGAGTTTAAACATGTCATCAGTGTTATAATACTAGCTTAAGAATGATAATATGCTAAAAGGAAAAGCGCGTGTTTTCTTTCAGCAAACCTCCAACGGGCTATCTGCTGAGTCAACCCAGGGCAATCGAACCCCTAAATTTAGCATCGTAAATCTGTAGACTTACCGCTGTACTAGCGACTAGCGGGGGCCCAAAAGAAAAGGTAAATGAATTTCTGAAATCCCAGAACGATATAACAAATTAACACGCAGTTGCAACATTTCAGAGATTTCATGGTTAATAATAAACAAGTAATACAATGTTTGATTCACATCTCTTAAAAGAATTACATAATCTTATTATCCTAATATTATAATTTTATAATGGCTTCTTGCGATACATTTATCTTAAAAAGGGTCCGGCATGGCCAGTAGGAATAAGGCGCTCGACTCGTAATCTGAGGATTACGGGTTCCAATCTCGGTCGCACCAAACATGCTCGCCCTTTCAGCCGTGGGGGAGTTATAAAGTGATAGTCAATCCTGCTATTCGTTGGTAAAAGAGTAACCCAAGAGTTGGCGATGGATGATGACGATTAGCTGCCTTCCCTCCGGTCTTTGCGCGAAATTCAAAAACAATAAAAAAAATAAATGTTAAAAAGAGTTAAAGGTCAAGGAATAAAATCTTTGAAAATAAATATGTTAATAATTCCGTTAGCAAACACCAGTATGTATTTTATATTTACTGTAAATTCTTAAAACAACAAACAAGAAACAGCCCTGTTTGTATCTCTAGACAAAAATTAGTTACAAAGCACCATCATGAAAAAAAAACTAAATCCTAAGACGATCATTACCATGTAGGTGGCCCCCCACTGGTACGGTAATATGTCTGCGGACTTACCATGTTTCAATACCCGTGGTGGGTAGAGCACAGATAGCCCTTTGAGCTGAATAAAAGCAATAACAACAACGTAGGTGAGGACTCACGAACGTATAATTCTATCTTTACAAGGGTTTACCCTTGTTCTTATACAACTAGCTGATAACTAACAGGCCATATTATCTAGACGTAGTCAGTGAGAAGAAAAACTTGAACTGTTCAAGGAAATTAGTCGATAGACTACCGCATTTATCCAACTTAGGGTTAAACCCTTTATGATTTTATTCTGATCACTCAGATAAATCTGAGTATCAATCAGTAATAGAAATGCTTTTGCAAACTACACGGTTTGTCTTCTTTTCTTTTTCAATAATTATTATTTCGTGTTGCGTTGGTACTCGAAAAGATTAAACTGCGAGATTCATTCCAGACAATCAAACATCAGTAAGTTGAAGTGCCAAGAACTTCGAGAATTTGTTCGAAATGTGGACCTTCGACCTCAGTTTGATCCCTAAGTGATTAGGACATCAGAGAGAATACAATAATGTTTACAGGAACATAAGTACTAAATTCAGCATTTGATATCAGTGATGTATTGCAATATTCCATATAGCGATGTACGACTGTAATTAAATTCGATATTTGCATCGGCGTAGTGGCATTTTTTAAAGATGGTCTTTCATGGTAACGTTAATTACTCAACTCAAATGTTAAAACATGTTTTACACACTAAACACAGTCTTGGACAAAATGTTCGGATATTTTGTAACAAATAAAATCATTATTACTAAGATGGAATACAAATATATTGAACCCTACATCTGTAATTTGTACAATAAGACAAGTTCTACGGACATCATGAACGATTTATTAGAACAGAAAACATTTTTATGAGACACCTGTAGAAAGATGCGTAATTCAACAATTCATCTATTGCAATTAAACCTTACCTAAACATATGTGTGTGTGTGTTTATCATATAGGAAAGCCACAAAGGGCTATCTGCTCAGCCCACCAAAACATATATAATAACAAAATATAACGTCAAGTTACTATAAATAGTGTCTGTAACCTTATATCAGTTTATACTGAGCATTCAGTACTTGGTTAAAAATTGTCTCACACTCTAATAACTTCCGCAAGGCGACGTGACATGTTGTCAGTGAGGTTGTTGATGTAATAAACAGAGATTTCATCCGAGGTTGTCACCAAAAGGCACTGCAACTCAGCTACAATAGCTGGTTTACGGTCGTGGCTAACAATTTTCTGACCAAGTTCGGCCCAACAGTTCTCAATATGATAACAATATGGAGCCTGTGGAAGCCATGACAATCGTGTTACGTTCTTCTTGTCGAGATAATCCTGTACAATATGCACACTGTGGACAGTGATATTTTCATCCTGAAAAATAAAGTTATTGTTAAGCCTTGCCCAAGCATACGGCAGAAATATCGTTCCCATGTTATGCCTGTAGGAGGCACCATGAACGTTTCTTTAGAGGATATGGAAAGCAGTTTTCCCGTCAAGATACACAGTGAATGACATAGCAGATAGCCCAATGTGGCTCTGCTCTAAAACACACAAACAAATCATGGGTATGAAAGTTATACAACAAAGAATTATTCAATAGGTCACACATATTTGAGTTCAATTAACATTTTAAAAATATTAAATTTAGTTGTTTTTGATTCACTTTTTGTCTTATTTTTTAGAGCAAAGTCTCTTGATGACAGAGCTACGAAGGTAACTCTCATTTGTAAGAGTACGGCAAGAGTCTACGTTTTGTTACAGACCACGTGCAATGGTAGAGTTAACCGACTCGCAATTTGTGTCTCTTTCGAAGTTTAATGAGGTTTCAATTTGCAAAATGATTTTACGATAACAAGTTTAGTGTCTAATATCTCATAACCATAAAACCTAATAAAGATTGAATTTAAGTTTCTTCGAATGAAAAGGTATCTCAGGATTGTTGCTTAATTTCTTTATATTTTTATTTTCTTAAAAACTGCACAAGGGCCATCTGCGCTAGCAGTCACTAATTTAGCAGTGTGAGACAAGAG
>CM022394.1:22454384-22709345 GCA_011833715.1 Carcinoscorpius rotundicauda
TGTAAAGGCGTGCGATTCGTAATCTCAGGGTCGTGGGTTCGCATCCCCGTCGCGCCAAACATGCTCGCTCTTTCAGCCGTGGGTGCGTTATACTGTGACAGTCAATTCCACTATTCATTGGTAAAAGAGTAGCCCAAGAGTTGGCGGTGACTAGCTGCTTTCCATCTAGTTTTACACTGCTGAATTAAGGACGGCTAGCACAGATAGCCCTCGAGTAGAGGGCCTGGCATGGCCGAGCGTGTTAAAGCGTGCGATTCGTAATCTCAGGGTTGCGGGTTCGCATCCCCGTCGCGCCAAACATGCTTGCTCTTTCAGCCGTGGGTGCGATATAATGTGACGGTCAATCCCACTTTTCGTTGGTAAAAGAGTAGCCCAAGAGTTGGCGGTGGGTGGTGATGACTAGCTGCCTTTCCTCTAGTCTTACACTGCTAAATTAGGGACGGCTAGCACAGATAGCCCTCGAGTAGCTTTGTGCAAAATTCCAAAACAAACCCTCGAGTAGCTTTGTGCAAAAATTCAAAACAAACAAACAAACAATGATAATCAAACTACGTATTCTTTGTCACAAATATTTAAGCCTACCGAAACTGAAAAGAAAAATGAAAATAAAGTTTGTGGTTTTAAAAGCTATGCGACAAATAACGTAACAACCTTGAGCTGTCAGTCATTTTTCGTATCAGGAGTTCAAAATTAGTGTTGAAGAGCTCTGATCTAGTAGTTTAGCCACTGTTTCAGATAACTCAGGTTAAAAAAATCCAACCCTATTGTTCTGAAAGGTTTATTTTACGAGTAGTTTAAGTGCTTCCTATTGAGCAACTATGAAAATAGAAATTCCTCTTGTGAACATCCTGGACCACATCAGCATTACAAAACAGATAACTTGTTTTCGTCTCTTGTGTTAATAAATGAAATGGCTGAGCTGCTCCCTTTCAATTAGTGTGTCGATTAGCTCATTTTGGCCTGGTATAGCCTGGTGATTAGGGTAACCTTCAGATCGCCTGTCCGCATTCAATCAACGAACATGCTCCCCTTTCAATCATACGGATGGTATAATGTCACAGTCAATCCCGCTTTGGGTTAATAAAAAAGGAGTTCAAGAGTTGGCGAGGTGTGAGATCTAGCTTTAACTTAGTACTTCTAAATTATGAACAGCTAGCACAGGTATCTCTCTCTTGTGAGGAATTCGAAAAACAAACAAAACAATCACATCCTTATAATGTTTAAGGATGTTTTTTTAATTGTGAAAATTTTCCGAGGAAGTTATTGAAGTTAAGGTAGTTTATATATAATCCTCCAATGACTGTTGGATAAGTATAACACGATTAAAGTGTATATTTTATAGCATTCAACAGGTTAAAAGATAAAAACATATTAATAATGATGAATTAGCCTTTTCTTATGAAATATTATAAAACTTCAAACAAAAATAAACATTCCAAATACACCTTTTCTAATAATTTATCAGCCTAAGTTAATCCCATGCTCAAAAACCCAAACCTACATACAAAGAAATGATGACATTAGAGCAAGGATTGCGATTCGTCAATTCTTGAAAACATTTTCGTAACACAAATTAAATTCGAAGCAATACATTCAGATTTACGTTAACCACTATACTATTACAGGTGTATGAACGACATATTAGTATGGATTACCTCTTTAGTCCACACAATGGAATTTTTCAACCACATTATTTCCATACGCTCCTCTACTCACTGAGTAAGAAAGAGATAAGCTGTTTCTATTCCTCAACATCAATAACATTCAAAGAATAAATTCACTAACTAGCACTCACACAGGCCTCTACATGTGTTGTAACTCAAAAACTACAAAACATAACTTAAATACTCAACAACTAATAAGCACAAGTGCTAAATGTTGCTCACGTAACAGTCTTTGTACTGAAGTTAACCGAATAAAAACACCTCATTGGTGTAATACATTGCCCACAGAATTTAGTAAAATTACATAATATGTAACAAATAAACCAAAATTCTAATGAAATAAAAAATAACCATCAAAAGCAACATTGTAATAACCAAGAAACTCATAAAAAACAACAGGAAAAGAAACAGAAAATAAAAAACACATGTAATATAAAAGCCACATTGACCATAACAATAATTGTGTCATCTATAAAATACATTGTGGAAACAGTAATGGAAATGTACGTCGGAGAAACATGCTACTTTCAATGAACCCTCTCAAAATCTACTCTCACGTTATCTTACACCGCAACTCAGTTAGAAAATGATTAAAGCATTAAACAGGAAATTAAATGAACTCAGTTTTTATTTAAAACCTAAATATAAATACGAATGAAATTACTGTAATGGTGAGTTTTACTTGGTACCCTGGTGACAACATAAAATATCAAAATGTCCTGCAGATCGTACTAAAAAGTTGTATACCACTCAAAGGTATGATGAACATTGTGTAATATCACAAGTTTGTTCTTCTGTAACTTCGGGTCTCCTGAAAAACCTCGGGATTAGAAATACATTACACTTTCATACGAGATTTATAGTATACTAAGCAGAAAGTGTCAAATCATAGGTCTTCATTTGTTAATGCATCCAGGATACGTTGCTCTCGAGGTTAAATATTGACAACAGGTCCTGTTTAGGGTTTTGTTGATTTCCTGAAACCCACATTCCTGTGACCAGTTATTTCGTTTGCTTTATTTTATTTTTCAAAATAGTGACATGGATATTAACATCACACTCTATTTATCCATGGATATTAACATCACACTCTATTTATCCATGGATATTAACATCACACTCTATTTATCCATGGATATTAACATCACACTCTATTTACCAATGGATATCAACATCACACTCTATTTACACATGGATATTAACATTACACTCTATTTACCAACATCGAGATTCAAGGATCCGTGATTCTTGCTGGTTTTATTTTCAAACAACACATTCGATGTATGTTTTCCCTCCAAATCAGTTTTTAGAATACAAGAAAAAATTCCTTACGGCCATTTAACTACCATCAAGATGCACGCTTGTATTAATACAAAAAATATCACTAATTAAATGTAATTTATAAGCCTGAAAGTGTTTTAATGATAACAAAAATACAACACTACTCAACCATACAATACCAAAAAGCATTAGATAGAAAGTAATGGTCTGCAAACTTTGATTACAATTTTTTTCAAAGATTTATAAATTGCTGCATATAAAATAGGTCTACCGTTTCATACTATGAAATATTTTTAAACCTAAAGCTATCAAATAATTTATTTCAACAGACACCTTCACAAGTCCTTTTCGTTACCTTCTTGTATGTAGCTATTTCCATCACTACGCTCTAGTTCTATCTTAACAGGAAGATTTCGTGACACGTGTCTTACAAATCCAATAGTTTTCTTTATGTACAATGACGAATAAACAAGTTCTTATCATCTCATAACTCACCCATGACCTCTGTTGCATGCAGCTTTGCACGAATATTTCTGAAGTTTGTTTTTTAGCTTCAAGGTTAAGAAATGATGAAACTTACTGAGTGGCGATACATTAAGTCAGGTATTCCATGTGTTCTGTCTTCAAGGAGGACTACAGAAGATAGAAAAGTAAGCAACAAAATGCATCAATTATTGTCAGAGCAATGAAAAACTTCCGATATGAAACAACTCTGTCTATGAAGACCTTCTCAGGAGACATGTCTCTACGAAGTGATAAACAGAGCTTCGAGCACGTACAAAACAGATGTAAACGACATTCAAGATTAATGGTACGACTTTCTTTTTTTGCTCCAGATGTCAAATCGTTGAATAATCATTCAAGCAGCGGAAAAGTTTATCTTTCCAAAATGAATTTAGTTTCAAATCTTCCAGGGGGCAAAGAAACTTAATTCTTAAAGTTAATAACCCATGTGTGCCCCCAGAGAAGAGAGTTAAAATAGAGAAGAGTTAAAGTACGAAGATTTTTCAGATTGTCAAGTTGTTCCTGATAGTTTAACAGAAGAAAAACTAAGTTATATCATCAGAACTATCAGACTATAGCTTCAGACATCTAAAAGTGCCAGTTACATTTTTCAATGAATTCTTATTACAATTCATTCTTTTAGGTACGGCAAGCAGTTCCGGTCAAACTACATGTATGCACATACACACACTGTGACATTTTGTAAATATAGTCATGAAAAGTCATAATGTTTAGTTGCGAAATTACCAATTTAACATTTATAAAAAAAAGTCAAAGCAATCACGTGTCACAATGAGTTTTAACTAGACTTCACATTAATATGACTGTTATGTTCCTCCTAACAATAATTTAGATTATTAAAAACAATTATTCGTACAATTAGTTAAATTTTTATTGTACATTACATCAGTTACACCATAGCTAAGACATTCATACATTTCCAGAACTACTTAATTATCTGCTTAAAAGCACAGAAAAAATAACTGATAGGTATATTAACGAATATACCGTTTGTTATAAAGACATCAAATAAACTATCAGTTCGTAAAATAATTAATAAACAAGGTGAAATAACATTAACTGATGAAGTGTTTCTCTGTTTTAAGGAATAGCCACAACAGAGTATTTGGTGTGTCCAGCACAAGGAACTGAGCTCCAAATTTTATTATGAGTCTTACGGCTGTCACATCGGGGTCTTGATAAACCGTTGCTTCTATATGCATATAAAATCATGATAATATAAATACATACAAGAAAGGTCATCATAGACCTAATGAACTCGGTATATCTGCGAACTTACAATGCTGGAAGCATAATTTCGATCCCTGTTGTAGAAGGAACATAGATAGCCCTAAGTGTAGCCTTGCGTTTAACTACACGCAATGAATAAACTCTAATAGTTGAAAAATAATATTATCCGGTTTCTCAGAATAAATATAACATGTCTCGTACAAATAACTTTTAAGAATTAATGCGTAAATATTTGGAAAAATTAGCACTACATAAAATTTCAATTTAGCGCAACGTATATAAATAAAACCAAGAACTCTCTTATGCAATTTTATACTATGAAATGTCCATTTGTAACGGAAATATCTGTGATTATAACACCCGAAAACAATGAGGATGTTTTTTCTATAAGACATGATTTAAGCTAAGTGCCAAACTACGTAACCTATAGGGAGAATTAGTAATTGAGTACATGGAAGGAAAAGGCTGTTGTTAAAATAACCTTATTGCAAAAATATCAATCTAAAAATTTACATTTAGAACTACAATCACTTAAAAAGTGAGGTTGATAATCACACAAATGTTATATTTCGGGTAGTTTTTCTCTATGACATTCATACATAATCAGAAAACCGTATTGGGGTTTCCTTTCAGGTCCGCGCCGTTAGATTGAAGCGTGTGTGTTCTTCTTATAGTAAAACCATAACAGGTTATCTGCTGAGCCCACCGAGAAGAATCGAACCTCTGATTTCATCGTTGTAAATCCGAAGACTTACTAGCGAGGGACTAAAGTGAAGTACTAAAACGAATGTTTTAACGTGTTACAAGTTGATATCTTTACGACTCACGCCAAACAGAAATTAGTGTATTTTTCTATGTTTTTTAAATTTAATTTATGTTTCATCACAATTTTATAATGATTTATTGTTTGTATAGTGAGAACTTAGGGTTTTAAGTGCTGTGATATAAATGGTGAGTAACAGTGGGATCTGGGAAGTTGTAGATTCTAACACCCATGTCCTAACCCCTTATTAAATATGCAACTTGGTTTCTACGTTTTCCCACGGAATACCCTTACCCTTTTAGGCGCTATGGCAAAAAATAATTCTCTTTTAAAACGATAATATTTATATAAAAATATATATAGAATAATTTTCCATTTTTTGTGAAGGTTTTATGACGTAACTATTATATTGTTACACAATTATCTTTTCAAGACTGTATTGCCTTTGATGTAATACAGATAATTTTGAAATATATATAATGTCAGTCACAACACCGAAATCTATATATTGACGAAAAATAATGTTAGGTTGTTCGAAAAATAATGGCGGATTTTAGATTCTAGCTTTAATAGAAAAAATTCGAAAGCAACTTTATTAATCAGAATAGGAATCTAGTGAATCGACAAAGTTTTGTCAACTGGAAACAATTATTTATACAATGACAGTAAAACTCTGAAGTCCTAGAACTCAAAAATTATTTAAAGCCATTCTTTGATGGTGATCTGCTCTTGAATCTTTTGTCTGGTATAAAGTTGTCCAAGTGCTTGAAAAAGTCTGAGTAGTAAAAGGATGACGCAGTGTTTCGTATCCCAATTTGTTGAGCTTCTGGAGCGGCAATTAAGCAACAAAGAAAGATTGGTTTTCACTGGTGCTGGTATTTTTCACACAACTTTCTATACATTTTACCAATTCTTGACAGTAAACTTCCACAGTAACATTCTGACCCTGACTGAGCAAGCTATAATAAATAACATCGGTCGAAGACCACCGTACAGTGACCGTAACTTTAGTCTTCTATTGGTGCAATGTTGACTATCGGAAGTGATTTACTGCTTCATCACGGTCAATAAATAGATAATCTCTTTTGCTCAAAATCAAAATGGCAATTTTTCTGATTTTCACATCCAACATCCAATTATTTTACCGTTTCTCAAACAGTTTGACGCAGGTTTCTTTCTATTAATGCTCTCAGTTGGTCTTTTCAACCGCAAAAGGACTTCCTCTGCCCTCCTTATCTTCAAGACTCACATTTACATAACGAAACTTTTGGAACCAACGCTGTACTGTTCGTTCGGAGGTCGTTCCATGCTTGGTTGATATTGGGAGTTGTTTGTGATGTATTATGACCAAGTTTGAATTTATGGAAAAAAAATAATGCGCAACTTTTATTTTCCATCATTAATTGTAAGGGTTTGAAATATTGGAAATAAAGTTTTCGAAAAGAATAAAATCATAATGAATAGAAAAAGTTTTAGTTTTTCAATGGTATGTATGAAGTCATCAAAAAGACAGGTTTTTTATCCCTATAAATGACTTAAAATTTTGATATAAGAATACACCATTAATTTTCGAACAACCTTATATAATCTGGTAGTTTATAAATTACAATTGTTCGGTTCCCCTCGGTGGGCTGAGCTGATAGCCCGATGTGGTTTTGCTATAAGAAAAACACACAAACATACACATAAATTACAGTTAAATTCAATTATATTAAGAAGTATATTCGGTCAATATTTGGCTTTCGGCTGAATGAAGTTCATGTGTTTAATTGTAATTAATAAATAACGTTTAATTAATTCTCTTAATGCCTCCCAGTGGCTCATCGGTATGTCTGCGGACTTACACGCTAAAATCCGGGTTTCGATACCCGTGGTGGGCAGAGCACAGATAGCCCATTGTGTAGCTTTGTGCTTAGTTCAAAACAACAACAACAACAACAACAATAATTCTCTTAAACCACGGACGTCGTACTAATATTAGTAATAACATTGGAAAAGTAAATATTTTAGTCTCTTTTTTTTTATCCAAACTTGTATTTACACATATCTTTAGCTTATTTTTTACAAGTGATATTTACATTTTGCCATCCATACTGATGTTTATACTTCTATTTAGTTTTCCACATACTTCGTTGGCCACAACTAGTGTTTACTCGATTTTGTTTACCACAAGTAATTTTACATGTATATTTAGAACTCTAAATTAGTCAAGTACCTTTCGGTTACCATTCTTTGTAATTTTTTTCTCAAAGTATTTTGAGAAACTTAATAGTACCATAAAATAAATAAGCTGACAAGTAAATGAGTAACAAGCTAACGTGACAACAATAGTAGCAGAATTGAAATTCTTTGGTCAAAGTGGCGAGACTCCCATGTTAAAAAATATGAATGTCTCGCCTACAAAAGAAAGTAGAACTCTCTGGTTAATGTGGTTGGTTTCTGTAGTAACCAAGTAAGGTACTTAGCCTTCAAATATAAATAAAACGATAGTGACCGAGGTTTTAGTAACCATGACAACAATATTATTTATAAATCAAGCTGTTAGTATCTGTAAGTGTTGTGCAAATATTATTAGAGCCCCTGTGGTAAAATACATCTTTCGAATGATATCGAACCGTGGAGTAGTACAAAATCTAAGACGACCAATCATACTGAAAATATATTTGTTGTTCTGAAAGTTCAGAACCTTTATTAAGAGGTAGTTTAGAAGATGAGTTGCTCTGTGATAAATAAAAGTTGCTTTAACCTAGAACAGTAAATCTGAAATGTGGGTTATTTTGTGGAAAATATTCAGTTTGGGCATTGTGATGAATAGTCAACTCGAGGTCTACACAACGAGTTAGTTAACATGTGATAGACTACAAAATACGTCCAGAGGTTTTTAACGATGCCATAAAGATTAAATTTCTTGTTTATAAACTGGTTTTAATAACCTTAAACCATAACAATAATGAAATGTTATGGAATTCAGTGTCAGTTAAGTCTAGAATTAATATAAATTATAAAGTAAGATAATTCTTCCAAATCCTTTGTTCCAGCAATGAGTTGTCAGGCGTAATTTTTAAAGATAAAATATTTAACTTCATTATAATTAGTAACGAGACGAAATCTGTTCCGAGTTCAACGGTAAACAGATCAATGTCGCTTTAACACAAAATATACCTTTTCAATCCTAGCTTCTGCTACATTAACCGAATCAGGTGCGGTTAAAGAATATCATCTATCACGAAGATCGTCCATGCAGAAATTCAGACGTAAGTCTTTAGCTCTACGTTTTTTCGTCTTTCACGAACTAGTACGCATTAATCATTTCCAACTGATTAAACCGTAGATGTTTCTTTTGTTCGTTACGAACTTTCTCCTTGCTGTAAACATTTAGTTGTTGACAAACGATAATTTATTAAGTAGTTAGGTGTAATAAATAGGATAAGTGTAAAACTGCTCCTCAACTGTAATACAGAAAGTCATGTCACATCTAAAATTCGTAATAAATTATCATAATTTCTGCAGCGTCTATGAATATACGTAAAGGAATTTAAGATAAAATCTAGTATGCAGCTAAAACGTACAAGATACATACCTTAATATACTGATACTTAAGCGAAAAAAAATTCATTTTTTTATATTGGTAAATTTGTATTCAAATGCTTAAACTCTTGGCTAAAGGAAAGCTAAAATTTTGTTTTTGTTCGTTGTTGCTGTTTCTTGTTTTTTTTTAGGGGAGTATTTTCGATCTCGGCGTCACATTACGAGAGATAAGTGTAAAAGTAAGTAATCCCTAAAGTTCATGGACACTCTTTACAAAGTTAAAACTGATTAAAGTGGACAATGCGTGATTAGATTTAAACTGTTAACCATGTAGTGATAATGTTTGTCACAGTTATAACACAACAACTCATAGTATAGAACTTTCAGCAACATTCTGACATTCAAAACTTGAAGACAAGATCCACAAGCTAGTTCACTAACAACTTGGCCTCATTAAAACGACTAAGCGTTGTTCGTTTGTTATGAAGCGCAAAGTTACAAACTGAACTACCTGCACTGCGTCCACAACGGAGGATCGAACCTCGGTTGTAAGCGTTATAAGCTCTTAAACTCATCATAAAGGCAACTCCGCCGCAAATCGTTATATAATATTCAAATATGCATTATTAATGACATTTATTTTTAATTATTTGAAGAAAAAACGAAAATATCTTAATTTCAATTTTTTTTGTGAAGGTTTTATACGTTTTCCTGACATAATTGTCCCTCCCTTTTCAATATTTTTCGCTCTAATATTTTCACCTTTTTATACATATGGAACGTTTCAAGGTAATAAAATCACATCTCAGCTGTTGTCACGGAAAACTGTTTATATATAAACTAGAAAACAACTTTCATGTTAGACATTCTTTTATTTGAAAATTATTTAACATAAGGATTATGTAATAACCGTCCAGCAGTCTTCTGGTGAGTTAATATTTTAACAACTCACGATAAACAGTCCTACAGGGTATATAAAAAATAAGATTATTATTTATGTTATTTTCAACATCTTTCACTTTTTTAGGTAATTTTCTTCCTCCACCACTGTTTTGGGAACAAATGTTCACATGTTATTTCATCACTCCTATCTTTCATAGCAACTGAAATTGTAATTAAAAATCGTATCGCATTTAATTATTGATTGTAATGGGATGTTGCAGTATAATTTGTTATTTGAGGTTTAGCATAAAACTAGACAATGTAGCTGTTTTTATTGTCCTCTGGTATCGAAAACTGATTTTTTAAGTGTTACAATCCCTTAAACTTACCATTGATCTAAATAATATAAAAACAACTAATTTTACTTTTCCACAGTTGTAGCTTCCTGAACACTTCAGATTGTTTTATCAAGTATCTAAGTTACTTTGTTTTCTAATTATTTCAAGACAAAGTAATATTACATTCTAATAGACGAAAGAAGACTAGAATCTCCATCTGACTTCAGCGTCTCGGTAGTTCAAAACTTTGTGTACATTCACACTAACTATTCGATTCCGCTCAGTTCCTTATACTAAAATTTCCTTTTACTAGAACATTGTCACCATCAGATAAAACATTAAACGTAGCAACCCAGATCTGAAGCTGTCATTTACCACTTACGTCTAAATGAAAATTCGAAGTAAAACCAACAATATCAGTATTTCATGTTTCAGTAAATGATTTTGATAATCAAAAAATTTGTAATTTTGTTGAACACGATGCTGGATTAAAAGTATAACAGTGGAACGATTCTTGTTACAGCGTTTCTTGTCAGATTTCTTGTTAGGCCCTAAGAAACTTGTTTGCATCGTGAATGTATATGCATAATGTAAACATTATGTAACTTATGTTTCGTAACACAACAGAAAGGGGGAAGTACAATATTAAACATATCATTCTTCATGAAGGAAGAGTATGTAAAATGAAGCACGTGCAATTGGCTCATCATTTGGAAAGCAAAAACTTTTTTCAAATATTTTTATAAATACGCTATAACTTAACACGAAGAAAATTGCATTATTTGCATTGGAACATATGTCTGGTGCTGGAACACTACAACACAAGTTAAACACAACATAAATACATTAGCTTTTGCTTAATCATTTTGCTGAATTTTGGGCAATCTCCAATTAAATAACAAAATATTATTTCACAGAGAAGCAGGACATTTAGGAAAATACAATTTTGTATTGAAAACTGTAAGGTGTTTGTATTATAAGAAAATATTTAAAACGGAAATTTTTGTAGTGCTACAACAATCGTGTTACAGGATCCGTGGTTTATGATATTAAAAACACAATGTATGTGATTATTTAGAACCCAGTTTTTTTCCTAATTTCTCCCATGACACATTAATGTCTTTGTCTTCTAAACCTCCGGTAAGTTTCTTTCGTGGGCCTTGAACATCAAATTTTATAAACAATTGTTCTCAATGTAAAGGAATATAGAAACAACTACTGTACCATACTGACAAACACATACACTTTTAAAATGAAGATTTTCGTTTCTAGAACGAAGACATCCGTGTGAGAAAGACGGGGCCTTTTGATGAAAAGAACTAACGTTTGAAAAGCGAAAAACACCTGAAATAAAATAACGTTTTATGTTTTCATCTGAAGGTTACATTGCACTTGAGTACAAAAGTAACGACCATATTAGGTTTACGATTAATGAGGTAAGCATATGAACAGAAAATACTAAGGTAGGCTTGATTCTTATTTAAGTATTTTGTTTATGTTACGAAACTACAGTGTTCTTTGATCTTGTTTATCATTTGCGACTTGGATAACAATATTCGTTTCGCGTATTGAATCTGTTTTCACGAAAGAGATAAACTTTTGAAATTTGTAAGAAGACTTGAGATCCCAAGTAAACAAGGTAAAGAGCCACGTTTTTCTAATATCCCGTCGTATCATCAGATGTGTCAATGCGATATCAGATACAACTAAAGTGAGACTGGGCGTTTCGCAATGTCATTCCATTTCTAGTATTCCCTTCGCGATGGGTTACGGGTCAAACACACATCATCGCGTTTGTTGACTTGCGTTCAAACTTTTATTGAACTACTTCTTCATGGATTTATGTCAACATCTTTGGAATGAAATTGTATATTGTAACTCAAACTTTAATATTATATGAGTTAATTCGGAATCTCAAAATAAATATTAAAAGAACGTACCCAAATATAAATTTTAATGAGTCACGTAGTATGTTAAATGCAGCAGTATTTAAAATCAGGTGTCTAAGATGTCAAAATACTAAGTCTATACCTTCATACAAATTAGGAACTCAAATTACTAATTGTATATTCTAGCTTGATAACATAAGAACCTCATGTCTTTTTATTTTACTGAGATATGGCTTATCTACTGAATCAAACACATTTTTGAAAACGGTTCCATATATACACTTACTTTAATATATGATAAGGGTTAATTTAGTAAGTGGATTTTGATGCTGTAAAGTTACTGAAGCACTGTGGGTAGACTCAACTGCAAGTGAGGAAGTGATTACAGGAAGTTAGTTTTTAATCCATGACAATTGGTTCTAAGAATACCATTCCTTTTCTCTTAAGTGACAGAAAAGTTAATAAGGGTTTAACTTAATATGTTCGTTTCTTTGAGGTTATTACTCAGCCCGTCTTTCCTCTGCTGTTATTTTTACCCAGAGATTTTTAAGCTCTTGCACATCGTAATTATCAGAAGTATTTCGTAATAAATATATCTGTACACTTTACTGAATTCAGTAAAAACAAATTCATTCTACATGTTACATATGAACCAAAGGTGAAACTTTATAACGCATAACTTCATTAGTCATTCTTTACGACCAAAGCTTTCTTTAAAAAAATATATATTTTCTATGTAAAAATATCTTAAGAACTTTCTCGAGTTTTGTTGTATACTGAACACATCATGTCCAGTGTTTACTGTTTCACAAAACTTAACACATCATCTCCAGTGTTTATTGTTTCACAAAACTTAACACATCATGTCCAGTGTTTACTATTTCACAAAACTTAACACATCATGTCCAGTGTTTGCTGTTTCACAAAACTTAACACATCATGTCCAGTGTTTACTATTTCACAAAACTTAACACATCATGTCCAGTGTTTACTATTTCACAAAACTTAACACATCATGTCCAGTGTTTGCTGTTTCACAAAACTTAACACATCATGTCCAGTGTTTACTGTTTCACAAAACTTAACACATCATGTCCAGTGTTTACTATTTCACAAAACTTAACACATCATGTCCAGTGTTTGCTGTTTCACAAAACTTAACACATCATGTCCAGTGTTTACTGTTTCACAAAACTCACTTATCATCAATTCATTTTATTTCGTTCTTATCGGTGATGCCTGATAATCAATACGAGTAGCAAGAAACCGTTTTAATACTGTAGATTAGCACAAACACTTCCTATGTGTACTTATCACCTACATGTCATTAAACTAAACTCATTAGACAAGCCCATATCTAAACATAGTATTATTTTTTAAAAAAAGAAGCTAAACACGTTAGGTCCATTGATATATAATTAATATTTTCGCTAAAACGTAACAACTAACAAGAGCAATTACTTTCTTGAATATTATTTGTTTTCCACATTTAATAACAAGGTCATTTATTTATTCTTTGATAAAATGTAAAAACCTGTTTAATAGCACTTCTGCAGGTTTATTGTTAGAGAAACCAGATTCTATTTCTATTTGCTGTTGTACTCTTTTTCCTGTTAAGTAAACTGTGATATAGAATTTTTAAGAGTAACACAGGGCAGAAACATCTTCTCTATTAGATCTTTTACACCAAAATTATAATTTCAAGTGGAATAGTTTAATATTTTAAAAATATACAGCGTGAGAAAATTAGACGTGGTAGGAAAAAGGGAACAGCTAGATGCAGAGGAAACTTCAAAGGAATAAAAAAATTAAAGAAACGAAGTCGAAAAAATATTGGAAGGTGAAAAGATCTTTGGTGGTACAAATCTGAAAAAAAAACAAAAAGTGAAGTACTTTCTTTTCAATCATTTCAGCGCGATGTGTGCAAGCATTCTAGGATAATGGATAAGATCCAAGAATGAAGCATTCTTAAGCAAAGAGCAGTTTGGTTCTTAGAAAAGGCAGGGATTTCACCAATGGAATTTTTATCCTAAGGCAACAGTGAGAAGGTCATCATAAACCAATAAGAATTGAATATTGTCTTTATAAATCAAGGAAAGGCATTTTATCATGTTAAGTTAACGTACAAACTGGAGAAAGTGCTCGAACATTAGTGGTTCAAGGCCAGCTCTTGGTCAGTATAAGAGCAGCGTATGCAAACAGTAAGTAAATCTCATCTGTCGTGAGATAAATCTGTGTTAGTTCCTTTTCTAGTAACCGTTTATATGGATCAGATCACAAAACAAATCAATACAATTCAAAAAGGTATAAATGAATTACTTTTTGCTGGTGACCAAAGTTTGAGATGTTCAAGTGAAGAAGAGCTGCAAAACTACAGAACTAATTTCAACAGCCAGAGATACGACATAAAAATTATTACAAAAAACATGATCAATACTAACAAATAAAACACCACATCAGTATTAATAGTACCAAGTTAAGCAAGTCAATCAATTCAAATACCCCGAAAGTATCTTCACATAAGATGGAAGAATAGATACAGAAATAGAAACAAGAATAAATAAAGGTGAACTACGTAAATCATCAATTAACATGTTTCTAAATATCCTGACGAAAATAAATTGAAACAAATAAACACAATCTTCGTTATCAATGTTAAACCTGGGATATTAATTAAAAAATAAATGGCACAAAATCGGATGCTTGTGGAAGTCTGTTAATATAACTAGAGAAGGCAAAATAAGAGATCATAAAAAAGGTTGAAACAACCCCAATGAGCGAATAGATTAAAAGCCAAGAACCAAGTGGATTGTCCACATAGCAGTTCATCCAATCAGTGGTACGAGCATGTTATGTGAAAACAACACATATCAAAGCAAAGAGCATTCCAGAATGGGACAAGTCGATGACTAGACAGAGACTGTGGATAAACAAAGAATACAATGACTCAGACCTCTCACTTTGGTTTGGAAAGACACAAGGCCTTACAATGATTCAGGCCTCTCACCTTGCTTTAGAAAGGCACACGGCTTTACAATGGCCCAAGCTTCTCACCTTGCTTTCGAACGGCACCTGTATCTTCACGCAATGCTTAGGACATGCAGAAGTTAAAAAAAATAAAATAAACAGTGTTGTATGACTTTTCTTAGTTAAACTGTCCTCCGTTAATAACGAACAAACGAAGTAGTTTTGTTTTTTGTGTAGTTTCCAACACTGTAAATAAGTGTAATGATTCTAATGTACGTTTTTGATTTTCGAATTTTCGTCGATAAGCGTTATGGATCGCAAAGATCTCGCATAAAACATAACATCTTAAGAACAAACTCGATGTTTTCCCTAAAACATTGAATGAGGTTATTTTTACTAGCGTCTAATTTGTACATGACGCACATTTATTTTTCATTGAAACAGAAATAATCGTTTCTTATGTTGGAATGTTTTTGTGTAGACTGTAAAAAAGTATAATGTATCCACAGATACAGTGTGCGAAACATTACTATATCTTACTCTATAATGTCACTTTTATTCATTAATACTACTGCTTATATTTACTTACTGTACGAATTTAGTGCTATTACTGGATTTACGGACAAATATGTCGTTAATAAGAGGGTACTAATGAAACAATGCATTATAGTTTTGATAAGTAAGAACATATATTTGATTGACAATAATTGTTTTGGGGCTAGATTTTAGTTTTAAATTATGAAATGCTGCTTGCCTTAATTGGAAGTTAATATTAATACCAAGAATTCGCTTTAGTTTTACACCAAACCAGTGTAGTGATACAAGATTAGCTGCTTTGACAACAGTTTGGTTCTTAGGAAAGGCAGGGGTTGCACCAATGGAGCTTTTATCCTAAGGTAACAGTGAGAAAGTCATCATAAACCAATAAGAATTGAATATTGTCTTTATAAATCAAGGAAAACTGTTTTATCAGTTCTTAAGCTGATAGTGTAAAAATGTTTTTTTGTGCTGCAGGTTAATAACCAGAGGTCGCCGTTCATGAACTTCAAATTATTTTGTGAAACTATAAGAAAAGTTTAAAATAATTTCACACCAAAATTTCTATTGTAAAAACCAGCTAATCTTGTATCATTAGACTGGTATGGTGGAAAACTAAATCGCACCATGCAATCATTTGGTTGTCATTATCATGACTACAAAAGAAAAGTTAAAGATACAACAAGTAATATATTTTAAAAGTCCATATATATATATAAACTTATTACTAAATACAGTAGTGAATGATATACATGTTATATTACACAGAATGAAATTATAAGCACAGAAAAAGAAAAACAAAAATGTTATTTTATATCAATATTGAACTAAAGTTATGTCACCATAATCTAAAACAGAGGTCACTAAACTACGGCCCTCGAGGTCATTTTGTCCGCCCCGCCAGTAGCTAACCGCTAACAAAAGTGACATTTCATCAAATGTCCGACTGTCATAACAAAATAAATCACAATGATGGTTGCTTTAAACTGGCAAACACAAGACGTTGTGATAAAATGAAACAAGGCTGTCACGCGCATTGTTAATCAATAGGAAAAATTCTTCTTTCGTTCTTGCTGCCCGTTTATTCATATCGAGGCACGTATCTATGAAAGCATGACGATTTCGAAAACAAGTACAGATTTAAGCCTCGTCCTATCGACTTGTCTTGTAAATTCAGCAGCCTAGGGTTACCGCTTGCCGTTTCAGCAAGCTCATTTCTCTTAGTTGTCAGGCAATGCGCTTTTCGTAACTCGTTCTTAGGTAAGTGTCGTGGGAAATATACGTTTCAGTATATTTTGTTTGTGCATTCTTGGACCAGTACAATACTTTTCTCACAGCATTCTGAGTTTTTCATTTTCAGATCCTGTTTTTTTTCACCCATTGTTATGGCTACTTTTAAAAGAAGAAAAGTGGATTTTGAGTGTCGTACTTTCAATGAATAATGGGGAGAAAAGTGAAAACAAAAAAACAGAAAGCTACTTGTGTGATATTCACCGAAAGTGTTGCCGTTTTGAAAGAGTACAATCTTCGGCGTCACTATGAAACAAAACATCTATCAACATATTTGAAATTTTCAGGAATGTTCCATTCTGAGAAATTTGAATCCATGAAACGTGTTTTTGAATCTCAAAATCTCTTCACGAGAAAATTTGCTGAAAATGAATCTGTCACTCGTACAAGCTACAAAATAGTGTATAGAATAGAAGAGCGAGAAAAACCTTTTACTGACGGCAACTTCACTAAAGAGTGTATGATGGGAGCAGCAAATGTTTTATGTCGTGAAAAAGCCAATTTCTTTGAAAGTATCAGCTTTTCAGCAACTTCAGTTGTACGGAGAGCAGAAGAACTTCGAGAGAGCATCGCATTACAGTTACGCCAAAAAGCTAGAAACTTCATGTGGTATTCTCTGGCTTTGGATGAGTCTATTGATATCTCGAGTACGTCACAACTTCTCGTGTTTATTCGCGGAGTTAATTTGGACTTTCAGATCACGGAAAAGTTAGCATCAGTTTGCAGCATGCATGGAAGAACAACTGGAGAAGACATTTTCATGGAAGTGCATGAAACTTTGCAAGAAGTGGAATCAGCTTAGAGGTGTAACAGTTGATGGAGGAAAAAAACATGGTTGAGGTAAAGAAGGATCTGGTGAGGCTGATCAGGAAACAATTGGAAGATCTTCAACTCCCAAGCTCTCTGTTCACACACTGCATCATACATCAGCAAGCACCATGTAGAAAAGACTTAGATATTTCTTGCGTACCGAAACCTGTCATTTCTGCAGTGAACTTCATTCGGGGTCACGCACTTAATCATCGCCAGTTCAAGGCTTTTCTTGAAAAAAATTTTAGAAATTCTGTGACTTGCCTTATCACACGGCGGTGAGGTGGCTCAGCTGCGGTAAAGTCTTGTCTCGTTTTTATAAGCTGAGAAGAGAGATATATTTCTTATCGAGACATATAGAGCTTATCAACTTCTGTTGGATTCAACCTGATTGTTAAAGTTGTCATTTTTGGTTGACATCACATCCCACACGAATGAATTGAACTTGAAACTTCAGGAAAAGAATAACTTTGTCTGTGATCTCTATAGAATCATTAAAGGATTTCAGAGAAAGCTGTCATTGTTTGAAACACATTTGGAAGGAGGAAACCTCTCTCATTTTCAGTGTTTCAATGAATTCCATGCTGGAATCACAGAAGATGTCAATTTGGAGTTTCAGAAAAAGTTTATTGGTGATTTAAATAAACATTTTTAGAGAGATTTTCGGATCTCGACAGAATTAAAAGTGATATTCTCCTTTTTCAGAATCCTTTTGATTGTGTCATTAATGACATGCCAGTGGAAATTCAGCTGGAGGTCATCGATTTGCAAATAAATTACTTATTGAAAGCAAACACAGAGAAGGACAACTTATTGAATTTTACAGCTGCATACCTGAAGATGATTTTCCAAAGCTGAAGCAGTTCACATCTGGTATGGCATCAGTGTTTGGAACAACTTATGTCTGTGAACAAGTATTTTCAAAAATGAAGTATGCGAAGTCTGTATATCGATCAAGGTTGACTGATGAACATTTGAAATCAATTCTAATGATGGGATGCAGAAATTCAAAACCAAACATTGAAAATATTTTGAAAGCCATGCGCCAATTTCATTAATCTCACTAACTTTAATGCGGTTCAGTAAAATTCAGATATGTACTCACTATGTGCGATGTGACAATTGTTTTAGCTAATGTCACCTTGTTTGATAACCTTTTGGTAAATAAAAAGTTTGGTTGTATTTCTGTTTGTTTTTATTATATGTATGTATTGCATTCTACTCCCACATGGCTAATGTGGCATCCTAAACTTAGTGTTAAGTCTTTTACAGAGAACTTTCGTTCTAGTTTATGAGTATTGAACATAATGATCATGCGGCCCGCGCTTCTCATTCCCCAAGTAATCTGGCCCCCTGTGATAAAAGTTTGGTGACCCCTGATCTAAAAGAACTACGTTTATTGGAGAAAACTAAGAAAATATATTGGATAAATTTGTTTGTTTGTTTTTGAATTTCGCACAAAGGGCTCGAGAGCTATCTGTGCTAGCCGTCTCTAATTTAGCAGTGTAAAACTAGATGGAAGGCAGCTAATCATCACCACCCACCGCCAACTCTTGAGCTACTCTTTTAGCCGTGTCGGCGTTATAATGTGACAGTGAATCCCACTATTCGTTGGTAAAAGAGTAGACAAAGAGTTGGCGGGGAGTGGTAATGACTAGATGCCTTTCCTCTAATCTTACGCTGCTAAAGTAGCGACGGCTAGCGCAGATAGCTCTCGTATAGCTTTGCGCGAAATTTAAAAAACAACAACTTTCTAATTGTACACAATAACTGAAAAAATATATGTTTTCATCCAATTTCACTGAGGTGACAGTTTTAAACAACGTTATAAGTATTATTAACTAGTAGTAATTTTAAAAATCATAATTGCAGTATAAACGATGTTGTCATTACTCCCTTGAAGTTAACTTTCTTACAGAGATTTCGTCATCCTTTAAAAAGCTTAAGTACAGGGTTATACAGCAATAAACAGCCAATAGTAGATAAGTAATAAATATTACAGCTGGAACCTCACTGTGTGTAGAAATTTGTTATAAATACAACCTTTCTATGGCTATTGAAAGACTGCATTGAAAAACAAGAAACACGTAAAAAGTAAGTAAATATAAAAATGGCATATATCAATCCTCCAGGAACGATGGAAACAAAATAATAGCGATGGCTTCTACACCAGCCGTACGTAATAGAACAGGGAAGCAAATAGTAATATATGCAACTGTTAAATTAAGTGTTTTTTTCTTTTAACATTCGACTACTCTCTGAACCTGTTCTGTCGTACAGGGATGGATACAAACGCCATCCCTGCTGCTTTCCTCGTATGCCTTTGTAGGATTGATATTAACCATCCATACATTTACTTGCTGTTGTTAAAAGTTTTCTTTACTTGTATACATACTTCTTAGAAATGTATATTTCTAATAAGGTTCCTTCTTTCTTTAAGAGGTTAGTTCTAGAAATTCTGTATTACAAGTTAAGTTAGAGTGGACAACGGTTAAAAGGTAAGTAAACATGACTAATAACACGTGTTTCACAAATGTTCTAACACTTAATCCTCCCAAGTTCTACTGTGATAGCAATTTTAAACATGCAGCACTGAATCACAGATTTAAAAATGTCACTAGTTAGCCCTTAAGGATATGTTAAGAATGAGTTTGCAAGATGTTTATTTACTTAGCTTTCCAACTGTGTACAAGCTACGAGTAACCTTATTAAAATTCCGTAAGGTTGAAGCTTCACTTGGTATGTTTCTGATAACCTAAGTACGTAAAGTCAAGCAAGATACTGACCAACAAATGTTATATTTGAGTGTTAAGCACTTGATTTCTCAAATACTAGTAAAGAATTTCACATTTTATAGTCGTTTAAAATATTTATACAATAAAACCCAAAGAAGGGTACTAGTTATTAAAGTTCTTTTAATTGTATTTTTTATTTTTAATTACTCTATCTAGTTTGGATTCATAAATTAAAAACTAATTCTGTACAATAATCATAATAGATGTAACTTCCATCCGTAACGGTTGAAGTACACATGACCCAATTATTTTTTACCAGCAAATGGTCAAGTGTGATGGACGATGAGAAGTTTATGTGACTCATTAATCTGATTAATTTAAAGATTTTACAGTTATTAATGTTTTATCAGCTGTGAATATAACTATTGTTTCTGTTTTGTCCTAAATATACCAGTAATGATTGATAATTCAAAGACTTTATGTATACCCATATAATGGCAGATGGAACTGGAGAACTCCAACAAATACCTCTAGTGGCCACACCCATCAACTGATCTATATTTAGCGAACACTGGATCTAGAAAATATATTTATTTTGAAACACAACTAACTTCTTGACACATCCAGAACCATTCATATATGTTTAAACTATATTTGATAATCCAAATACTAGAGTAGAAACAAACTTCTCTCAATCAATAATAGAATTAACAACAAATTTAGGTGGGAAATTGTAACTGCCATAAAATATTAATTGTAATATTATTCACCACAGATTAAAAACCAAGTTGACAGTATTATGGCAAATTAACAAAAAATAATTGTTATCATTGTTATAAAAATCTGAAACTAGCAATCCGTCTAAAAAATGTGTCAACCTAACATTACTTGGACAGAAATTCGATGTTTAAATATTTCTTGCTATTTTTGAAAACTCACAAAGGGAGCACATTTCCCTTAATTATTCCACTTATACTAATGTAAACGAGTAAAATCTGTAGAAAATTTACCAAAGAATCTCTCAAACGAAGATATAATTTCATGTTTTTCTTTTCTTGTGAAAGCATTTCATATATATATATATAAATCAAATCTATCTCCAATGTACGTTATACAAAAAAAACTATGTATATCAGAAAGAAAAATTTACTTAGTATTGATTTAAAATTGCTTAACGACAGTACATTTTGGAAGTTTGTACTCCAGACTTTCAGTGTATCTGTCTGTTTCTCATTTATTTAACTACTCTTAGGTCACTGGGTGAATCTCAACTCAACTTTTTGGAACAATAGTTTGGAACACGTTAATGGAGTTCGCAACTCCTCCATTCTCATTAGTGATGCCATTGAGCATTTATTTTATTTTAACGTAAAAGGAAATGAAATGCAATGACAAAAATTACTGTTACTATTACAGCTAAAGTTTCTATTTCAACAGCCACCACAAAGCTGATATGTAAAACTGTTTTTTGAGTTGTACCCACATTTTTACTCTGAGTCGTGACCTTACAGTTACATCCTCTAAGACTCTTCTTGGGCCAATGGTCATCAATTGAAACGCTGTGTTGAAAGAAAGTAACAGAAGCACCCCTGTTGCCACCACTTTGGTCTCTACTTCCTCCTACAAAATCATCTTGACCATCCAACAATGAATACCATTTGATAATACACACTGAGTTCTTAAGGCCTGCACAAAACTTCTTTCGACATAATAATGAATACTGTAGTAATGTTAAAATAAATTGTGTGAAGGTTAGGATTTTTACTTTATTCATCATAGCATCCACCTATATATTATTATAAGTTTACAACTTTTACAAAGGACGAATACCTCAATTTTCAGTATTAATAGAACAAGACATCATCTACCACTACATTTCGTAAAAATGTGAATGCTGTAAGAATGAAAATAATTGCCCAGTATTCTTAGCAAGCTAATTAATATTTTCACGTTCTTTTTAATTTATCTGTAGAATACTTTCTTTCTAATGTATGCCATTATTCTTATTCTCTGGGCCTGGCTTGGCGTAGCGCGTTAAGGCGTGTGCTTCGTAATCTAAGGGTCGCAGGTTCGCGCCCGAGTCGCGCCAAACATGCTCGCCATCCCACCCGTGGGGGCGTTATAATGTGATGGTCAATCCCACTTCTCGTTGGTAAAAGAGTAGCCCAAGAGTTGGCGGTGGGTGATGATGAATAGCTGCCTTTCCTCTAGTCTTACACTGCTAAATTAGGGACGGTTAGCACAGATAGCCCTCGAGTAGCTTTGTGCGAAATTCCAAAACAAATCTTATTCTCTATTGAACACCAGAAAATAAAAGCAGTAAACAAGTTTTTAAGAGACCAAAATGTTCGTATAACCATCCAGTTAAACGTTTCAAACATAATAAATAGCTATTATAAAATTTTCCATATGTTTTTATAAAGATATCAATTTATTTCTTACGTTTTATTTTAAGAATTAGAACGTGGTAATTATAAATACAGTTGAATTAGTGGGAAAAAATATTCATTGATATAGAAATTTATCAAACCACTATTATTTTGAATTATAATTTACGTTATGGCAGATACACAAAATTTATTATTACATATAACAATTCATCATATGTCAGGCCCATTTTTAAATTGTTAGCTGATAATAAATAGGCCCCCCGCTAGTACAGCGGTATGTCCACGGATTTATAACGCTAAAATCAGGAGTTCGATTCCCCTCAAAGGGCTCAGCAGATAGCCCGATGTGGCTTTGCTATAAGAAAACAGATTTTGCCCCCCGCTATACAGCGGTACGTCTCCGGTTTTACAAGGCTAAAATAAGGGGTTCGATTCCCCTCGGCGGGCTGAGCAGATAGCCCTTTGTGGCTTTGCTATACGAAAAGCGCACGTGATAATAAATATTTATAATTACTCACTAAATATTTTGAATGAACTTCATTTTAACACTAGAGCAATAAGAAAGCATAACTCAATATAAATATGATAAAGTACAAAAAGAGGCTAAACAGAATGAGACAAAAATCAAATGGAACAGTTAATGAAAATTGATAATAAAGAAATAAAATACGTTTTATGTATCGCAGTCGCAATATGAAAACCAAAAAAAACTGATTGGCTTAATGAAAATTCATCGTGCTCTCTAAATACGAAATTCATGACATATCGAACAGTAAAACAACAAAGGACGTTTCCTATTGAAAACGTTATGATGACACTATTTAATATTTATCTTCCTTCAAAACCATAAACTGGATGTTCTATAAGAAGAAATTGAAAATTAAGCTTACCTAAATACTCTGTATTATGAATCTTTAAAGAAATTAAGATAAACAAATCTACTATTTAAAAAAATACAATAACGTAATTGTTCTAATGAAATGTATGTATCACAATGAGATGAATATGTATAATTTTCTAGTAATAACATTTATAGAGTGAAGCCAGTTGTGAACTATGATGTCGCTAAATAAAGTTCTCAAAGTTCTTAAATCTCTTACTTTAATCACTTTTATACATTGTTGAGAACACACAACACCAGGGAAAGCAACGATTTATTTAGAAAATGAAAAACTAATATCCACAAATTATGAATATACATCTCTTCCCTCGTAAATCTATTACTGTTGTAAAAAGAATCATAGTTTAAGTAATTTAATAGCTGGAACTTCAAAACGTTTTGCTTTTAAAGGTATACGTAAAGTTTTCTGTTTGTTTATTGTAAAGTACAATTATTACAATAATGCACTATTTGTGCTATTCCTACCATGAGTATAGAAACTCAAAATTTAACATTATAAGCCCCAAGGCTTATGGGTGATCCATGGGTTAATTTGCTGTTTTTCTTAGTAAAATCATTGAAGTTTGTGATCAGTGATAACAGTATATTTTATGTTTTATCTCTTCTGAAATAATTTATGAGTAAAAAATATAAACCAGGTCTTTAATATAAACATATTATTTGAATGATTCCAATTTTTACAGTATCGGTGAACCTTGTTTTAATCTCTTTTCGGACCTTAACTAACAATATTTTTACCTCTAATAAGAATACTTACTCTGAAAAGAAACAACATCAATGAAGATAAAAATACAGCATAATCAGATTTACTGAAACTAGACATCCATACATTGGCTACTGAAAGATTAGATGAAAAATTAGAAATTTTATAATTTCACACTGGGTTAGTTTTCAAATTATTGTTTTTTGACCGAGAGATCTAGATTTGTTAATTAAAAAGAATTAAAGCTGAGCTGTTTACACGCTAACATAAACTTTACTTGCTAGGAATAAATTAGAAACATACATTTTTAGATATTTTGGTAATTAAACATGAAGAGGGAACTACAGAAACGTATTTGTGATAAAAATAGAAATTTTTATGAATGTTTAAATTTTTACAGTGAATTTCCCTAACACATAAAACGAAACATTCCCTACAATCTAGCCCTAAAAATTAGTTTGTGATACTGAGGAAAAAGGAATTCAATCATGTCACTGTTATAAATAAATTATCTAAATATTCAATTCCACAAACTTATTCAAAATGTAACGGAAAGGCGAACCTTCTTCAAAACAGGCAAAAGTTATTAGCGCTTTTCTCTGTGTTTTATTCGTATCAATATTTAAGTCAAATAAAAACAATAGTAGAGAGTTTAGTATCATTCTAAAAAAATAAAAAATACACAAGTGCTTATTGTAAATCTAAAAATTCAAATGAAATTGTTTTAAAAATAGTCCTAACATCAATGACGTAAAATAGCATTTTAAAAATATATATATTTATAAACATTGTTACGTATGTATTAAATGCTAATTATAAATCGACAACAACTTACCGTCACAAAGTAATAATGGTTTGACCAATTCATATATCTATGAACAATTTGTATTATTCGAGTGATTTTATTCAAACGAATCAACGTCCTAGTCGTTAAGATCTTTTGTGTGAGCCTATTTTGGCAGGAATAGTTTCTTCAACCGTCGTTATAGTCCGAGTTTTTTCCACATCTTTCAGTAAATTACACCCATTATATTTTGTAATGCTAATAATAAATAAATATTGATTCGCAGAGGTATTACAATGTTTAAACAATGTCGTGCTTCATATGTAACTGTCATTGTTTTATTTAATCAACCCCCCAGTAGCTCAGCGGTATGTCTGCGGACTTACACACTAAAATCCGGGTTTCGATACCCGTGGTGGGCAGAGCACAAATAGCCCATTGTGTAGCTTTGTGCTTAATTCATAACAATAACAAATTATTTAATTATTATTTTTAAAAATAAAATACTGCTACTTTATGTAAGTTTTACGTAAAAACTGAATATCCTCCGAAGTGTTGCGATCACAATGAGGTCATGACCAATACTTGGAGAAATCCTGTCCAAGTTGGGTTTTTTTTGCTGTTTCCTTAATTTCAAATTTACTAGCAGTCATGATCAAATTCAGATTTCATACTGTGACTTCGCTTGATTTTCTTCGGTTATGTTTTTATTCTTACTGTACACATTGTTTCAAAATCAGTACTGACGTCCATGCAAAACCCCAACAGTTAGGTTTTATATATAACGTGGTTGTTACTCTTTATGATGCATGAGCCTTAAGAAACCATTTATCATGTTTCAGATACTCTGTCGCTTAGAAAACGCATGCTATTTAAATATTTGTTGAAATAAGTTACTTGGACTTCTGTGAATTCTAAATAAACTATTTTACAAACATGTCTGCAGTAAATGGTAATGGATGAAAGTATCGGCGCTTGGGTTTTCCATTTATTTACAAAAATAAGAGTGTGAAATTATGAGAAGATATATAGATTTATGTATGTATTCAGGTTTACTTTTCACGTTCTTTATCATTTTTCATTTTACATTCAAAACTGTAGCCAGCTGTTTTCCACATATAATATATATATCCCATTTAAATCTAGGATTCTAAAATTCCCCGTGACTGGAGCGATATCGGTGTCTGAAATCTCTAACACTAATCTCGTTGGCTTAGGGACAGAGCAAACACGAAAATAGCAGAGGGAGAAAAGTATATAAATTAGTCAAATGGCAAAGCTCGTGTAATTTGTCAAGAAATAGGAACATTCAAGCAACACAATCACAGGATAAATAAATACATAAGGCTAATCATATTTTAGTTTGGAAATGAAGATTGAAATGTATTTTCCATAAGCAACATTTTACAAAGTTACTTTATTTACCACCAGAATAACTATTCCTACAACTTTTTAATTGCTTTAATAAATAAACATTTTCTACCTTTGTTGGAATATTTAAAAATAATATGTCACTTAAATTATGTATCAGGAATAAATGCAATTCGTTTTGTTGTTTCTTTCAGCACGAGCTAATTAATACCTAATTATTGTAATGTATTTGTTTTGACCCTCACATTGTAACGCCCCGGCAGCTGGGAGAACAAGTAGATTTGGTGCAACCGAGATTCGAACCCTCGACCCTTACATTACGAATCGAACTCATTAACACTCTTGGCCATTCAGGGTCATTATCGTAATATTTTTTTTTATCGTTTGATTACTCCTGTCTAAGAATAATGAATGCATACTTAGGTGTATTTATTGCGAAAACAACAAAAAAAAATTAATGAATACCTTAATAGTTCTTATTTTGGAAACACATAAGCTCAAATGAATTTCGCATTTCCATCCAGTACATGTTTTATACAACACCTAATATACATTTTTGTACAATAATAGGACCTTGTAAGAAATCAGATGGACAAAACTTTAGCCTTTTCTTTTATGACTACACTGATCCAATGTTAAAATAAACTTTAAATCTCAAATACTATACAATGCTTATTCTAGTAACAAGTTACTTTATGCTTGTCTTTATGAATAGAATGAGAGCATTCTAAATAACTCTAATAATTTTAATAAAACTTTCTTAACTATTTATCTAATGTAATATTTTAGAAAATAGTATTTTACATTAAGAGGTTGCTTAAATTATCTAATAACTGGTTCTGAAACCGTGGCACACACGAAAAACAATTTCAATATTTTCAAACAATAACCACTTCAAAATATATTTCTTGTGCGCTTTAACAGCATCACACATGCCAGTAATCCATAGACAACCCAATTTTAGAAACGTTTGTTATAACACATGTGGTTTCACAATTTAATTACAAACTGTTAAAAGCTAAATTTTACTTCATCCTGAAGTCATTGTTACCTTTCATCTCTAATGCAGAATGTAACATTCGTACAGTTATACATTTACATATAGTCACTTTTACTTTTAATGCATGTAACATTCATACAATTATACAGTCACTGTTACCTTTAATACGGCGAGTAACATTCGTACAGTTATTGTTATCTTTATGTAAAAGACCTAAACATAACAACGTGAATTTTCTTTACTAAGAAACGCGAACATGTTTAAGGTTGTTTTATTTTCACTGAGAAAACGTGTTTTCTTCAAATCCCTTTAGGAAAGTATTCTCTCGAACATGTAAGACGCTCTCATAATTTAGTAATTTTACACAATTTCGTTGAAATTGTGTGGTATTTTTTTCAAAAGGTTATGTAATCATCAGTGTTTCAATAATACTTACAAGCTATGTTGTTATGATACATTATCAATCAGTTTTCAACAATACCAATACTTACAAGTTATGTTGTTATGATACATTATCAATCAGTTTTCAACAATACCAATACTTACAAGTTATGTTGTTATGATACATTATCAATCAGTTTTCAACAATACCAATACTTACAAGTTATGTTATTATGATAAATTATCAATCAGTTTTCAACAATACCAATACTTACAAGTTATGTTATTATGATAAATTATCAATCAGTTTTCAACAATACCAATACTTACAAGTTATGTTGTTATGATACATTATCAATCAGTTTTCAACAATACCAATACTTACAAGCTATGTTGTTATGATACATTATCAATCAGTTTTCAACAATACCAATACTTACAAGTTATGTTGTTATGATACATTATCAATCAGTTTTCAACAATACCAATACTTACAAGTTATGTTATTATGATAAATTATCAATCAGTTTTCAACAATACCAATACTTACAAGTTATGTTATTATGATAAATTATCAATCAGTTTTCAACAATACCAATACTTACAAGTTATGTTGTTATGATACATTATCAATCAGTTTTCAACAATACCAATACTTACAAGCTATGTTGTTATGATACATTATCAATCAGTTTTCAACAATACCAATACTTACAAGTTATGTTGTTATGATACATTATCAATCAGTTTTCAACAATACCAATACTTACAAGTTATGTTATTATGATAAATTATCAATCAGTTTTCAACAATACCAATACTTACAAGTAATGTTGTTATGATACATTATCAATCAGTTTTCAACAATACCAATACTTACAAGTTATGTTGTTATGATACATTATCAATCAGTTTTCAACAATACCAATACTTACAAGTTATGTTATTATGATAAATTATCAATCAGTTTTCAACAATACCAATACTTACAAGTTATGTTATTATGATAAATTATCAATCAGTTTTCAACAATACCAATACTTACAAGTTATGTTGTTATGATACATTATCAATCAGTTTTCAACAATACCAATACTTACAAGTTATGTTGTTATGATACATTATCAATCAGTTTTCAACAATACCAATACTTACAAGTTATGTTGTTATGATACATTATCAATCAGTTTTCAACAATACCAATACTTACAAGTTATGTTATTATGATAAATTATCAATCAGTTTTCAACAATACCAATACTTACAAGTAATGTTGTTATGATACATTATCAATCAGTTTTCAACAATACCAATACTTACAAGCTATGTTGTTATGATACATTATCAATCAGTTTTCAACAATACCAATACTTACAAGTTATGTTGTTATGATACATTATCAATCAGTTTTCAACAATACCAATACTTACAAGTTATGTTGTTATGATACATTATCAATCAGTTTTCAACAATACCAATATTTACAAGCTATGTTGTTATGATACATTATCAATCAGTTTTCAACAATACCAATACTTACAAGCTATGTTGTTATGATACATTATCAATCAGTTTTCAACAATACCAATACTTACAAGTTATGTTGTTATGATAAATTATCAATCAGTTTTCAACAATACCAATACTTACAAGTTATGTTGTTATGATACATTATCAATCAGTTTTCAACAATACCAATACTTACAAGCTATGTTGTTATGATACATTATCAATCAGTTTTCAACAATACCAATACTTACAAGCTATGTTGTTATGATACATTATCAATCAGTTTTCAACAATACCAATACTTACAAGTTATGTTGTTATGATACATTATCAATCAGTTTTCAACAATACCAATATTTACAAGCTATGTTGTTATGATACATTATCAATCAGTTTTCAACAATACCAATACTTACAAGTTATGTTATTATGATAAATTATCAATCAGTTTTCAACAATACCAATACTTACAAGTTATGTTGTTATGATACATTATCAATCAGTTTTCAACAATACCAATACTTACAAGCTATGTTGTTATGATACATTATCAATCAGTTTTCAACAATACCAATACTTACAAGCTATGTTGTTATGATACATTATCAATCAGTTTTCAACAATACCAATACTTACAAGTTATGTTGTTATGATACATTATCAATCAGTTTTCAACAATACCAATACTTACAAGTTATGTTGCTATGATACATTATCAATCAGTTTTCAACAATACCAATACTTACAAGTTATGTTATTATGATAAATTATTCATCCATTTTTTTCAACAATACTTACATGGTATATTTTAAAACAAATTATATTATCCATCAGTTTACAATAATATTTACACGGTATGCTGTTACAATACATAAACTGCTCAATTTAAACGCTTCCTATTTAGCTGTTGTTAAAGATAAATAATTTCTGTTATGCCACTTTATATCATAACAAGAAAACTACTACACTTACCACGTAAACTTTTAAAATATTTTTTTTCAGTTTATACCTATATTAACATGCTGTAAAACACCCAAGCTGTTTCTAAGTGTTGTTTACAAAATATGGCTCACTCGGAAACAAAATTTTCTAAACAATTAATGCAACATAAATAATATAAATAATCTGTTACACCCATAAAATATATTTTATTTGTTGTCAATTTGTAAAGGAACCTTATAAAGGCATATTTAAGGTCTCGAAAAGTAATTCTGTTCTTATTGCTCTTTCATTCTAAAGGTAATATAACACCATTATTATACTTTAAACTGGAAACCTCGGAAACAAAACAAAATCACTTCCCGAAGTTTTAGGAAGTCATTTTTGGTAGTAAATGTCCGAAGAAAGTAAACGTATCTCGATATCTAATTTCTATACATTTCTATAAATAGAAAATCGATACCGTATTGTGTACACAATGAAAACTGATTTCGTACTCAATCTTTTAGTTTATTTCTTCCAACTATATAAAAAAAAAATTCCATTTTCAAAAACTGTAAAACTTCCAATCCCTCGAGTCTTCAATAAGTTAAAAATTTACGACCTCAAGCCAGTATTAGTTTTCGGGTTGCAGTGTTTTGATTGAGCGAGGTCTGGAAGAAATCGTTGCTAGTGTGACAGTCTTATTTCCTTCCAACCAACCATGTTCTGCATGACTGCATTGAAGCATATATTCACTCTATCGTTTATTGGAGTAGAAAATGTTCTTTGACACCTCGCAAAGTGTCACGAAATTTTTGACTACACAAAGGAATGTCAGTCTTTACCAGGTGTTTGAAAACTGTATGCGAATTCCTATACTACAAAAGTACAGTATATATATATATATATATATACATGAACGTTTCTCATTGTCTAGCAATAGAAATAGTATAACTTTTATTACTTTCGACTATGATGCATGATTATCAATTCACGTACACTACACAAAGCTATTAAATGATAACGACATACATAGAATCGCATCTGTGAATGGACAAAACCACATGGGAATTATGTCAATAATATATTTCATGCTCTCACACATAAATATATGTAAATTGTAATAAAGTTAAGAACTTATAATTTATTTTATTTTTAACATTCCAATTAATTTCTCCATAAATATTTCAATTAATTTCGGCTTATCTTTGAAACGCCAAATAACTTAATTAACTTGCTTAGGTTATACAGATCTTACTGCAATACTATTAACAGTCTAAACTTAGCAATTTTACTTTATACTACTGTAGTTATGCATCTACTATTAGTATCGTGCAGCAGGCAACAATCTTTAACGAACATTTATCTAGGTATAATTTATTCTGTAATTTTGGTCTCGAGTGAAGTTAACATAATTTTCTTTAAAATTATTTTAGTCAACGAAATACATCGTTTTGTATGCATGTTTTGCACCGCGAATCAACAATTCTATATACTTTTGCCTAAAATAATAAATTATACATCTCAATCAATTTTCAGTCATCATTTTTATAATGGCTAACCGATTACCGGTGGCACCAATACGTCAGATCCGTGTGTGACGTATTCATGACGTTGTATCTGCAGCTGTGTGTTTGCAAACAAGTAGCATCGCTTCAATAACATATTTCCAAGTTTTTTTCTCAATTTCTCGCCATAAATGACACTCTTACGCTTGAGTACTCGGTAGATATTTGAAAAGCTGATAATACAGAACTGTTTCGGAGACTATTCATCACTATAACGCCGTAAATGTCGAATCTGCGTGTGCTCTCTTCCCCTTTGATTTGCTGAGCGTATTGAGTTTGTTTTTGTTTGTTTTGGAATTTCGCTTAAAACTATACGAGGGCTATCTGAGCTAGCTGTTCCTAATTTAGAAGTGTAAGACTAAAGGGAAGACAACTAGTCATCACCACCCACCGCCAACTCTTGGGTTACTCTTTTACCAACGAATAGTGGGATTAACTGTGACATTACAACGCCCCAACGGCTGAAAGGGCGAGCATGTTTGGTGCGACGGGAATTTGTTGGGCTCGCGTAGTGAGCTGCCCACAGTGGAGAAAAATAAAATTATTCGTGACGGAAAAGAGAGGCGAAACAGGAAAATCGTGACACCCTATTGTAAATTAACATACACACCGAATAAAATTTTCCCGAAGATCGGGGTTGCACATCGTGTAATAAAACAAAAAGCTTTTCCAGTGTCATATACAAGCAAGAGTTTCGTTATGGTATGATTCACATACTCTTGCAAAAGAAGTCTTTGCATCACATTTATATTTTCTATGTACTGCTTTACTGCAGTTGATTCTTTAATACAAAAACATTGTTTTTTTAATTATTAGTTATTGTTTTGCTAATTATTAGTTACACTTTTGTGGGTACTTGTGAATCCATCAAGATTAACAAAATGTTCAAAATGTTTTATAACACTATTCATTTTTATCATTCGGTAAATCTAATATTTTCCTATTTATGTTTTCTGCTTCCATATAATTATGAAGTAACAAAACAGGTTTGAACAATGTCTAGTCAATAAGAGTTAAACAAACTACAGAACCTATATTCGTAGTTCTGGTATATCAATTTAAAATGCACTCAATTGTAATTCAAATGGGCGAAGAAAATGGCTTGTATAATACAAGTTTCGAAATATCCAAATATAAAAATAATTTGTTTATAATTTAGAAATATCAGATTAAATCGATTTTATGTTAATAATCAGATTTTTCTGTTAATTCAATGAACTGCTTTCCAACCAACAGATTCAAAGCATTGAAAGCTCATAATATTTGATTTCTACGTCACATAATACCACTGATAATTTGAATAAATATTAATATTTTGCTTTTTGGATAATATAAAACTTCTAGACTACAATAAACTTGTTACGTTTATCTCTCAGCTCCTTCTAGTTTCTTTGAGTTCTTACTAGACAATTTCTTTAACATCCTTTTATTCCATGAATTGGAATTGTTAACCCTCTTCTTGTTAGTGGCCCGGCATGGCCAGTTGGGTAATAGCGTTTGACTCATAACCCGAGGGTCACACCAAACATGCTCGCCTTTTTAGTCGTGGGGGCGTTATAATGTGACGGTCAATCCCAATATTCGTCGGTAAAAGAGTAGCTCAAGAGCTGGCGGTGGGTGGTTATGACTAGCTGCCTTATCTCTAGTCTTACACTGCTAAATTAGGGACGGCTAGCACAGATAGCTCTTGAGTAGCTTTGCGCGAAATGTAAAAAAGTAACAAATATAAAAAAATTCTTATTAGTATCCACGATGGTTGGATTGAAACCATAATGCATACTAACAAGAAGAGAGATAACAATCCAATCGTCATGCATACAAACAGAATTGTTACATCTCTTCCTGTTAATATAGAAGATGACTGGAATTATCAACTCTATTCCTGTTAATATCCACGATAGTTGGACTTTCTACCTCCCTTATGTTAGTATACACGATGGTTGTACTTTCTACCTCCCTTATGTTAGTATACACGATAGTTGAACTTTCTACCTCCCTTATGTTATTATACACGAAGGTTGTACTTTCTACCTCCCTAATGTTAGTATACACGATGGTTGGACTTTCTACCTCCCTTATGTTAGTATACACGATGGTTGGACTTTCTACCTCCCTTATGTTAGTATACACGATGGTTGTAACCAGAACATAAGTAAGGAAATTTTCTCCAATGAACTCTGATCCAGAATGTACTTTAAATTATAATTAATTTTTCAACAACGTTACTTGTTTAATTTAATTATTTTTATTGCCACGTTTTAAAGAATTTTATTTATTAAATTATAAAAAAACATTCTATAATTAACGTGAATAAAATAATAGTAATTTTATCTCCACGATGTATACTTATCTTTAAAGGAATACCTGAAATAGAAAACGACTCATGGGTTACATAAAACACATAAAACATGATTTTTGTATACATTGCATCAACTACTTTTCTAAGTTTCCCGCCAAAACAAACATTTTCGAGTATCTTCCTCAAAAAGTTATGATTTGTGCGGTTGAATATTTATTTTTCAATATTTAAGTTTATATTATAAATTCATCGATCTAGAACAGAATAAGTCTTTTTCTCAAAAATTAAATGACTCTTAAGCCTCATCCAATTTTTCTCTAGTCTTAATAAAATACTTTATAATCAGAACATAGAAGAGATACCAGTAATCGATAATTCAACTCTTTTAAATTTCCCTTTATATACACTAACTTTAAACACTGTTCTTCACATACTTCTACGTCACTTAAGTGTGTCCATAGATTCATTGAAAAGCTCGAGCAGATAACTGCCAATCGTATGTCAACATTCAACTAATCATTCAAACGTTAGAGCATCATATCCAGGCAACATTAAAAGCATCCAAACATTCTTCCAAACTTTTTGGTAAGATCAGCAAAACTTCAAAGAAAAAGTTATCAGTTTGATTTACAATTTACTCTGAATGTATCCTTTTGTAAAAATATGTAACTATATAATTTCATTTGAATACTGACTTATTGTTAATACAGCTTTTTGTTTGATAAACTTTTGTCCTAATCTAAAAAAAAAATAGAATGTAGGAATATGTCAACTCATCCTGTCACAGTGAAAGAAGTTATCAAGATATGTGTGGTATGTATGATTATTTGTTTGTTTGTTTTTATTTTGCGCAAAGCAACACGAAAGTTATCTGCGCTAGTTGTTTCTAATATAGCAGTGTAAGACTAGAGAGAACGCAGCTTGTCATCACCACCCACTGCCAACTCTTGGGCTACTCTTTTACCAATAAATAGTGGGAATGACCGTCACATTATTATGCCCTTACGGCTGAAAGAGTAAGCATATTTGATGCAACGGGGAGGTGTGTACTGAAAATATAGTCGAAAATAATGATTTGATAAAGTGCAATGTTAGGTATTTTAATGTGCACTTCTTATGAGCTGAATTTATGGAAAATATGTTCATAAATTTTCAAAAGCGAATAGACAATAAAATTATTATAACAAAATCACTAAGCAAACCAGATATATTTAATGACGTTGTTATTGTTGTTAATAAAATATTGCAATTGGTAAAACAAATTAATCAAAGCAACAGTGAGTTTCATAATACAAAGTATAATTTAACAGCTTAGCGTATGAAACCAACAGCTACGTGCGAAATAATTGATATTGTACATAATTTAAAGAATACTACAGCAATTGGATTGAATGATTTCTTAAGCACTTCCAAAACAGTGTTCAGTATATTACTGTTTCACTGCAATACATAATAAAATATTGAACTTTTAGCAAAGTTTGTTTGTTTGTTTGTTTGTTTTGGAATTTCGCACAAAGCTACTCGAGGGCTATCTGTGCTAGCCGTCCCTAATTTAGCAGTGTAAGACTAGAGGGAAGGCAGCTAGTCATCACCACCCACCGCCAACTCTTGGGCTACTCTTTTACCAATGAATAGTGGGATTGACCGTCACATTATACACCCCCACGGCTGGGAGGGCGAGCATGTTTAGCGCAACGCGGGCGCGAACCCGCGACCCTCGGATTACGAGTCGCACGCCTTATGCGCTTGGCCATGCCGGGCCTTTAGCAAAGAAATCTGTAAACACATGCCAATATTTTAAGAGGCAAGATAAAATA
Organism: Carcinoscorpius rotundicauda; assembly: GCA_011833715.1. Taxonomy (NCBI): domain Eukaryota; kingdom Metazoa; phylum Arthropoda; class Merostomata; order Xiphosura; family Limulidae; genus Carcinoscorpius; species Carcinoscorpius rotundicauda. The sequence goes on from CM022394.1 coordinate 22,490,468, forward strand.
TAAATTAAATATTCTCAAGACAGCTGGTATAGATTTGAAAACTTTAATTAAGATAAAGTACAAAACAACATTTTCACCTTCTTAGGTCATCTTCAGGTTAACAGTTAATAGTTTTACCTATACCAGCAATCCTGATAATAAATTTTTACTTTAAGTGAACTTCTCGTCATTACAAAAATACAAATTAGCAATCACAAACCAGCAATTACAATGAAAATATTCTCAAATATATTATAATACCCAATTTGTACTGGAATTTGCAATTTTTCACATAAGAAATAAGATTCATTCTCATAATATCCTTGGCAATTTGATACAGACAATTACAGAACACGCTATTTAACTTCATGAGAGATTAATATTTGATGATATGAAAATGTGACTTTATCACAGTAGTGGTTTTGAACTTATCTGGGAAATAATTGTAAAATGTACAATCAGTTCGAGAATTATTGTTTGTTTGTTTCACTTTTTGCCAAAGCTGCACGAATGTCTTTAACCACCTGGTCATGCAAGCCCCATAAGTACGCGAAAAAAACAGAGTTGAATTTAACTAAATTATTAATAAACGTTAGTATTTCCAATGGTTAAGTTGTAATGCATACCAGTTATATTAACCTATTTCCAGAAATCACTAGAATCGCAATTATAATACCCAAACTGTTTTGTTTTTCTATTTTCTTGGTGTTTCTTAAATTAAACATCTAACATGTGAAAATTGTTCGAGTCTTCTTTAACTTAACTCATCCACCAATAAATGACAAACGGTTTAACCCTTAAACTTTGATAACATTTTCTTCAAACATTTCCTGGGCAGTTGATTATTATGAATAGAGTGTGCTACTCAAATATGATCTCCATCAAAATCAAATAAACATTCGCACAATATCTTGCAGTAGTGTCTAGTTGGTGATCCTTGTATATTCGTAAATTTTTGCATCTTCTATGAGGTTTCTACAACACAATTTATCAACATTAAACTCCAACTAACCATTTTATGATATACCTTACTAATTAGAAGAAGTAGTTTATTTCGAGTCCTTACGAACTAATGGACCCCTAGTGCCCTTTATAATTCTACCATTTTCATAAGGTATTCAGATTGTAAGCATCATTGAAAAATATTTTACGAACTAGAGAGTTTAATTACGTCCATCTTTCAAACAGTCTCTGAGAGGAATTTAAATGTGCATTACATCGATTAATTAAGAGCAAATCTTACGAATTTCAAATTATCTCGTGTTGAATATTAATCCATTTTTTGTCGCACCAGTTAGAACGATTGTGCTCTAAGTACACAATTACTGTAAGATTTGGACTTAGAATAGAGATATTAGCTAATTCCGAATTACGCGTTGAAACTTAAGGTTTGAATTTCAAAAGTACAGCAGAATATTCAACTAATTATATAAATTTTACGATACCTTCGGGAAAACACGTAACTTCTTTGCAAAGTTTTATGTTGACGGCCCTCATCATAAGTTGATAACATAATTTGTTTGGCCAAAAGGAAATATTTTATTGAAAAACAATCAACTATTCATGAGACTTTAATCCCTGGTAATTCAAACATCTTTGAAAGCGTTAATTATTTTTAATGCTGTTTAGGAAATATACAGAAGTTTCCTAGTCAGGCAATTCCAATTTAAATCAAATAATGGCAAAACTAATCTGTCCCCCGAGACAAATCAGTCCAGTTATTGATGAGCAGTGGTTGAATACTTAAAACCACAAGAATACATTTCATTAATTTTCAAGAGGCAATGTTTAATAACAAGCGTTTTTTTTTCTTTAGCACGGAGCTGCCAATTACATTATCTGTGCTCTGTCTGCCGAGGAAATTTCAGTCTACTTGTAAGTCTTAACAGCTGACCCACAGGAGGACACGCTTATTAATAATAAAGCCTTCATTTATAATTGTAGATATGTATCTTGTCATATTAATCCGTTCTGTCTCTTCTTAACATTAATAGACGATTATTCTTATAATTTTCATTTTTATTGATTGCCAGCAATTGCAGTATTTTCACAGAAATGTAAGTTTCATTAAGTGAACTTACCCGCGAAATGAAACACGCGAAGAGCACGTGTTTCACACAGTTGTAGAGAGAGAAAAAAACAAAAAAACAAACGTGATTTTTCATCAACATAAAAATAACTTAAGACGATCTCTTTTTGCTCCAATTTTCAAATTTTTAAATTTGTGAAAAAGAAATTAGCAAACGTAATTATTTTCTAGAACTCGCATAATCGAACTTTCCCGAAACAGATGGTTTTAAATCAATTTTTAGGCAACGAAAGATTTTTCACTATTATTCAAACGTATTCATTTTTCTATGAAACAAACACTCGGAGTTCACACCTTTTATTTTCCTTCAGAACAGTAAAGCCCCTCAGTGGCTCAGCGGTATGTCTGCGGACTAACACTCTACCCGTTTCGATACCCGTCGTGGGCAGAGCACAGATAGCCCGTTGTGAAGCTTTGTGCTTAATTCAAAATAACAACAACAGAACAGTAAAACGTTAGACTACTTCGTTCTCATTCAATCTTCTTCAGTTAACACTTCCCTATTGTGTTACAGCCGTGTTTCTCGTGTAAAGATATTTTACAAACTGGAAGTTACCATGAAGCGACTGATCTAAAGCAGTCAGTTAGCATGCTGGTTAACAGAAGCTGTGAACCTGATGTCAATAATATTTTAGAATTCAAAGTAGATGGAATAGTTTTTCTTATTAACTCTATCTGAGGTAACAATTCCAACCATCATGTGTACTAACAGGAAGAGAAGTAGAAATTAAAAACATCATGCGTACTAACAGCAAGGAGATAACATTTGAAATGTGCGAAGAAATGTTAATCAAGGTTTCAAATAGACCGCATTTCATTTTACGTTTTCAGGCCTGGCATGGCCGAGCGCGTTAAGGCGTGCACTCTAATTCGAGGGTCGCGGGTTCGCGCCCGCGTCGTGCTAAACATGCTCACCCTCCCAGCCGTGGGGGTGTATAATGTGACGGTCAATCCCACTATTCGTTGGTAAAAGAGTAGCCCAAGAGTTGGCAGTGGATGGTGATAACTAGCACCCTTCCCTCTAATCTTACACTGCTGAATTAGGGACGGCTAGCACAGATAGCTCTCGATAGCGCGAAATTCAAAAACAAGCAAGCAAACCTAGCTAATAAAATAGTTTGTTTTTTTGTTTTTGTTTTGAATTAAGCACAAAGCTACACAATGGGCTATCTGTGCTCTGCCCACCACGGGTATCGAAACTCGGATTTTTTAGCGTGTAAGTCTGCAGACATACCGCTGAGCCACTGGGGGTCAATAAAATAGTACTTTGTTGCAAAACGTTGTAGATTTAACGGAATTTCTACTGACATGGAACTTTGGTTACACAGTTTAACATATTCATTCATTATTTGATTAATGTTGATTTTATTATTATTAGTGTTACTGTATAAATAGCGTTTCAAGTTATACATAATAGAGAAAATACTGTGTTCTTAAATAGACTTTTGACCTCATCCTAAACTTGGTACTTAGATATTTTTTGTTTCGAATATTTGAAAACTATGATCATATTATTTAAAATAATATTAAACAAAACTGTTCTATTAGTACCTGACTGATTTCGTTGCAGCTAAACCTTCAAATACAGTTCTTTAAAGATCAGACGAGTTGTTGTTTTTTTCTTTGGTGAACTGCTAGTCCATATCTCTAGATTTGTTTTTGTATATGTTACAATTTTCAAAGAGAGTACTTACATTTATGTAACAATATACGTTCATATATATATATAAAAACGGCTCGTTTGGGTTGAGAAAATGTTTCACGTGGAGGAACGAACAACGTTTCGACTGTCCGGAAGCTGACAACATGTCATTTACCTTTTTCTTTCTTTGTAAATTTGACGATGGCCGAAGAAGGTCGAAACGTTGTTCGCTCCTCTAAGTATAAAATTTTCTCAACCCAAACGAGCCATTTTTACACATATATCTTTCTACAAGTGGGTTTTCTCGACATTATTGATTTATATAGATTTATAGTTCAGTTAACTGGTTTCATTGGTATAGATGTCTATATATATTTTTATCAAGAAAAGTTACATTTTTCGGTTCAGGTTTAGGTCTTCCTATTTCTCTAACGAAAATAATATAACTGTTCAAAATACTAAAATAAATGCACACATCAAACTACTGGTTTATAAATAATTAGCTATACTCAGGATAACAACAAACATGTCTCTCAGTAAATACAGAAATCGAACGTGATTAATTTCTTTAGAAATTAACTGCTAAAAATTGTATTTTCGAGCTGATTCTATGCTGTTTTCATCTCAAGATTTAAATATGTTTATTATTTGCGCACTTTCTTCACATCCATGTCCTCCTCACCTCAAGAATGAACATTGTATGGCTTGTAATAAAGAATGTAGATTTCAACCTAGTAGCTTAAATGTAGCGTTAGTATGGTTGTTAGCATTATATGGAGTTAGTATGGTAGTACATTGTGGGTTAAGCCTAACAGTATAACGTGAAATTGATATTGAATTATAACGTGGAGTAAGAATGGCAATACAATGGGACATTAATGTGGTAATATAACTTAGTATTAGTATGGTAATAGAAAGGGCAATTAGGTTAGTAATATAACGTGACGTTAGCATGGTATAATGTGGAGTTAGATGGCTATTATAACACGAGATTAGCCTGGTAGTGCAGTGAGGAGTTAATATGGTACCGTAATTTGGGGTGACCCTTCGGTATAATATGAAGTTAGCCCATTATTATAATATGGAATGAACCCGATATTATAATATAGAATTAATGTAGTAGCAGAGTATGGAGTATAATGTGGAGATAATCTGGGAATATGATTTCAAATGACACTATTCTACTATTGAGAACCAATCACAGTACGGATTCTAATGTACATAGTGGATATTAGAGTAACTTAGTTACATGCTTGTTTACATTGTTGACGATTACGTCTCGTTTAACCTTACTACAACCACTTCGTGAACAAGATAGCAACTTTTAATTCTACATTTTCTATTGACTTTTAGTCACACAACAGTAATTTTATACGCTTTGTATTAAATATTAAATTTATTATAATAACGAATTCCTGATACCAACTAGTACACTTTAGTTATCAACATTATGTTCCAAATATCGAAAAATGTATTATACTGACCATTGTGGCATTTCTGTCTTAACTTTAACCACCAACAGAAAGTTCTGGAAAAACAAATGCTTCATATTTATTTATAGACTTCTAATACTTCGTATCACAAATTATATAACTTATACATTATATAACTTTCGTTGTATAACGAATAAATTTTCCATTTTTTTCCGTTCACACGAAGTAGTTTTTAATTGGACAGGCGATGTTCAGATAATTTTATACTCCTATTGCATAATTATATGATTCTACTAGATGGTAGAATTTATGAATATTTCTATGTCACTTTACGATCCTTTTATAAAAGTTAAAAATTCTCAAAAATCCTATAACGTGGTTTTAGAAATCTTCAATGGGAGGGACAGAGAAATAAGTAGATATAAAGTTTCCTTTTATTGACATTTTACAACCCGTATTCTTCCTCACTGAGAGAATAAAACTCCTCCAACAGTAATGAAGTTCATCATCTTCAGACAACGGTAACGAAGAAACAAAATCCATTAAACTCAAAGAAGGTAGAATGATAGTGAACAATCCGAGAGAAAGGTTACAATAACTGTAACTAGGACATACAAAGGAATAATCAGGAAAGACCAGTTGGGACTTTCCAAGAACGATGTACTACATATTATAGTCTGAAACAATATATTGAATATAAACTGGCTAAATTAACAAATATTAAACTGTGATGTATAAAAGTCGAAAGATAATTAGTGATATTTGAAATTAAATGGCGCACTGAATAGTTGTTGTTGTTGTTTTGAATTTACCACAAAGCTACACAATGGGCTATCTGAGCTCTGCCCACCACGGGTATCGAAACCCGGTTTTTAGCGTTGGAAGTCCGCAAACATGCCGCTGAGCTACTGGGTGGCGCACTGAAAACGTAACGGAAAATCTGAAGCAAGATTAGATTAAACAATTTGGTAGATTACACGTTAGCGATCACAGTTAAAACAGCATTTTAATAACTGGAAATATATGCTTTTTACGTTATCGAAAGATAGATTAATTATTATATTTAATTAAACATTACAACAGTCGCAATAAGAAAGGATGGTGTGAAAAATATAACCAAATGTCAGAAGCTAGAAAAGAAATTAGAATTAAGGGTAAGTAGTATACGAAATAAAATTTCAATACGGATTAAAATTATCAGCAAGCTGTATGGGCAGTTCTGTTTAAAATTTTATTACGTGAATCTACATAGAAACTTCTTAATAACTTAGTCATCGTTTTTATTTGTTAGTAAATTAAATGTGAAAAGTTTTTCCTTTTATACATATATTCAAATTTATATTAATATTCTTAAAATTTGCATGTATTGATCGTAATAAAAAAATCCAATCATAAAACCAACAGTTATTTTATATTTGTGCATGTACTAAATTGTTCCCCCCCCCCAAAGCTAAGAAACAAAAATAAATAATTCGAAAATATGACACTAGTAACAGGAAGTGCTTAGCAGTATACATTTGGTACGTTTTAAAGAGAAAATACAGATCGAAGACCCGTTATATCACTTTGTGTAGTATTCACTTGGGACTTTTCTATCTTGTCCTATCGATACGAAATATTTATGACCTAACTCATATCTGTGGAACACAGATAAACTTAAGGTCAACTTTTGCTTTTGTATGTCGCACAACATAAATTAAATACTGATTAATAATTTGTGGACACTAACAACACAGATAATTTATAATCAAAAGTCCTATCTTGTCAGCATACATACACAAATAATGTATAGATTCAAACAATCATTTTTTCTCACTGTAATGTATACATTCATAGATACACAAATAGACATATAAAATACAGCTTAATAAATACAACACAATACACTGTGAGTGCTATGGTTTCAGAACTATGTTTAAACTCACTTGTGTGGGTTATAGCTGTTTTCGAAAAATCAAAATGAAATAAGTTATATTGAAATGAAATAGACGTTTTGTTTGTACTTGAATTTCCAGGTATACTACAACAAACGATATTTTAATGTCGTTCACAGAAAAGCTTACTTAAAATCTGAGTTAGAAAATAACAACCAGAAATAATCATTCCAACCATGTAGTATGAAGAAACGACCTTATACATTCGGTCACGTCAAAAATAAAGCGATTTCTCTCCACACGAGCATTACCAACAATTTCTACAGGGAATTGCCTCCTCTACACCCCTTCAAGTGTCAAATAATGGTGAATGCTGTGATAGGCTTTACAAGATAACTGACAACAACAGCCGTCACACTGGGAAAAATGTCACAATCGCCTATCAGCTACAAAGAGACAAATCCAGTGACACTTTTGTGAAGCTTTACTTTTCTTGGCTAACCGATAGTTTGTCAATAATCTCCAGGATATACATTTATTAGTGAACGTGGTGGACAGCTATCTAAAGGCACTTTAGACAAGTGAACGTGTGCTAAATTATCACTTTTATACATAGAATGATAATGTTGATGTATATACATATATATATATGTATAAACCAAACAATTATAAATCCTCATTAGCCGAGTGACTGCTTCAACTCTCCAAGGTTTCGTTTTACTATTCAACATATTTGTACAAAAAAGCCTAATTTATTTAATTTCACACACGTATGAAATGCACACAAAATCCCTACCCATCTTTAGAATTTGTTATTTTGAATTAAGCACAAAGCTACACAATGGGCTATCTGTGCTTCATCTTTAGAAACATAGGTATGTGTGTGTATACTATCTTGAAATAATTAGTACACAAAATCAACAGAAAAGTCAAGTATATTTTAAAAGACCCAGAAAGTCGGGCATTTTCCAAATAATTCATTATTCTTCTTTAAATACAATATTTTCATCGAAACTCAACTTCAGCATGTAGCACTGACATATTTATATAACACTTCCATATATAAATATATATATAGTTAACACTTCTCATTTATAAATATATATATTTAACACTTCACATTTATAAATATATATAATTTCCATTGCTGTAAAATCACGTGCATATCAGATTGTATTTTGGGGGGCAAAGTTTCTGGAGCTTATTTATTTTGAGGTTTCTTATCATTATTTCTCATTGATCAAGTATGGATAAACAACAATGAACGTGTTGCTAGATAACGAAAGATTTCTAGATAAACAACAATGAACGTGTTGCTAGATAACGAAAGATTTCTAGATAAATAACAATGAACGTGTTGTTAGATAACGAATAATTTCTAGAACATCCTGTTCTCACCCTTGCCTACCCATCCTCAAACTTTGAATTTTTTATACGTCCATATTTAATTTTAAAACATTTACATAACTAAGCCTAATCCATCAAAAAACACAGGCATTAAATGTAGTTTCACATATTTTCCGTCTTACAACCTCCAATAATTCGCTTTTAAGCGAAAATAAATTCATATCTACTCTTGGACTTATTACGAATCATCGGTTGAAACCGGTTTCTAGAATTTCACCTTCTTTGCAGTTCTTCGTCCAATTTTATCAGTGATCGAAGTGAAACACTAATAGAAGGACCAGTTCAACATTGACTGGTTGAAGGGCGATTATATTTATATATATATATATATATAACGTTTGCACTCCTGAAACTTTAAAGCCGAAAGTAAACATAAAAATATTTTTTTATTTTTTTTGAATTAGAAAGATTTATGCAGCAAGAGATTATACTCGTTGTCACAGATTAGTTTTTCTAAGTTTAATTAGCTTCAAGTTTTAAAATAATGCTGTAAAAACATTGTCTTCATTTACACTGGACACGGGAAAGCTCGAGACGAAATTAAAATTTAAATAATTAACCTTGTGCTCAAAAAAGTTTAGTTTTCAAATCCCACATGTACACAATTTTTTCTTGGATGTTGTTATATCACATACAGGCTGGTTATAGCTTAAAAATGCTTGGTTTTTACTTTCAGATGAAACTCGACATACTATGCGAATGCTTTTGATTTTAACTCTGTCTAAAAATCTGCTTCCCTTTGGTCTGTTTTACTACTGTGATAATGCATTGACATAATTGTGATGGGAATTCGATTCTTCTAATTACGGTTTTATTGCTAAGATAGAATCTTCATGGATATGCAAAGCTATTTAAGTTAGAGTTTCTGAATGTCACTAAAGCTATTACCAAGCGACATATCCTCAATGCTTTCATTGGTCACTTTACGTTTATGTAAGTTATCTCTCTCAAACAGTTTTTGAAACAAGAATCTCAATTACTCTAGCATTTCCATAGAGAATAAAGCATATTTCTGTGCGCTGAAAACATCTATAAACTGTAAACTACTATAAGTCTAATTTTGGAGGGATACAAATGATATATAGTCATTAAACCAGGAACGTAAAACTGAAGAAAGTATTTTTTCAGATACTACCATAGAAAGTTAATTAAATAAATACATTGCGTTCGAAATATTCAAGTAAACTTTTATTGAGGCATTAAATTAATGACTTTTTTTCAAATAATATTTTCCCTTCGCCCTCTCTAATTTCTAATATGAATAATATATGTGTATAAAAATTATAACAGTGGAAAGTTCAGACATTTCTAACACTTGAAAGAATTGTCTCATTGCTCGTTTATAAGTGCCATCTAGTAGATAATATCTTAAGTATTAAAGAATTATATTTTAAATATATTAAGATTTGATGCGCTCTGTTGTGTTTTCTGACAACAAAGAAATCAAAAATAGAGAAATATTTCTTCAATAACATCTGATCAATGGCTTTGTTTCCATTATTACAAACTTGTAATTTTAAAACATTTGAAGAGAAAAATAATCACAAACATCGTTGTAACTTGCACAATAAGTAAAGCTTTTTTTTAAATTTTTAAACATGCTTTAACAAAACACTTCCCTAATAGTTCACTAATTTTTTTCCCTTCAAAAAATTATTTCCAATTAAAATTTCATTTTTAAATATGAATTTATTACATACTCATCTAATAAATAAATTCTTGAAACTACTACAAAAATACGAAGCTTGTTTGTTGTATTTTTCATCAAATTAATTGTATGTTTTAACGAGAAGCTACAAAATGAGCCACCTGCTTTCTGTCCAACACGTGAATCGACCTTAAAAAATTATTAAGAATGTTATATTTAATGACAATGATAAGTGCCAAATGCCAGATGTTAAATTATTAAGGTAAAAGTCTGTGTAGAAAAGTAAATGGATTGGTGGGCTCACGAGGACAAGAAAGTGTCTCTTAGATGGTTTATCTTTAGAGAACCAATCAACTATCAAATGAGAGACTGATAAAGAACAATACGCTAGCAGTAAATGTAATTCACTCGAGACTTTGTTCTCAACTGACAGAGCCAATACAGCATATCATGAAGTATAGCTAATACTAGAGGCTGACAAACCTAAGACAAATAGGTACATTGCTCGTATTACCTTCAGCTACTACAGATATAAGAAAGGCGTCGAACCAAGAGTAGTTTTTATTGTTTCATGTTACGTTATATATCCCAGTGAGGAAAGAGAAATACGTCGTTGATGGAAGAAAAGAAATGTTTGACAGGCTCGGCTATCCAGATCAGTTAAGTTCTGGCTTCTTCAGTATTTGAGAAGGAAAAAAAAAGTATTAAAACTTATTTTACGAAATTAAATGAAAGACACAAAATATTGGTTCGTGGGAAAACAAAATCAAGAGCAATTATGCAAAAACAACATCAAATAAAAATTACGAGTAATCAGATAAACAGAAAAACAACACTAAGGCACAGCATATTAAAATAAATTCCACACGAGAAACAAAAGCGACAGTAACATTTCTTAATTCATGCACCTAACTAGTGTTGAATTTGTGCCAATCGAACGTTTTTTATAAGCATTAGGTTGCAGCCGGACGTTTTACGCATACCTAGAATTTGTGTACCAACCAGACATCTGATGTACAAGACATTAATTATCTATAAATCGGATATCCGATATTCTCATATTATATTTCGCATAATTACATCCTTGAAGTTTGTAATATATTTCCCAATTGATAAAAATAATACACATAGAATAGCATAATTAATTGCAATAAAGCACAGCGGCCTTTTTAATTAAAAAAATGAAATCCTACAACTTAGAGCTAATTTTACTACCACAAACTATCAGTCTGATTTGTATACAACCAAGAAACAGTGGCACGGTTAACCACTACATATTTGGTTCATGATGAATTCTCGACAGTTTGACAGTGCAGTGTCTTCACAATAAAACAATGTAGAATTACCTTAAAGCATTTCACACAGGAAGATCTTAAGCCTATAGACATTCGGATGAAGATAGGCTTCAACACTTTCGACGGACGCGTAAATCTTACAAAGTGAAGTGTTTACTACATCTTTGAAACCATGCCTTAAACAAAGTTATACCAACGTCCAAACCTACAAAATGTATGCAGTGATTACAATAGGTAGTTATACAATCGATATAACTATCATTATGAGGTTGGATATGTCTCTTGTTACTCAAGTATCAAACGAAATCTACTGTTTCAGAGAAAGATGGCTGAAAAATAGAATTGTAACTATTCCATTTGACCAGTCCTAATACAGCATTAATGGTCTTTTTTATTGTACCTATTCTATTTGGCCACTCCGGCCAGCCATAGACAGATGGTTAAGGCGTTTGACTCGAAATCTGAGGGTTGAGGGTTCTGATCTGCGATCCCCGTCATACCAAACATAATCGCTTTTTCAGCTGTTGGAGCGTTATAATGTGCGATCAATCCAACTATTCGTTGGTAAGAGTAGCCCAGGATGATGATGACTAGTTGCCTTCTCTCTAGTCTTAAACCGCTAAATTATTGACAGCTAGCGAAGATAGTTCTCGTGTAGCTTTGCGCGGAATTTATAAAACAAACAAAAACAAAATCCATTTGACCAATCCTAATATTGTATCAATGGTCGTTTCTATTGTAACATTTCTATTTGGCCAATTCTAATGAAGTATCAATGGTCATTTATGGTTTGGACTTTTTAAACACGATTTTGGAAATCAACTTTTGTCTAAAGTGGCGTGTCTATGGAGTTTGTCGAAAAGATGGTACAAGACTGATTGCACCGTCCTTCATAGAAAGTTGTTGCCATGAAAACTGTGGAGTTGCAGTAGTGCATATTGATAGATCACATGGAGAACTAACTACCCACCAAGGAGGACGCAAGACCTGGAACACCGTTTCTACGAGGGTGCGGTCAACCTAAATATATTGCACATCAAGATATTTGTTTACTTCAAGCACATATACGGTATGTTTACCACAATCCAGAGAAATAAGTGTCTCTTACAAGTAAAAACAATGTCAAACTTTAGTTGCACTATCGTGATAAATTAGGTTCACAAAGTGAACTGACGATGACCGAAGAAGGTTGAAACGTTGTTTGCTCCTCTACATAAAAATTTTCTCAACACAAACCAGCCGTTTTTACATATATATTTTGTCTGCACGTAGGTTTTCTCGTCATCACTAAAGAAAACCTTTTTAAGCAGTTAAAATTACGTCACAGTTATAGAAAGGTGACGTATTTGTATTTGGAATTTCGCACAAAGCTACTCGAGGGTTATCTGTGCTAGTCGCCCCTAATTTAGCAGTGTAAAACTAGAGGGAAGGCAGCTAGTCATCACCACCCACCGCCAACTCTTGGACTACTCTTTTACCAACGAATAGTGGGATTGACCGTAACCTTATAACGCCCCCACGGCTGGGAGGGCGAGCATTTTTGGCGCGACTCTCAGATAACGAAGCGCACGCCTTAACGCGCTAGACCATGCCAGGCCTCGCCCTCCCAGCCGTGGGGGCGTTATAAATTGACTGTCAATCCCACTATTCGTTGGTACAAGAGTAGCCCAAGAGTTGGCGGTGGGTGGTGATGACTAGCTGCCTTCCCTCTAGTCTTACACTGCTAAATTAGGGACGGCTAGCACAGATAGCCCTTGAATAGCTTTGTGCGAAATTCCAAAAAACAAACAAACAAATAATGGGAAGGCAAGCATGTTTAGCGCGAAGAGAACGCGCACCCGCGACCCTCGGATTACGAGTCGGACGCCTTACCCGCTTGGCGATGCCAGACTCTGAAAAGAGACGTACCTTTACCACTATTATGGTTGTCCTTATACGTTTGTTTTGTAACAAATAATTAAAGAATCTACCTAGATGTTGCATTTCTCTGACTATTTTTGTTTCGTCGGTTAAACAATCATCCGCAAACTTCTGTTTTTCAAAAGGCTAAAACAGAATTTATAAATATAATCATTATTTCTTGTACGGTAGAAAGACTAAACTGCCATGTTTACAGTTTCCAACAAAAACTTGTATTTCAGTTCTGAACACTAATTTTTATCGAATAAACTGTTTAGACTTCAAACACAAAACTTAAGGTACCCTAACTGTATGCAATAAGTTAATCTATCTTAGCTTCCACTCTGAAATTAACTCGTTTCAACACAGTGCATTAGAGTTCAAATATTCTGCATTTTGTTAAATAAGAAACTAACACGGGCGACATCTGCATTAATGAATAATAACCATTAAGTAAATATTTCTAAAATAACACTTCGGTATTTCGTGGAAAGGATGAGAGTTTTTTTTGGCTGAACTAAAGTTAATTACGTTTCAAAATTAACACTGGGAATTCTTAACGAACCTACAAATATTACTGTGATTGCAGATAGGATAACGGACAAATAATACGTCTAGAATCTTTATTACACTCAGAAGTGTTAACAGAATTAGCGAGATACCGTCATTTAGATCATTAATTTATTACACTGGTGGTAATACCGAGGCGAGACAAGTTACTGCGTAGTTAACTAAGAAGACAACGCACTACATTACAATGAGGCCTACACATACATTGTTGAAGGCTAGATATAATAAAACAAATCACACCAATGTCGCACACAAGAACACACTACAACACAAACAACAGTGTCAGGTATGTTAGGTGCGCCTTAGTGAAAAGAACTTATCCAACCGTAAGAAAACAACACCGAGAACAAAGTTTGATAAATATATCATTGTTCATTTGTTGTTTTGTTTTTAATTTAGGGGGAAAATTAATTTTCTTTCGTTTAATAGTAATTGTCCACCTGCAGTCACGTTATTTGTTTGAATTACATTTCGTTAAAACAACCGTTTTCTCACAATAGGAGTTATGGACTTGAGCACTCTGTGTTCTTCCCACGACGATACGACATGATACTATATTGACAGATACCTCTCCCACAAGGGAACATTTTACACGTAATAATACGCAAGTTTATTTTCTTCATGTGTCAATTTTTTGTTTGTAAAATTTTGTTTTATATTATGAAAAACTCTTTTAAGCAATCATTAAAGGTAAAGACATGTTTCATCTTCAAGTGTTGAAGGAAACCGTTTTTAAGGTATTAGATGTCTCCAGTGGCGTATGTTTGAAAGATCAAAATGCTAGCACACTCTTTTGAAATCAATCAACTGTCCTTTTATTTCCAGGTTCAGATGTAACACATCGAGCAAACCATATGAATAATCTTATTTCCAATGGTGCCACTCTTTTGGAATATCCTGTACATCACATTATTTTAAAGATCTAGAAATACACTTAAAATGTTTTGAATTTTAAAGTCACCTTATTCTAGTGATAATTGTGGCTTCAACATTAGAATTTCTATTCATCGTGTTTTAAATATGAAAATATAGTTGTAACAAAAATGTGGGTCGGCCATTTTCTACTAGATAGAGTGTAAGGCTGAGTATTTTATATGCTTCCGGCCAGTTACCTCTTTCTTTGTGGACCTGACGATGACCGAAGAAGGTCGAAACGTTGTTCGCTCTTCTATTTGAAGTGTTTTCTGAGCCCAAAAGAGCCGTTTTTTGCATATAAAATTCTCAACAAGTGGGTTTCTCGACATCACTGAAGGCTGAGTATGGGAAAGCCCAAGGCTACAGCAGTCATTACGCTACAACTTTCTGGTTTAATATTGTAATAATCATATCTCTATTCGGTTAGAGAGATTAGACAGCAAGTGTTACTGACAAATTATCTTCCATCAGGTCAATAGTTTTAAAATATGGATAGCTGTAGTTTAATGTAAAGGTTTTCTGTACTTAAACTCATGTGTTGCACAATGTGACGTACTGTTTGATACTTCCATCACGTGCTCTGTCCCAACCTTAAGAACTGTATTTCTCTTTTTACTTCGTTCTCATTTCCAGCACATTACATAAACCTCACTGCTTCATCGCCAGTGTTCAAATAAACTACATTCCCCACACTACCACATTTCCGAGTTCTAAATGAGACACGACAACTAATCCTGTTTGTTTTTAACATTTATTTCCCGGTATTAACTACTTAATGCACTTGTTTTACTTTATCAAACTGGTGTTTATCAAGTACTGATAACAGCTTAAACACTAAAGCGATAAATAGTTATTTAAAAATATGGAAAATGTTCTGCCTTTCGATCTAAGTCTGAAATGACATGTTTAGATACATAAAAATACTTTACATTTCTGAACAATCCTGTCATCTTAGTGCGTTCCACGTATTTCACATCAGTATCTAAATTTCACGAATAATTTTCTTCTCAGATGTTCTGGACATTCGTAACCTCTGGTGACTTCCTACTCAAATAAGTAAATGGAACATTAAAAGCCCAGTTTCGTTTTATGGCTTATTTTACCACAGTTTTTGTTATCATTGCTTTAACTGTGACCTAAATCTAAGTGTCACAAAGTTTCTCCAAGGCCATAATATGTTTTTTAATCTTCAAAACAGCTAAACATTAAACACATCGAACACTTTTAAACATCACAACTATACAACTAAGGCATTTTGGTAAGAACGCTGCAGACAATGGTTAAAGTAAGAATACTTTAACATTCGATATTTTCAAGTTCTAGTGTAACATTCCTCATGTATTCTAACTGAATAGTACACATTGATAACACAATAACACGCCAGTATCTAGAGTACACAAGAATTAAATTACCCAAACATTTCATGAAAGACGTTAAAAAGAAAATCTGACAGTTCTGGCTGCTTTAAATGTTACTTTTATCGCCAACTAATTCAGGTTCAATGACTCCTCTGAGGATGGGTTCGTCATGCTACGAATAACAAGAATTATCCCAGTTTCTCACACATTTCTCCTCTAGATCGTTGGTATTTATATTTTCCTAACACGTTTTCAGATGTTTTTCTGTGAACTCAGTTTTAAGCCATTTCCTGTTTTACTGAAACCGGTTTATAGAAATATTCATTATTTTCCATCTCATTCATAACACTGATGACGTGTTTCTATTCTTTATTGAACCCTCAAGTGTTTCACAAACTAAGAAGCTTATGTATAAGAGCTCTAATACTTTATAAAATAATCCAGCCAAGTTTATTGCATTTACGTCTACTTTGTTTTACTTCTACAAATTTTATTTATCCACGAGGACTGTTTGCATATTTACTCTTCTTTCCTTGTTGGGAGGACGTGCAGGTTGTAAGTGGAAGAAAACGACAACCACTCACCCAGAAGGACAAATCTGTCACGAGGAAATCCTTCAACCACTCCAGCATTATATAAGTACAATACAAACTGAATCTAGAACATCCTACTTCCTTCTAGAACTCTGGAACAGAATCAAGTGCTTTTATCCATTGACAGACAGCATTCTAGTAGCACAGACCACAGTCTTCTATAAGCATATCAGCCTACTTCAAAAACAGAAAGAGAAGATCATACTCTTGGAAATATTTTTTGTATTTTAACTATCTGTCTATTCACAAAGTTAATAGAATAAACATAATCTACATTCAACAAACCTAGATACTATCATAACCCATACTCAACAAACCTAGATACTATCATAACCAATATTCAACAAACCTAGATATTATCATAACCCATATTCAAGAAACCGAGATACTATCATAACCCATATTCAACAGACCTAGTTATTATCCTATTTAGTTCTGAGGATTGAGAATAATCTCTTCATTTTCTTGAAAGGTATTAAGCTGTTCGAATTTCATTCACGTGTCTTGCTGGAAATACTAAAATAAGCACGATTTATATCTGAAAAACTGTTTTCTAAAGACCGAGAAACCAATATGAGCAACCACACCACACAATAATGACTAAAGCCAAGAATAACCCCATTTTAACACCTTTAAAAGTAGCAATTCAGCAACTACCAAAAACCTAATAATTTAACGTTCTGAAACTTTTAGTTTTATAACAAATTCAAACGTCTGTGTGACAAACTATAATTACACTAAAATAAATCACCGGTGAGACGAATGTAAAAATATATAATAATAATAATACATGATCACAGTATTGCACTCTGGTAGACTTTAATTACACCATAGCTCAGCAAACCAAGAAAGTTACCTATATTTATAATAACTTGATTATATCACAGCTCAGCTTGCGTATACATCTACCTACCTTTGTAAGAGTTATATTATACTGTAACTTCTATTAAATTATAACTAGTTAATGTACTTCAGCAACTAAGATAACCGGATATTTTGTATTATTTGCTATTCTATTGTTCGGTTCAACAACAAATAATATTAAAACGTTAATTTTTTTTTCATCTGTTTATCGTTAATAGCTTAAATAAGTTCAATTTGTAGAACCTCTTGCTTCCTTACGTCGATTGTGAAACAAATCCTTATCCCACATTAGAATATCACAATGACTGGATTCCAGATTTAGAAATTCATGTTAACGTTGTTGAAGGTTTTCTAAAAGACACTCTAAGCTTCAATCTACTGGCTGATATGATGTCATTAATCATTCAGCTCACGCACAGACAACACAAACTGCTTGTCACGTGATTTGCTGATTGAATATTCAAAGTTATTTTAATATAATTTATTCAAACCTCAGTAGAGCTTTTGGTACTTAAATTATAAAAGCCGCGGCCTCAGATGTATGCCACTTGTAACTTATTCAGAAGTGTACATATAAGATGTACACATTGTACATATAAGATAACCTAAAGTAACACCAAGAGATTACATTCTTTTATCACAGGATAATGAAGGTAGATCCACAAACGTAACCGTACATTTTCATATCGATAAATTGTGCCAGACGTATTTACTAAACCGTTTGATTCTTTTTTCGAAATTTAATAGCTAAAAATTCAAGTAATTATACTATGTTAAGACCCAATAATGGGATATCTGTAATTCAATATTTATTTAACAAGTATTAAACAACTGATGCACAGCTGTATATAGACTTTATCAGATATTCAACAGTGAACACTCCTTATTCTAGTTTCTTTGGATTATTCGTGCAAGGCTACAGAATGGCTAGTCATCCTAATTTGGAAGTGATACGAATTAGAAGGACGACAGCCGGTGAGCAGCTCTTACCAAAGTAGGATTTGATCGTAACTCTTATAACGCACACACGATCTCAAAATGTCAACCAGCTCAAAGTACGAGTTAATTTGAATGTTTCTTATGTATAAACGAAGTAAGCAAGTTGTTGATAATTGTTGATAGGAAAGAATATACCCTACTCAAATACCCTTGACATCAAACTGTGCTCTAGTTGAATCTAATTTGAAATGGTTGGTTATGCTAACACCTGTCTACGGTTTGTACTGGCGTCAAAAATCGCGTAGTTATAATTTATTCCGCCATATTTGAAGATACGTGCTGACGTTTCTCTTAAATAAAAATAATAAATTTGTCTTCTAGCATTCTACGAGATGACGTTGCAAACAGCACTATGAGTACCGCTTGAAGTTTCATCGAAAGTTTTGCTACTGTTGAAAGATGAAAGAGAATGTTTGATGCCCGGTGTGGCGACATCCAATGAAACAGAAACTTACGTCACGACCTCTGTAGATAACATGGATTTCCCCAACGTGTTTCATTGAACTTCAAATCACTTTCTACAAGTATATCTTCTTCAAAGTAACACATACATTAAAGGTGGACATATTTACACCTAAACAAGGATATTTTTTTACGCATTTTGTAGACCATCAAGATTTTACTGTAGACCATTATAAAAATAATTTCGTATCGCGTGTATTGCTACCAGTTGCAAAGTATGTATGAACAGTGCAAACATTTCGTCACGCCTATACGGCGCCATCTGATACATTACACGTTTATATACACAAATCAGTGACACCATGAATAAAGCTGAACCTTAAAATGAAAAATACATTTCCTAAACTGAAACCAAAATGTTTTTATCTAGCATGAAATCCAAGTGTTACAATCTAAACTTAAGTGTTATCACATAAACCAAAACGTTAATGTTACTGTCTAAATCGAAAACTGGTATCATTTTAACCAGAACCTACATCTTATTATCTAAACTGAAATTTAAGTGCTCTTATCAAACCTGAAACGTAAGTGTTACTATCTAAACTGAAACTTAACTAACACTAAACGTTACATTTAGTTAATGATAAACAGCATTCTCCCGACAAACCACAAGTACATAAGTGGTCTATCTACCATATATACAAGTGTAAATCCTAACTGTTACTATCTGAAATAAAAACCTAACTATCTAATCCGAAACCTAAGTGATGTTATTAAACCAAAAGCTTAAGTTTTGTTCTATAACCTGAAACACAAGTGTTACTATCTAAAGTAAAACCTAAGTTTTAGAATCTATCATGAACATAATTGTTACTATCTGACTTTAAACTTAAGTGTTACTTCCTAACCAGAAACCTAAATGTTACTATCTGACATAAAACCTAAGTGTTACTATCTAAATTGACACCTCAATACTCTCTAACCTAACACTATCTAAACTGAAATACATAACCTGAAATCTAAGTTTTATTTTATAACCCTAAACCTAAGTTTATAATCTAATATGAAACCTAAATTTTATTATGTAACCCGAAACCTAAGTGTTACTTCATAACCTTAAAGGTGTTTTTATCTAAACCGAAACCTAGGTGGTACAAAATGAACCGAAACTTAAATTTAACTATTTGAGCTTAAACCTCAAGTGGTACTATCTAAATTAAATCTAAATGTTAGTATCTAACAAAAAACCTAAATATTAATGTCTAGCTTGAAACCCAAATCTTGCCATAGGAAATGAAACAGTGTTGCTATATAAAGTGATACGTGAGTGTTATTATCTAAACAAAACCGAAGTGTTACTATCTAAGGAAAAACTAGATATAATCTGAAACAAAACCTAAATTTTACTATCTATATCGTACCCTAAGTGTTACTATCTAATCATAAACCTAATTTTCTTATCTAACACGATACCTAAGTGCCATTATTTAAGTTGAAACCTAAATTTTGTTGTGTAACCCGAAAGCCAAGTGTTACGATTTAACATGAAAGGTGCTTTATCTAAGCCGCATCCTAGGAGTTACTATCTAACTCGAAACCTTATAGTCACTATCTATACCATAACCTAAAGGTTACTAACTAGTCCGAGTCCTACGTTTTATTACTTAATCCGAAACCGAAGTGTTAATGTCTAACCTGAAACCTAAAGTTTGTTATCTAACCCGAAACCCAAGTGTTACTATTTGACTTAAAATAATATTTTATCAAAATTAAAACATAAGTTTGCTATCTAAACTAAAACCTAAGTATTATTATTTAACCTAAAACCTATGTTAATATAAAACCTGAAACTAAAGAGTTTTATTATTTAAACTGAAACTTGAGTTTTATTATCTGAACTTAAACCAAAGCTTTTTATCTCACCCGAAATCTAAGTGGTAATATATAATATGACTTCTAAATTTTATTATCTAAGGCAAAATATAAGGGATACTATCTAAACTGAAACTTAAGAGTCATAATCTAAACTGAAACCTAAGTGTTACTATCTAAACCGAAACCTAAATTTTATTATCCACTCGGACATCTATGTTACAATATAAAATGACACCTTAGCGTTACTATCTAAACCGATCGATCTGTTTGTTTGTTTCTGAATTTCGCGCAAAGCTTCACGAGGACTATCTGCGCTAACCCTTCATAATTTAGCATTGTAAGACTAGAGGGAAGACAGCTAGTCATCACCACTTAAGCTATATAAATGTTGCTATATAAGTCGAAACCTAAAAGTTTCTAAACATTCGAAATTCAGTAATCTAAACTTAAACTTGAGTTCTAGTATTTAACCCGAAACCTAAATGTTATTATCTTAACTGAAAGTTTCACTATCTAAACTTAAACCTAATTTCTATCATCTAACCTAAACCCTAGGTTTTATTATTAAACCCGAAACGTATGTGTTTTCATCACATTTGTTAGTAACAACTTCACAAAAATAATCTATACAATATCTTTATAATATATATATATATATATATATATAGATTTCAGTCACTTTCACAGTGATGTTTTTGTATCATATTTGAACTTAATATTCGTCTCGCCTTCACTACTATTTCTGTTCAAAACAGTCATTCCTTCAGTTTATTTTGCGCAAAGCTACACCAGGGATATCTGCACTAGCCAACCCTAATTTAACAGTGTCAGACTAGAGAAAGGTTAGCTAGTCATCACCACTCACTGCCGACTATTGGGCTACTCTTTTACCAACGAATAGTGGGATTAACTGTAACCATATAACGCTCCCAAGCCTAAAAGGAGAGCATTTGGTGTGACGGGCAATCGAACCCGTGACCATCAGATTACGAATCGAGTGCCATAACCATCTGGCTATGTCGGAGCTTTTCTGTTACTTATGGATAGTTTTAATAAAGGAATTCAAGGTTTATTTTTTTTCCTGTAAATAAACATAATTTACCTGTCTTACGTCACATTCCTTTTAACACTGTTTGTACAGCAGGTGTCTATAATTTGTTTTTGTGACGACGCTTTCAAGGCTGTCTTTCATCGTCCCTAATTTTGAACTATTAGCCAGATAGTAAGCTACATCTCCTATCACATAATGAAACTACAGTTTTTTCGAATATTTATCTTTTATGGTATGAGCACATATTCGAACCCGGCTTGTCAGCACCAAATCTAGAGATCTGTCACAGGGCCAACATACAAAAAAACAACAACACCATACTGCATACGTAGAATATCACACATTTTCAAAAAGGCATTTTGTTTTACAAGTTTGGAAACCGTTTGAATAGTAGAAAAAAAATAGCAACACTTATTAACAATCATTTATTTTCGCCAATGTGGTTTCCAAATAACCTTTTTCCTCATTTAACTTTTCTTTTAGGTTACAAATAAATTTCAATGTGGCTAATGAAATTTTTATAACCCTTACTTTTTAAGTAGCTTCAAATAAAATAAATTATTATGACTTCTCCAACACACTTTATTTGGAAAGCATTATTTGTAACCCTAATGAAATATTCTTCCTCTGACGGTTTAGTCTCGTCGGCAATGAACGTAGCACATGTGGGTTGGTTGACGTGTTATCGTAATAACGTTCTTTTGTACTTAGTTCAGAGGCTCGTGTTAAAACTACTCTCATTCCTTCTCATTAGGAACTCGAAGATTTGTTTGTAATTATTTTAGTAACGTGAAGAATGATTAACTATTTGTCAAGAAATAAAGACAGCGAGAATACCACCAGCTTATCTGACATGAACATCAATGCTTTGAATGAGCAGTTAATAGAAGTTTTGACATTTTAATCAAACTAGTTCATGAAACTGTAAAAAGTAATCATAGACATTCACTCACTCTGATCACAAAACGATCCTCACCGAACTGCAATAAATTAATATCTGGCTCAGTTCGTTACCATAATATGGTGCTCTTTGACCACCACTTTTCAGAATTTAAAAAAATGCAAAACTAACTCAATCTTTGCAGATTTGATCTATTTATTAACTTAATAAAACGTCACTTTTTTAAAATATTATATCTATAAAACATAATGTCCAAATGTCCAAAAATCTAAATGGTTGAAGTGGTTAGTAGTAAAATATCCATTCTGTTCCACTAAGATCTTGTTCAATTCATTTTCCATACTTTGAAGTAGATTTTCAATTAAAATAATGCAATGTTTATTATATCCCAATCTATCAGCTATAAAAGTAAGTATCGTTATGTAAACCATATTATATCTTCTACATCCAGTGCCGACGAGACCTTTCTCACAACTCAAGGGCTCATCTTGGATGCGATAGATGTCAACAATGTATGCTGTAAATTAGTCCAATCTGTGATTTTTGTAAATTTTAATTTAACAACTCAGAATTCGACTAAAATAATAATGAGTTATTTGTTCTTTTTTATATTTCTTTGATAATCATCACAACAACATTGTTATATTTCAAAGTATTTATAATGAGAAGATGTTTATTATATCCGGTTTTGATCTATTAATTCCATCTTTTGTCAAACTAGGATTAAAATAATTTGACTTTATTCAACAGCTTTCTTATTTTACAATAAAAACTCTTCAATACTTTTGATAAAACTCTACCCGTTGGTATCTGTATAAAATGAATGTAATCGTTATTACAGAGGTCTTTTAGTTTTTAGAATTTGTTCTCTTCTCTTAACCCTGTTTGGTAATTGGATAACTATTTTCCAAAGAAAATCTTCCAATCGAGTTTTTACATCAAAGAAGCGAGTTCGTTTTCGAAAATAGAAAGGCTAAGTCTAATTTCGAACAAGCGGAATTGATCACGCGTTAATTGAGTTGAAGATAACTTGTGAACAATGGATTCAATTTTTTCTTCCATTTCAGATAAATTGGTACAGTGCTGTCACGAACTTTTTATCTCGGACTGACTTACTTTTTCATCATCTCTGATAATTCATTTGACCAAACATTATTTTCTTCTGAACAAATGATAGCAAAAAGGCTTAGCACTTGGGTGTAAACAAAGTTTTATTTAAGGAAAAAGTTTTCACATACATAACATTTGTCGTACATGTTTAATTAGTAATTTATTTTGAAGAATTAAAATCAACCATTAACTTTTTATTAAGAACACAATCAGAATAAGTCCTTCGTTTTTGTAAGAGAAACATATACTGCTGGCCAAAATCTTAAGGCCAACGAACATAAAGAAAAAATATGCATTTTGCGTTGTTTGACTCAACCACTTATTGGAGTAGAGCTTCAAAAGATGAAAATGAGGGAAAATGAAAAAAAAAGATGAAAAGGGAAAATAAAAATTAAAATATTTTTAGCATTTATTGAGGAAAATGTTAACACTATGAAATTAGCCTAAATACTAGCTAGTCAAAAGTTTAAGACCATACCAAAACAAAGTCTTTAACACGGTAAGAAATGCCCAACAAGAGGTCTCAATAGTGAGTTGCACGGCGGTCATTGCGAATAACTTCAAACATCCGCTTTGGCATGGTTGATATAAGCGTTTGCAGAAGGCTGGCTGGAATGATGGCTTCGTGAAGATTATGCACTGTTTGGAACTGACGTCCATTTCTATATACTTCTCTTTGTCAACCATCCCCAAACATTTTTAATGGGGTTCAGTTCAAGCAAACACACTAGATGATTCAAAAGAATTCACGTTATTTGCCGTGAAAATGTCCCTTTTCCTGCGGACATTGTGGATTGCAGCGTTGTCCTATAGATAGATTCAGTTATTTCCACACAAGCGAGGGCCTTCAGTCAATAAGGATGCTCTCTCCAACATGCCAATGCAGCTTACTGCTATTTGACGCCCTTGTATAACCTAAAGCTCCATTGTTCCATGGAAGGAGAAAGCACCCAAGATCATGATGGAACCTCCTACACTGTGTCGTGTAGAAAGTGTCTCCGGTGGGATATCCTTATTGTGCCAGTAACGTTGGAAGCCATCTAGACCATCCAGGTTAAATTTTTTCTCATCAGAAATTCATTTTTCTACGTCGCATGTTTGGTGCTTCTCAGCAAAGTTTAACCGAGCTGTTTCATGGTGTGGATGGAGGAGTGGCCTTTGAAGACGTTTACGGTTTCTAAAGTCTTTCTCTTGTAGATGCCACCTTACTGTTCTTAAATTGCAGTCTGCGTCCGTAAGGACCTTAATCTGGTTCGACGATCGGCTGGTGTCTTGCCCGACAATACGTCGAATCCTCCTGCTCAACGCCGGCGAAATTTTCTTGTGCCGACCACTTGAAATCCTCTTTCCGTATTCCTCAAGGTCTTTTAAGAAATTTGCAACAGCAGTTTTACTACACCCAATCTCATCAGCGATGTCACTTTGAGAGAGACCTTGCTTTTGCAGCTCGACAAATCTGCCATGTTCAAACTCTATTAACTTTTTAGCCTTTGCCATGTTGTTACCCGATGTAACACAGGAGATGTCAATGGGAGATGTTGACAACGCTAATGGTTGAACACAAATGACAATTTCGTTACGTGTTTATCGATTAACGCTTCGTTTCAGTATGGTTTTCAACATTTGACCAGCTAGTATTTTGGCTAATGTCATCGCGTTTACATTTTCCCAATTAAATGCTAAAAAAGTTTTTTTTATTTTTTTATTTTCATCTTTCGAAGCTCTATTTAAATAAGTGATTGAGTCTAATAACGCAAAATGTATATATTTTTTTTATGTTTATTGGCCTTAAGATTTTAGCAAGCAGTGTGTATACTCAAATCAACTCTCTTAAATCAGTGTCCAAGTTTCTGTAGTTTTCCTAGTTCCACGACGTTGAACTGTTGTGGTGTCTTTTAATCTCTCGTTTTGTTTCTTATGTTTTAACTTCAGTAAAAAGGCAATTTCTTTGAATCACTACTAAAAATGTTTTCTTTAGTTTACGACTACGATTAGTTATTGGCTTTCCTTCTCTCCTATTCTTAAATCTTGCTTATTAATAGCCTTATATACAACAAAATAAACGTGACTAAAAGCAGTTTATGATCGGAATTCATTACAATAAATACTGCATTCTCCAACAAGTACAAAATATTCGATTAATGTAGTATATTCTTCTTTTGTCGGAGAGAATAATAATTACCAATTAAAGTATCTTATTATCTGCTTTTAGAAAAACCAAGTTATAGATAGTAACTTAAAATACACTTCATATAACGCTGAAGTATTTACTTCTGGAGTACAGATTCTATCAAACACAGCTGTTATCCACATCTCTCACAATCGGAAAAATGAAATCGAAGGAAAAATTTTGCCCGTAATATTCGAGTTATTGAAAGAATAAATACACATTAATCTAGATACATCTATGTAGTAGCTGTAACCACACCATTAAGTCCGAAGATCGTATTCTACTCTACATGGTTTCTTAGTTTGACGATTTATTCTTTCCCAAGAGATAATCCATCTGCTCTGCTGTGTTGTAAGTTGACTTGGTCACGTACTTCTGTGAACATAGAGGGATAGCTACTATCTTGTCTCTAGAGACCTCTGGTGTTGTTGGACGATAAGACAAAGGCTTTTCTTCACATTGACTATTGAGTCTAAATTACTTGGAAAATATATAGTAATTATAGTAATTCTTCTTCTTCCGGTACGACTTAACACAATTTTCTTCGAAAAGCACGGTTAGACGGCTCAAGAAATTCTTAATTAAGTATTTGTGGTGACTGAATATTATATGTATTCAACCAACATTAAGTGTAGGACAAAAACGTTTCTTTAGAATAAGTGTAAGAAGTGTACTGCTTTTCCTTCGAAGTGTAATATCAAATTCCTAATGCAATTAGAGAAAACTATCAAATATAGTTTCAACAGTTTTTAAAGATTTCTCAGCACATTATGAGAGGAGCCATTATACTCGCACGACAAACTTCTGTTACCCCTGAAACATGAAATAATGTCTTAAAATTATTTGCAAGAAAGTTCTTATGCAACATCTATAAGTACACTGTAGAAGTCAAATATTTTAGAGCTTCTATTTTGAAAACGTCAATCATTTTGTAATTATGCTGCCATCTATAGGTTATTACTGACAACAATTTCTGTAAACTATTTTGTTACTCCTTTTATTTTGCGGTGAAAAAATAAAAATAATAGCTTGGTTGAAAAATAATTCTTCTAAAACTTACTTTCTTGTATTCTAATTGTATAGCTCAATCATTATTATGCACTTAAAACGACCTACTTAGAGTTAAGAAATAAATATACAGTAAAAATTTCAATATTCACTCAAATATATCTATTGTTACTATTAAGCGCAAAATTTTATATTTCGCGAAATGCACATTTTTCAATTCGTGTAAATATTTTTTATACTTTTGCAATACATGACCATGTATAAGGTTTATATTTACTTTTTTCAACACTCACTAAACATAACAGTCACATGGACACTTTACATTGGTGTTTCTTCAAGGTGGAAAGCTAATATCGTTTATTTTTTTCAACACCCACCAAACATGACAGTTATATAGATACTTTATGTTACTGTTTCTTTGGGGTGAAAAATTGATATTGTTTCACCAATTTAAAGCTTTAAAATGTTCAAAACAAATCTGGTATACATTATTCCGTAAATTCATTTAATTGTAAGAACTCCAACTGTATCTGGGAGGCCCTTATGAAGACCTATTTTTCTGTATTTACAATAATGGCTTAGGCCCGCGTTCAAACTGGAAACATTATCTTCTATCTGTAACATTAAACACCAATTACTGCCACAGATATCAGGTTACATCTCATTGCATGAGTTGCTAGTTACATATATTGAAACTTATTTTCAGCACGTAACAATTATGTATCAAAATTTAACTTTACTAATAAAACACCAAATCTGTTAAACTGCTAATTAACGTTTCAGAAGCGTTTCTCTAAAAAGTGATGTAATAATACCAATGTTATAGTTACGAGCCAGTCATAACAGTACTGATTACTATAATGACAAACCACTCGAACTAGCATCTTGTGAATATATGAAATATTTTACAAATATAATAAATCCAAGAACCAAGGCAATGGAAAAATATAAAATTTTCACTAGTAATGAATAGTTACGTATAGTAGGCTAGTTACGTCACTACCATTCTATTGCTTTACTTCTTACAGAAGACTGCCTGTTTTGTCCGTTTTTCATTACGATTCTTATCCGTCTATTTTGTTTCACAGATTTCTATCATCATCCGCGTATTTTAAATGTTACACACTTACATCAGCACCAGTTACATGTTTGAGAAATCAGAGTGAATATTTAATACATGTTAATGATATTCGGTTATTATCTCAACTACTTTTTGTTTTTCGCAATTTAAGTTCCAAGAAAGTTAGCTTTATATTTTACCATCGAAATTCTTTTTATGTTGATATTTGTCCTGTTTTCGTCGCTAGATGGCACTACAGAATAATGGTTGCTTTCCTTTATCAGATACTCTTGAGATGAACAGCGCTATACTTATTCAGATGATCAAAATTTATAACTTGTTTATCCACCAAAGTACGAAATCTTAAGAGATATGTTTATATTGATGTCAAATTTATCTACGGATTCAATGGAATATATTTTCCGTCATTCTTTGAACAAGGGCTCTTGTGTTTCTGTTTATGATTTTCAGTCTTAATTAAGTGAGAAAGCACTATGATAAATAATGTATCCAACATTTACATAATGTAAACACCTTACTACCTAACTGAAATAATCTCTAATAAAGAAACTAAGGCAAAACATTTGTATAGCATCCAATGCAAGTACTGAAAGAAATATATAAGACAAAGTCACTTCCGTTGGAAACATGTCTTAAGGAACACAAAGGTCCCTTGAGTTCCAGATATTTAACACGTGATCATTTTAAAACAAGTCACAAAATACTTTGGAAAAAGATTTTTACTACTACACGATCTAAAACATTAAACAGAACAGAGATTGTTTAGAAAATACAGAAATGATTGAAGCAAGCGAATTCACTAAACCATAATAATAGCCCTTTCTACATCAACTGTATTTGCCTAAGCGACAGGTCATACACTTCACCAGACTTGACATGTATATGTAACCCTGCTACTTAGTGATATCGTATCCTTTACATTAAACACTTGTATCTTTTGTCTTGAACTGATATGTGAACAATGTATCGCTTTGTCAGAGATCACAGCAGAAAATCACAACAATGTTCTGTCGCAACATGTATGTTTCACCATAAATAATTAACTTCATTATGTTTATAAATTACTATTTGCCTAATTACTATTAGCCTCAAGTCTTTTCAGTTTTCATTAGAGTTGACTGTTCATTACTGCAAACACAGGAATGCTTAACTGTGTTCATGTACGATTTATTTTAGTTATGTGGGTTTCGAAAAAAAAAATCTTAATCTTAAGTCTGTCGTAAATAATAATTATTTTTTATATTTAATTTAATTAAAGTAATTCCAGTTATCTTTAACATTTTGAAGACCATTTTGTATTATTAATTTGGTATATGAATTTAGGGCTAACTTAAGTTCCTATGTCTGCTGAGCCTTGTGATGACTACTATAAGGATTATGGTTGATAACGTCGTTAACGGTACAGATACTCAAATGATGATTAAATTGGTCCTAATTTGCTGTGTGTGTGTGTTTTTTCTTATAGCAAAACCACATCAGGCTATCTGCTGTGTTCACCAAGAGGAATCGAGCTCCTGATTTTAAACACTGTAAATTCATAGACTTACCACTGTCCCACCGGGAGATCTTGACTATTTAACACATTACCTATATATTGATTAATGAAATGAAATTCATTTCACCAGATTGCTTTAGAGAACAGACTTCATTAATTAGTACTTACACTGTACTTTTAGTTCTGTTTCGTAAAGTTAGCCTACTTTTTATCAAGTATTACTATTCTTATTAAACTGCATTTCAAACTTCCAATGTTGCAAGCTTTAGTTACATTTGTACAGAGCATGGTGTAAGCTAAACTGAATAGCTCTGAAGCTTTCATAACCAAGTCACATGAATTGTTCCTACAAGGCGACAGCTGACAAAACCTGTTCTTGTTCGTTAGCATATTACGCATTCTGTGAAAGAACCAACTAAATAATGTGTTCTTAAGTCACGTGCTCAGAGTAGCAATTTTCCCGAGAACTCAACTCATTTTCCTATTACAGAGAAAACTAAGCTGAAGTTACCTCACGTTGACAGTTGTTCCCCTCATCATGGTGACCACTAACTTTCAACACACGTGCTCCACATACGAAACAAAACTGACATGTTTAAATTGGAGCGGTGTAATGGAGCGACAGTTGGCAAACCACGTATAGCCAAGAACAGCTGTTGCCTAGTTGTGATCTACGCAAAAGCGTGGAACAAATTTATTTTTAATTTAATGCAGCGTTTCCGTGCTGTCTCAGCGCTTAGATTGCCTTCCGAACCTTATAACAAGTCCCTGACACACAAATACTTCACACATGAATATATTATCCAGAAGTGAAGTTTTTCAATATTTACAACTGATAGGAATTAATACTATAGTTTATAGCACCTTAATTAAAATCGTTTATAATAATCGTTATAAATATTAAAGACGTGTCATGTTCTCATTTATCGCTTACATTAGCATTTGTATGAAATAAGATTCATATTTTAAAAAGTGATATGATGAAAATACGGATAGAGTGTAGAGATGTGGGTTTGAGAGTAAACAGCTCAAAGCAGCGATACAGCTGAGCCTCAAGGAATAATATCAACTTGTAAAAAAACACGCCTTAAGCAGTATTTCCACATCTTCAGGTAGAAACTCTTACTTTGATGACATATTTATGACATTTATACATACTATCGAATCATAAACTTCGTTTTTATCCATGGCAGAGTTCATTCGTCGTTAATTTTAAATCCTGGATTAATTAGATTCGTAGGTCCTAGTCCAGTTATTACTGAATCCATTACGTTTTATGGTTTCACAAGGTTCGAATATTCTATTTCATAACTGACAAGATTCACATATTTCGTCTTAGTTGACTTTCATAGCTTCTGGTTCAGTTTTGATAGGTTTCTATTTTCAGGTATGGAACAGAATATATCATCGAAATCGATTTGTTAAATCTATTACAGGACTACAATGAACATTATCCCACAGAATTACATACAAAACAAAAAGATTTAGGACACAGTATATTAGACAGCGTTGCAGACTCAAACCTTACATCTACCAATAAGGAATCTGGCATGCTGAAAGCTGCCCCCAAGAAGAGAGAAGTTCCAACCTTAATGTCCCCATATATGCGGGCGTAGCAGCGAAGACCTTATTTGAATGAGTTTACATAGTAAAAAAAATATTTATTCTATGATAGATAAACATTTATGAAAACAAATATTTACAATCCATTATTACTTTAATCCACGGATAAGCCGATTTAGAGTATCCCATAAAGAATAATATACTTAATATAAAAAATGTTAGAATGGAAGACTGAAAATAAAAAATATATATTGACATTATACAGGGTGGACGACACTGCATAACACAAACAAATACAAAAGGTATCAGACAAGAACCATATGATAAATTAACTATTTTTGAAAAAGGTCTATTAAATATAATTTCAAAGCGACTAAGTTCCATAGGAAAAAATACGTGTACTATTTTCTGTCAGTATTCATCAGTGTAAGGAAGGTATTATAAATATAATTTCTCTTATGCCCTTCAATAGCATTTTAAATTAAAACCTCATTTATTTATCACCAGAAACACGACAACTGATTATTTAACGCCACAGAAAACACTGTAATTTTTAACTACTTTTAAATAAATTATGTGCAGAGCAGTGAAACTAGTTTTTGTGTGTTTATATTATCTATCTTACTTGAATCTAAATTATTACTTCATCAAAACAGAGTAAATTCGCTGGAAAATCAGGTGCTTATATGAATTGTTCATTAAAACTTGGCGAAGCAATTAGAACCGTCTTACAAATTAGTTGTATTGTTTTTGCAATATCTGGTGAAAGTAAATCTGGTTAGCTGAAACAGTTTCGAAATCAAACAAATTCACGTGAAATCGATCACGTAGAAAACCTGACTTAGACCTATTTGTCAATTAACACCGGAAACGATCCAATGTGTGTTATCATTGTTCTATATGTTTAATGTAAAACAGTTAATTGCAGTGTTCCTTAAGCCCAGCGAAGAGATAAAAACACGACAGATAATATTCGTGTGAACAACTACTAAGAAAATTATGGTAATATTTTTATTAGGATACAGAGAATAATTTCACCAGCCAAACGCCTTTTATAATCCTGTTATGTTTAAAAGTTTTAAGTTAGCGACAAAGCTTTGAATTATATCTTTGTGATTTAGATAATATAAAAACTTATTGCTTACTTCCAGGAAGCCTTATAGACTCGAAATAATTAGAGTAAAAACTTCAAAAATAAAACTGTAATTTGCTACTCCGAAGTCCTTTGTTTTAGATGTATTCTCTTTCTACTTAGAATATTAACACCAATAAATCTACTTCAAATGATATACTTTATTTCCTTTTGATTAACATACAAGTTTACACACCTACAACTTGTATTGTGAGATTTATTCACATCAAGGTTTTCACACCTACAACTTGTATTGTGAGATTTATTCACATCAAGGTTTTCACACCTACAACTTGTATTGTGAGATTTATTCACATCAAGGTTTTCACACCTACAACTTGTATTGTGAGATTTATTCACATCAAGGTTTTCACACCTACAACTTGTATTGTGAGATTTATTCACATCAAGGTTTTCACACCTACAACTTGTATTGTGAGATTTATTCACATCAAGGTTTTCACACCTACAACTTGTATTGTGAGATTTATTCACATCAAGGTTTCTACACCTACAACTTGTATTGTGAGATTTATTCACATCAAGGTTTTCACACCTACAACTTGTATTGTGAGATTTATTCACATCAAGGTTTTCACACCTACAACTTGTATTGTGAGATTTATTCACATCAAGGTTTCCACACCTACAACTTGTATTGTGAGATTTATTCACATCAAGGTTTTCACACCTACAACTTGTATTGTGAGATTTATTCACATCAAGGTTTTCACACCTACAACTTGTATTGTGAGATTTATTCACATCAAGGTTTTCACATCTACAACGGTGTATTGCGAGATTCCTGTTTATACCAAGGTTTTCACACTTACTACAGTGTATTTTGAGATTCTTATTAACATATAGGTTTTAACACCTACAGCAGTTTATTGTGAGGTTCTTAATAATATAGAGGTTTTTCACACCTACCCGTTGTATTATGCCTATATTTAAAAA
Source organism: Carcinoscorpius rotundicauda (assembly GCA_011833715.1). Classification (NCBI taxonomy): domain Eukaryota; kingdom Metazoa; phylum Arthropoda; class Merostomata; order Xiphosura; family Limulidae; genus Carcinoscorpius; species Carcinoscorpius rotundicauda. The sequence continues at coordinate 22,523,778 of CM022394.1, forward strand.
GCTACACCACTGTGAACATATTTACTTTGTATAACAACGGTTTCATGTTTTTTGTTTGTTTTTGGAATTTCGCACAAAGCTACTCGAGGGCTATCTGTGCTAGCCGTCCCTAATTTAGCAATGTAAGACTAGAAAGAAGGCAGCTAGTCATCACCACCCACCGCTAACTCTTGGGCTACTCTTTTACCAACGAAAAGTGGGATTGACCGTCACATTATACACCCCCACAGCTGGGAGGGCGAGCATGTTTGGCGCGAACCCGCAACCCTCAGATCACAAAGCGCACGCCTTAACGCGCTAGGCCATGCCAGGCCCAACAACGACGGTTTCAATGCGTGTGTGTTCACGCATGTGCGTGCGTTATTTAATTTGTGTGTGCCTTCAGCCAGTATCTAGTTCATCCACATGTGACTGAAATCACTTGAAGAGATATGTTTTAACTTTAGAATCGAACTACTTCCGTGCAACGTTGCACCAAAGACATCTACTGGAGTAAAATGTAGCGTTAAGACAAGCACTCAGAGTTTGATAAACATTTCAAAAAAACCTTTAAAAATGTTCTTGAACATCCTTCACCAACAACGGCTTACATCACGTGCTTTAACATCGACAGACATTTCCTTATTCTCACACACCTAATCTAAACCAACGAACAAATACTAAATGAAATATGCATCATCTGGGTCCATGACTTATACATAAAACGCAGAAACGCTAATAATTAAAAATCCTAAGGCTTAAGTTTCATAATAACTTCTGTAACATTAACTCTTTTGTCATTTTTAATTAACAAAGGGAACTGAATGCAGACAAAACGACAGACTCGCGATATTAATATATCATCGTCAACATGCCTCGTCTATCTGCGGAACTGACATGATGTGTATTTTTAATGATAATACAAACGCCATACCTAATTTGGTAACTAATCAGAAAGACAAAAGAAAGTGCCATTACCATATTTGCTGTTAAACACTCCCTTGCACGTGATGACTTAAAACAGTTTAATATTGTTCTACTCAATTCGTGTAAATGTGTCCCAGTTAATACTGTTGTTTTTAATGGAAAGTTCCCCGAGCTATAATATATGAAGCCATTTTTCAATTTTCACGTTGTTTTCGTTAAAACACCAAGTTTCTTGACATATTGAACATTTTGTTGTAATTCAAGCATTGTAGACGTTATAATTTATGCATTCTATTTTTTATGGTCTGCGAAATTTTTCGGATTACAAGCTTTAAATTAGTTCATGTTAATTTACATTCTAAGTACCACAGCAAAACACAGAATTTTTCACAAAGTTTTTGTTGTTGTTTTTCTAATATCGCGCAAAGCTACGCGAAAGCTGTTGTTGTTGTTGTTTAAAATCAAGTACAAAACTACACAATGGGCTATCTGTGCTCTGCCCACTACGGGTATCGAAACCCGGATTTTAGCGTGTAAGTCCACAGACATACCGCTGAGCCATTGGGGGGACCCGCGAAAGCTATCTACCCTAATCGTCCTCAATTTAGCAGTGTAAGATTAGAGGGAAGGCAGCTAGTCATCACCACCAACCGCTGACTCTTAGGCTACCATTTTACTAACGAATAGTGGGATTAACCGCCCCACAGCCCAAAGGACGAGCATATTTGGTGTAACGAGGATTCGAACCCGCGATCCTCTGATTACGAGTCAAGGGCCCTAACCACCTGGCCATGCCAGGCCTTGCAAAAGTAAAAAAAACACACAACAGAATCAGATAAGGCTAACACCAAGTGAATAAATATGAAACTTGGAATAACAAAACTGACTGGAAGCAAATGGTAAAAATAATACAGCATAATTAAATTCGCTGAATGTAAAATTTGTATGTGATAAATCGAATGATCCTGTAATGTTTAATAAAGGTGGTTGAAATAATTTTTTTTTAGAATTAAATACCTTGAGCATGGCTGTACTTCCAGAATTCAATAGTATCGAAAATTAATTCCAAGAGTCACTAATGTTTGAGTGCATATTTATTTATAGCTACCAATCAGAAGGAAGAAAGCCAATTAACAATACTTTGTCGCTTAACATACACGTCAAAGTATCGACTGTCACTGTTATAACTCATCCACGAACTAAAGCACGTTGAATATACCACAGGGTCAATCCGCGCCCAACGTTTGAACGAATACGTATTTCAAGATCATATATACCACTCTAGATGTAATGGAAAAGAATGCCGAGAAGAAGCGGACATTATAACTGAGTGACACTCCTCAACTGCACGAGAGGACACAAACTTAATAATATTGCTCCACATGGTATAAGATATTTATTTTATACAACAAAATCCATTTATACAACATCGATGTCAGCCGAATCAAAGACGAGTTATGCCACCACATCTTTATTGTAAACGGACTTTTCGTAGCTTTATTAGAAAGGTGTTACACTAAGAAGTGAAAGTTAACAAACGTGAAAGTCACCATCAGGTGAATTATTTCCGAACACTAATACATTATTTTAATCTAATCGCCACTTATTTTGTGTATGTGTTTCATCTATCCTCTTTTCAATGTTCTTAGCGCTTTTGAAAAATAACAAATGGTACTTGCTTTGGATAATCTTTAGGCCTAAAACTGTTATACTAATTACGATGAATAACAATTTCTATCAAAACAACTGGAGAATTTTATTTCAATACTTTTGTAAATCGTGTTTCACCCCACGCTACAGTAAGTTATGGCAAATCTCCCATTTATTAAATATAACAGTCAAGTTTTTATAAGCAAGTATGAGTTCTTGTCTATACAGCTCGGACTCAGTTCAGGATAATAACACTGGTGATCATGGATACCGATGTACAAGTGAAAGCAATATATATGTATGTGTCGTCAGATGTCGCTCTCCAAGCTTCAGTATAATACAGAATGGATTAGGTGAGAGACAAGACACATTTTTCTAAATACCTTGTTTCAAGCATCCCTTTCTCTTCCGACGATTTATTATTCTGATGTTCAGTAGAATACCTGCACTGCTAACTTAAACGACACAGAATGACAAACCTGCTGCATCAACTAGATCTAACTTTCGCTGGTTTTTAGCTTTCCGTACTGGTTCATTAAGAAAACAAATACACCGAAATTTAGGTTCACAAGTAACTTTAACAAAACTCACACGAAACACCTATATACGATTGTTAAACAACTCCTACTTTATTTCCAGTTTCATATGAATCAAAGACAAAGAGAGTACTTATATTTAAGCATATTGAAACATTCAAAGAGTTTGCTGTAAATACAACATTAAAAACATTCCTGAAGAGCTTACCGTATATCCAAAGATTCATTGGATTGTTATCCAAACATTCAGAGAGTAAATACAAAACCAAAACTTGTTTATTGAGTTTTCAGTTTTACCCTCCACTTCAAACAAGTTGTTTGAATATTTTATATTGTCTGGAAGCGCTGGAAAGCGTTCGGTCATAAACTTATCATCAAATCACGAAGACAAGTTTACACAAACCAAAAACAGTGAAACTCATCCATCTCGAATCATTAACCTTCACTCATAAACATCAACAGGAAGTCAACACTAACTTCACCAGGTAACCCAGACTCGGGTTGTAAGGAAAGACAAGAAAATCCAGACCGAAGAAGTGATAGCACCAAATGACCTCAAAACAAAAACAACAAATTCGACCAGGAACTCTAAGTTTCTCTCCGCCCACCTACCGGAGACTATGTTCAATCCCAATGGACTTTTCTCACGACAGATATCATTATTAAGTCTCAAAGAAGACGAATCTAGCTTCAATTAAATCCTCATCTTCTCCGTCCTCTCTTTGACATTTCATCTGTTAACTCTATCTGAAGATTTACGTTGACTTCTATAATACTATCCGTTATGTTCACTAATCACAGTTTTTTGTTATTTCAGTTGTTTGTTTCCTTGGGGGGGGGGCTAGTACACTTGGTCGGCGCCCTAATCGTAAAGATGGACGTTCTCTGGGTATTCTCGCGGCTTCCCACAAACACGCAGCTACTCAGAACACAGAATTTACAGATACCCGCCTTAAAAGGGGTCATTAATTCAAGATGATTTAAGTTAACTAAAACATTTATTACCTTTAAAGAACATTTTCCCCAATCATGTAAAAAAAACCCAAAGATGTTTACCAGAGAGTGACGGTTGGTAAACTAATAACTATAAACAAGCAGCAAGAGACGTTCAATAAACAGTTACAATGAGTGAAGTAATCAATATGAACAACCAACAAGAGACGTTCACTAAACAATTACAGTGAGTGAAGTAGTCAATATGAACAAGCAGCTAGAGATGTTCACAAAACAGTCATAGTCAGTAAAAAAGTCGATATAAACAAACAGCTAAAGATGTTCACTAAACAGTCATAGTGAGTGAGGTAATCAACATAAACAAGCTGCAAGAGAAGTTCACTAAACATTTAAAGTGAATAGGGTAGTCAATAAAAAGAAGTAGCTAGAGACGTTCAGTTAACAATCATAGTGAGTGAAGTAGTCAACATAAAAAAAACAACTAAAGATGTTCAATAAACATTCTTAGTGAGTGAAGTGGTCAATATAAACAAACAGCTAAAGACGTTCACTAAAAAGTCATAGTCAGTAAAGTACTCGAAATAAACAAGAAGCTAGAGATGTTCACCAAACAGTCATAGTGAGTGAAGTAGTCAATATGAACAAGCAACTAGAGACTTTCAGTAAACAGTCATAATGAGTGAAATAGTCGATACAAACAAGCAGCTAGAGATGTTTACTAAACAGTCATAGTAAGTAAATAAATCAATCTAAACAAGCAGCTAGAATCGTTCAATAAACAATTATAGTGAGTAGAGTAGTCAGAATAAACAAGCAACAAGAGACTTTCAGTAATCTGTCATAGTGAGTGAAGTAAACAACATGAACAAGCAACTAGAGACGTTCACTAAACAGTCATAGTGAGTAAAGTAATCAACATAAACAAGCTGCAAGAGACGTTTACTAAACAGTTAAATTAAATAGGGTAGTAAAAAAAACAAGCAGCTAAAGACGTTCACTAAACATTCTTAGTGAGTGAAGTGTTCAAAATAAACAAACAGCTAGAGATGTTCATTAAATAGTCATAGTGAGAAAAAAGTCAATATAAACAAGCAGCTAGAGACGTTCAGTAAACAGTCGTTGTGAATGAAGTAGTCAATATAAACAAGCAGCTAGAGATGTTCACAAAACAGTAATAGTAAGTGAATTAATTAATTTAAACAAGCAGCTAGAGACGTTCAGTAAACAGTAATAGTGAGTAGTGTAGTCAATATAAACAAGCAACTGGAGACGTTCAATAAACAGATATAGTGAGTGAAGGAGTCAATGTAAACAAGCAGATAAAGACTTTCACTAAACAGTCATGCAAAGTGAAAAGTCAATATAAATAAACAGCTAGAGATGTTCACTAAACAGTCATAGTAAGTAAGGTAGTCAGTATAAACAAGAAGTTAGAGACGTTCAGTAAACAATCATAGTGAGTGAAGTAGTCAATATAAATAAGCAGCTAAGAACGTTCAATAATCATTCTTAGTGAGTGAAGTGGCCAATATAAATAAACAGCTAGAGATGTTCACTAAACAGTCATAGTTACTGAAAAAGTCGATATAAACAAGCAGCTTGAGATGTAAACTAAATATTCATACTGAGAGAAAATGTCAAAATAAAAAAGAAGCTAGAGACGTTCACTAAATAGCAATAGTAAGTAGGGAAGTCAATACAAACAAGCAGCTAAAGACGTACAGTAAACAGTCATTGTGAGTGAAGTAGTCAATTTAAACAAGCAGCTTGAGATGTTAATTAAACAGTCATAGTGAAGAAAGTAACTAATATAAACAAGCAGATAGAGACGTTCACTAAACAGTTATAGTGAGTACGGTATTCAATATAAACAATCAGCTAGAGACGTTCAGTAAACAATCACAGTGACTGAAGAAGTCAATATAAACAAGCAGCTAAAGACGTTCGTTCAACATTCCTAGTGAGTGAAGTGGTAAATATAAACAAACAGCTAATGACGTTTACTAAACAGATATAATGAGTAGGGTAGTCAATATAAACAAGCAGCTAGAGATCTTAACTAAACAATCACAGTGAGTGAAGTAGTCAAAATAAACAAGCAACAAGACACGTTTAGTAAACTGTCATAGTGGGTAAAAAACAATATGAACAACCAACTAGAGACGTTCATTAAACAGTCATAGTGAAAAAGTAGGCAATAGAAACAAGCAGTTGAAGACGTTCACTAAACATTCATAGTAAATGAAGTAATCAATATAAACAAGCAGCTAGAGATGTTCACTAAGCAGTTAGAGTGAGTAGGGTAGTCAACATAAACAAGAAACAAGAGACGTCAGGCAACAGTCATAGTGAGTGAAGTAGTCAATATAAATAAACAGCTAGAGATGTTTACTAAACAGTCATAGTGAGTAAAAAAAACAGTATGAACAAGTAACTAGAGACGTTCAGTAAACAGTCATAGTGAAAAAGTAGTCAATAGAAACAAGCAGCTGAAGACGTTCACTTAACAGTCATAGTAAATGAAGTAGTCAATATAAACAAGCACCTAGAGATGTTCACTGCACAGCCATAGCGAGTGAATTAATTCATATAAACAAGCAGCTAAATACGTTCACCAAACAGTTATAGTGAGTAGGGTAGTCAATAGAAACAAGCAGATAGAGACGTCCAGTAAACTATAAGAGTGAATGAAGTAGTCAATATAAACAAGCAGATAGAGAGGTTCACTAAACAGTCACAGTCACTGAAGTTGTCGATATAAACAAGCAGCTAGGGATGTTTACTAAATAGTCATAGTGAGTGAAATAATCAATACAAACAAGCAGCAAGAGACGTTCACTAAACAGTCATAGTGAGTAGGGTAGTCAATATAAAAAAGCAGCTAGAGAAGTTGATTAACCAATCATAGTGAGTGAAATAGTCAATATGAAGAAAAACTAGAGACGTTCAGTCAACAGTCACAGTGAGTGAAGTAGTCAATATAAACAAGCAGCTAGAGACATTCAGTAAACAGTCATAGTCAATGAAATAGTCAATATAAAAAAGCAGCTAGAGATGTTCACTAAATAGTCATAGTGAGTGAAATAATCAATACAAACAAGCAGCTAGAGACGTTCATCAAACAGTCATAGTGAGTAGGGTAGTAAATATAAACAAGCAACAAGAGATGTTCAGTCAACAGTTATAGTAAGTGAAGTTTTCAATATGAACAAGCAACTAAAAATCTTCACTAAACAGTCATAGTGAGTGAAGTAGTCAATATGAACAAGCAACTAAAGATCTTCACTAAACAGTCATAGTGAGTGAACTAGTCAATAGACACAAGCAGCTAAAGACGTTCAATAAACATTCTCAGTGAGTGAAGTGGTCAATATAAATAAACAGCTAGAGATGATCACTAAACAGTCATAGTCACTGAAATAGTCGATATAAACAAGCAGCTAGATATGTAGACTAAATAGTCAGAGTGAGAGAAAAAGTCAAAATAAAAAAGAAACTAGTGACGTTCACTAAATAGTAAAAGTGAGTAGGGAAGTAAATATAAACAAGCAGCTAGAGATGTTCAGTAAACAGTCATTGTGAGTGAAATAGTCAATATAAACAAGCAGCTAGAGACGTTCACTAAACAGTGATAGTGAGTGAAGTAATCAATATAAACAAGCAGCTAGAGATGTTCACTAAACAGTCATAATGGGACAAAGAGTCAATAAAAACAAAAATCTAGAGTCGTTCACTAAATAGTTATAATGAGTAGGGTAGTCAATATAAACAAGCAGCTTGTGGTGTTAACTAAACAGTCATAGTGAGTAAAGTAGTCAATATAAATAAGCAACAAGAAACGTTCACTAAATTGTCATAGTGAGTAAAAAAGCAATATGAACAAGCAACTAGAGACGTTCAGTAAACAGTCATAGTGAAAAAGTAGTCAATAGAAACAAGCAGCTGAAGACGCTTACTAAACAGTCATAGTGAGTGAAGTAATCAATATAAACAAGCATCTAGAGACGTTCATTAAACAGTCTAGTCAGTGAAGTAGTCAATATAAACAAGCAGCTAGAGACGATCAGTAATCTGTCATTGTGAGTGAAGTAAACAATAAGAACAAGGAACTAGAGACGTACAGTAAAGAGTCATAGTAAGTGAAGAAGTCAATAGAAACAAGCACCTAAAGACGTTCACTAAACAATCATAATGAGTGAAATAGTCAATATAAACAAGAAGCTAGAGATATTCACTAAACAGTCATAATGAGTGAATTAATTAATATAAACAAGGAGCTAAATACGTTCACAAAATAGTTATAGTGAGTAGGGTGGTAAATATAAACAAGCAGCTAGACACTTTCAGTAAACAGTCATACTGAGTGAAGTAGTCAATATAAACAAGCAGGTAGAGATGTTCACTAAAGAGTCATCGTGAGTGAAGTAAATAATATGAACAAGCAAATAGAGACGTTCAGTAAACAGTCATAATGAGTGAAGTAGTCAATATAAACAAGCAGCTAAAGACGTTCACTAAACAATCATAATGAGTGAAATAGTCAATATAAACAAGAAGCTAGAGATATTCACTAAACAGTCATAGTGAGTAGGGTAGTCAATATAAACAACCAGCTAAAGACGTTCAGTAAACAATCATAGTGAGTGAAGTAGTCAATATAAACAAGCAGCTAGAGACGTTCAGTAAAGAGTCATAATGAGTAAAGAAGTCAAAATAAACAAACAGCTAGAGATGTTTACTAAACAGTCATAGTGAGTGAAGTAATCAATATAAACAAGCAGCTAGAAAGGTTCACTAAACTGTTATAGTGAGTAGGGTAGTCAATATAAACAAGCAGCTTGAGACGTTCACAAAATAGTTATAATGAGTTGGGTAGTCATTATACACAAGCAGCTAGAGACGTTCAGTAAACAGTCATAGTGAGTGAAGTAGTCAATATAAACAAGCAGCTAGGGATGATCACTAAACAGACCTAGTGAGTAAAGCAGTCAATATAAAAAGCAGCTGCAGACGTTCAGTAAACAATCATAGTGAGTGATGTAGTCAATATAAAGAAGCAGCTAAAGACGTTTAATTAACATTTTTGGTGAGTGAAGTGGTCAGTATAAACATAAGATAAAGACGTTCACTAAACAGTCATAGTCAGTGAAACAGTCAATTCTAACAAGTAGCTAGAGATTCTCACAAAACAGTCATAGTCAGTGAAGTAGTCAATATGAACAAGCAGATGGAGTTGTTCATTAAACAGTCATAATTAGTGAATTAATTAATATAAACAAGGAGCTAGATACGTTCACAAAATAGTTATAGTGAGTAGGGTGGTCAATATAAACAAGCAGCTAGACACTTTCAGTAGACAGTCAGACTGAGTGAAGTAGTCAATATAAACAAGCAGGTAGAGACGTTCACTAAACAATCATAGTGAGTGAAATAGTCACTATAAACAAGAAGCTAGAGATGTTCACTAAACAGTCATAGTGAATGAGTTTTTTAATATGAAGAATCAGCTAGATACGTTCACTAATTAGTTATAGTAAATAGGGTAGTCAAAATTAACAAGTACCTAAAGACGTTCAATAGTGAATTGGTCAATAAAAACAAACAGATAAAGACGTTCACTAAACAGTCATACTCAGTGAAACAGTAAATTTTAACAAGCAGCTAGAGATACTCACTATACAGTCATAGTGAGTGAAATAGTCAATATAAACAAGCAGCAACAGATGTTCACTAAACAGTAATAGTGAGTAGGGTTGTCAATATAAAGAACCAGCTAAAGACGTTCAGTAAACAATCATAGTGAGTGAAGAAGTCAACATAAACAAACAGCTAGAGACGTTCATTATACAGTCATAATGAGTGAAGTAGCCAATATAAACAAGCAGCTAGAGATGTTCAGTAATCTGTCATAGTAAGTGAAGTAAACAATATGAATAAGCAAATAGAGACGTTCAGTTAACAGTCATAGTGAGTGAAGTAGTTAAAAAACAAGAAGCTAAAGATGTTCACTAAACAGTCCTAGTGAGTGAAGTAGTCAATATCAACAAGCTGCAAGAGACATTCAGTATACTGTCATAGTGAGTAAAGTAGTCAAAATAAACAAACAGCTAGAGATGTTCACTAAATAGTAATAGTGAGTGAAGTAATCAATATAAACAAACAGCTAAAGACGTTCACTAAAATATAATAGTCAGTGAAACAGTCAATTTTAACAAACAGCTGGATATGTTCATTAAAAAGTCATAATGAGTGAAAAAGTCAATATAATTAAGACTGGAGACGTTTACTAAATAGTTATAGTGAGTAGGGTTGTCAATATAAACAAGCAGCTAGAGTCGTTCAGTAAACAGTTGTAGTCAATAAAGAAGTCAATATAAACAAGCAGCTAGAGTCGTTCAGTAAACAGTTGTAGTCAATAAAGAAGTCAATATAAACAAGCAACTAGAGACGTTCAGTTAACAGTCATAGTAAATTAAGTAGTCAATAAAAACAAGCAGCTAACGTCGTTCACTAAACAGTCATAGTGAGTGAAGTAATCAATATAAACAAGCATCTAGAGACGTTCATTAAACAGTCTAGTCAGTGAAGTAGTCAATATAAACAAGCAGCTAGAGACGATCAGTAATCTGTCATTGTGAGTGAAGTAAACAATAAGAACAAGGAACTAGAGACGTACAGTAAAGAGTCATAGTAAGTGAAGAAGTCAATAGAAACAAGCACCTAAAGATGTTCACTAAACAGTCATAGTGATTGAAATAGTCAATATAAACAAGAAGCGAGAGATGTTCACTAAACAGTCATAGTGAGTAAATAACTTAATATAAACAAGCAGCTAGATACGTTCACTAAACAGTTATAGTGAGTGGAAGTAATCAATATAAACAAACAGCTGAAGACGATCACTAAACAGTCATATTCAGCGAAGCAGTCAATATAAACAAGCAGATAGAGATCTTCACTAAACAGTCATAGTCAGTGAAGTACTCAATATAAAAAGCAGCCAGAGACGTTCACTAAATAGTTATAGTGAGTAGGGTAGTCAATATAAACAAGCAATAAAAGACGTTCAGTAATTTGTCATAGTGAGTGAAGTAAACAATATAAACAAGCAACTAGAGACGTTCAGTAAACAGTCATAGTGAGTGAAGTAGTCCATAGAAACAAGCGACTAAAGACGTTCCCTAAACAGTAATAATGAGTGAAGTAGTCAATATAAATAAGCAGCTAGATACGTTCACTAAACAGTCATAGTGAGGGAAGCAGTCAATATAAACAAGCAGTTAGAGATGTTCAGTGAACAGTCATTGTCAGTGAATTACTCAATATAAACAAGCAGCTGGAGATGTTCTTTAAACAGTCATAATAAGTGAAAGAGTCAAGATAAACAAGCAGATAGAGACGTTCATTAAAAAGTTATGGTGAGTAGGGTAGTCTATTTTAACAAGCAGTTAGAGACGTTCAGTAAACTGTCATAGTGAGTGAAGAAGTCAATATAAACAAGCAGCTAGAGATGTTCACCAAACAGTCATAGTGAGTCAAGCAGTCAACAGAAACAAGCAGTTAAAGACGTTGAATAAACATTATTAGTGAGTGAAGTGGTCAATATAAACAAACAGCTAAAGACGTTCACTAAAGAGTCATCGTAAGTGAAGTGGTCAATATAAACAAGCAACTAGAAATATTCACTAAACAGTCATAGTGAGTGAATTAATTAATATAAACAAGCAGGTACATACGTTAACTAAACAGTTATAGTGAGTATGGTAGTCAATATAAACAAGCCGCTAAAGACGTTCAGTAAACAAACATAGTCACTGAAGTAGTCGATATAAAAAAGCAGCTAGAGATTTTTACTAAACAGTCATAGTTAGAGAAATATTCAATATAAACAAGCAGCTAGAGATGTTTACTGAACAATCATAGTGAGGGAATTACTTAATATAAACAACCAGCTAGATATGTTCACTAAACAGTTATAGTGATTAGGGTAGTCAATATAAACAAGCAGCTAAAGACGTTCAGTAATTAATCATAGTGAGAGAAGTAGTCAATATAAACAAGCAGCTGGAGACGTTCAGTAAACATTCTTGGTGAGTGAAGGGGTCAATATAAACAAAGAGCTTAAGACGTTCACTAAACAATCATAGTCAGTGAAGCACTCAATATAAACAAGCAGATAGAGATGTTTAGTGAACAATCATATTCAGTGAAGTAGTCAATATAAAGAAATTGCTGGAAATGTTCATTAAACAGTCAAAATGAGTGAAAGAGTCAATATAAACAATCAGCTGGAGACGTTGAGTAAACACTCACAGTGAGTGAAGTTGTCAACATAAACCTTCAGCTAAAGACGTGGAATAAACATTCTTGGTGAGTGAAGTGGTCAATATAAACAATCAGCTGAAGACTTTCACTTAACAGTCATAGTGAGTGAAGTTGTGAATATAAACAAGCAGCAAGAAATGTTCACTAAACAGTCATAGTGAGTGAAGTAGTCAATATAAACAAGCAGCAAGAGATGTTCACTAAACAGTCATAATAAGTGAATTAATTAATATAAACAAGCAGCTAGATACGTTCACTAAACAGTTTTAGTGAATAGGGTAGTCAATATAAACAAGCAGCTAAAGACGTTCATTAAACAGTCATAGTGAGTGAAGTAGTCAATATAAACAAGCAGCTAGAAATGTTCATTAAACAGTTATAGTGAGTAGGGTAGTCAATATAAACAAGCAGTTAGAGATGTTCATTTAACAGTCATATTGAGTAAAGTAATCAATATAAACAAGCAGCTAAAGACGTTCAGTAAACAGTCATAGTGAGTGGAGTAGTCAGTATAAACAAGCAATAAGAGACGTTCAGTAATCTGTCATAGTGAGTAAAGTAAACAATATAAACAAACAACTAGAGACGTTCAGTTAACAGCGATTGTGAGTGAAGTAGTCAATAGAAAGAAGCAGCTAAAAACGTTCAGTAAACAATCATGGTAAGTGAAGTAATCAATATAAACAAGCAGCTGGAGACGTTCAGTAAACATTCTTAGTGAGTGAAGTGGTCAATATAAATAAGCAGCTGGAGACGTTCACTAAATAGTTATAGTGAGTAGGGTAGTCTATATTAACAAGCAGCTAGAGACGTTGAATAAACATTCTTAGTGAGTGAAGTGGTCAATATAAACAAACAGTTAAAGACGTTCACTAAACAGTCATAGTGAGTGAAGTTGTCAATATAAAGAAGCAGCAAGAAATGTTCACTAATCAGTCATAGTGAGTGAATTAATTAATAAAAACAAGCAGCTAGATACGTTCACTAAACAGTTATAGTGAGTAGTGTAGTCAATATAACAAGCAGTTAAAGACGTTCAGTAAACAATCATATTGAGTGAAGTAGTCAATATAAACAAGCAGCTAGAGACGTTCACTAAACAGTTATAGTGAGTGAATTAATTAATATAAACAAGCAGCTAGATACGTTCATTAAACAATCATAGTGAGTGAAGTAGTCAATATAAACAAGCAGCCTGAGACGTTCAGTAAACAATCATAGTGAGTGAAGTCGTCAATTTCAACAAACAACTAGAGATGTTCACAAAACAGTCATAGTCACTGATGTAGTCAATATAATCAACCAACTAGAGACGTTCACTAATCAGTCATAGTGAGTGAAGTTGTCAATATAAACAAGCAATTAGAAACGTTCAGTAAACAGTCATAGTGAGTGAAGTAGTCAGTATGAACAAGCAGCTAGAGATGTTTAAGTGCATTGATATTTCGAACTTACATGATGAGGGCAACGTTACTTTCCAAACACAACTTGCCTTTCCACCACGAGCTCACAAAGAGCTACGAAGTCGAAACATGACAAAAGTGATTTATAGTACATTCATTATTTCCATATGATATATTATATATATTCCGATAAACACCAGTAACCAAACGGAGAATATGAGGTTTATTTTTACATATGCATAGTTTTTTTCTTTATTCTTCCAGAATTCCTGAAAGTATATGTTCTGAAATCAATTGTACAGTAAACTGACCAACAAATTGTTTTAAAACAATAAATCATGAAAATTAAATCATAAATACATATCATTTTTCCTGTGATGGATAACTAATTAACCATGTGTTTCTGTGATGGGTAGCAGAATGGGTCTGTTTACTTACCACGTGTTTCTGTGATGGGTAATAGAATAGATTTGTTTACTGTGCATGTGTTTCTGTGATGGGTAATAGAATACATTTATTTACAAACCATGTATTCCTTTGATGGGTTATGGAATAGAACTGTTTGCTAACCATTGTTGCTGTGATGGATAGTAAAAAAGACATGTTTACTTTCCATGTGTTGCTGTGATGGGTTATAGAATGGATCTGTTTACTGACCATGTATTCGTGTGACAAATAATAGAATGGATCTATTTACCAACCACGTGTTTTTGTGATGGATAATATAACGAACCTGTTTACCGACGATGTGCTCCTGTGATGGGTAATAAAATAGACATGCTTATTAACCACGTTTTCCTGTGTGAAAATTAATCATTGAATCATTAATTATTTTCGTAAAAAAGTTAGTAAGGCTTGTTTTAATTCATGTTTCACACCTAATGTCTTTATTACCGTCTAAACAAGAGGAGTACAATTCCATATTCATAAACTGTCGATTTTAAGCATTGGACTGTACTCGCAGTGGCTAGATGCTTCGAGGTAGAAAAGTCATACATAAAAAGTAAAGAAATATCTCCTACACTCAAAATAACGTAGCTAGCAGATTACTGCAATACGAAAATCAGACTAAACACCTTCCAAATAGCCTGAAAAACTGGTGAGCTACGTGAAATAACGTACAAAACTGTTATCTACAATTGCATTAAAAACTATTGAAATGTTCAAAGTAGGCCAGTATGTTTTAATAAAATTTAAAATAACCCAGCAGATTACAACCACTGCTCAGGTAAATCATATAAGTATGTAGCTAGTTTTGATGTTGTCATCACTATCAAAGTAGCCTTAACCCTTACTTCTATTTACATCAATACTTTTAACTATCTGTAAATATTACGGTTATATCGGGTTTATGCAAAATGTTTTCGGTAAATAGCACGATGAAAAATATTTCAAGGTGTATTGGATGACGCAGAAGTTTTTTTTTTTTTACAAGTCCTAATAACATTCAAATTAATTACTATAACATGAGAATAAGGGAAAGTTAAACAAAGTCATGACACAGACTCACCAATGCTGATCGCAAAGTTTACACCAGCCTTTATATGTAAATATGTGCGTGCATGATTTGTTGTATCAATTTTTACAATATGTTAAAAACTGACGCTGACGAAATCAATTATAGTAAGAACACATGCAGCAAAATTTAGTTCAAAGAACCTATTAACATATCTTATCCTCAACGTGTACAAAAAAAACAACACGTGTAGAACTTGTTACAACATACTAGACAGGCAGTTTTTGACGTGTATACTTCTACATTTTCGTAATATATATGGATAGATTGTCCTGTCACTGACATGGGTAAATGAAGCTATTTCAGAGTTATGTATCGTGAGACGGCAAAAGTGGTCTTAAATACGGATTAGGTTCACCATGAAATGTTCCACTCTTTCTGCCTTGATTTATATATTGCACATTGCTGTTGGTCACTCCGTGAATATACTGACTTCTCCCGATTCAGGGGAGCTAATTACAGACGGCTAAACCTACTTTTTTTTCCTGTTAATTAATGACAGTGGTGCAAAGACGGTGTTTTCGTAGTGTGTGAACTACGATTTTCCCGTGTCATCAATCAGCGTTGCCAAACCTATTCCCCAATGTTTCATCGCGTCTCAGCGGTTGACAACAGTGCTGTGGTAGCTCGGTTTCAGCGACAAAGCCCAACAGTCTATATACAGTTTATATCCTCTCGAAATTTCACATTTTTCCTTTTTTTTCTTCCCTTTTTGTTGTTGTTTTTTTTAATTTCTAGTTTTTAAAACATTTCATTATGATCCTTTTATATCACCCAAGATTGCTCTCGAATTTCAAAACTCCTGCCATACACCCCCCCCCCCCTCTTATGGATTGTCTGGTGAAATTTCTGAATAATCCATTTCGGAAAGGCGCGTTTCTAATTTTTCCATCAAGAATGAACACCACACGATGTCGAAAGATGATATCAAATGTCACAGTATCTTTATAGCAGTTAATCAAGCTGATATTATATCAGAAAGGTTCTAAAACTAATAATCTTCATGTTTAGCTTAAATTCTTCAAGTGAAACCGTACAGGATCAATACTTACACTGTACGTCACCACAACCTCAAGTTACATAATCCTCTACAGCCAACACGCGTACTTCGCGTTGTGAAACTTTTGTTGTTGTTGTGGTATTTATATTTGAAGATACAAAGCTGATAAAATATTAAGGCATTACAGTATTTTTATTATTACAGTATTATTACAGTAATTAAAATATTTAACTCGCGTGTCTAGACTACTTGCGTATGAGGATAGTTACCTGGATAACTCACTATTAGTCTACAGATTTAGTAGACCTCCTACTTATTAATAAGTGATAAATTATTGTTAAAATAAACTGTGTTAAACTAAAACACAGGACATTGTCGATTTGCGCATAACTTAAAAATAGGACCAACAGAAGATACAAGTAATATAGTACAGGTCATCACTTTGCCTCAATCACCGTATGTAGACGTCGTAAATAGACGTAATTACCAATTTCTTTAAACTACTCTGTAGTTTCCCTGTCGTCCAACAGATGGCAACTAACGCTAATTTAGATAAAACAGATTCACGATGAACATTTTAAAGGATAAATTGAACACACTCATCGTTAAGGAGTTGAAAATGTAATCTCTTATAGAGGAACCGATAGTCAAACGGTCTGCGATAATCGTGACATGTAAAAGTCGATTAAACCAGATCTTTAGGTCATCTGTTTAACTTATAAAACAGATAAAAACCACAGATATTTTGGATACTCACAATAATCAAACTGAAAATGGTTAACATTAAATGTGGAAATTAAAATATTCGGTTAAGTAACACAAACAGTTTGAAGGAAATGATAGAAACACCAAATTAACATAAGTCTATTGTACGTTTTACACAGAGACTTTAACGTGATTATGTAAACTGTATCTAAAACTTAATGAAAACAAGTTTTGAGTCTTTTAATTTCCATTAATGAAATTCGTTACTATCCTACAATAACCATGTTTAAACACGTCTAACAGACATCGCCTAGCTAATTAGCTTATCGCACAAATGGTATATTGAAATAGTGCATACACCATGATTATCGTAATAATATACAGTTGAACCATTTTATAACAATTTCACTATGAATGGTCTAACTACTTTATGCACACATACCAGATTAACATTATTAACAATACAACAAGTTAAGATAGCTAATGTATGAAGTATTATAATGAATAATTCACAGCATAGTTAACGAAAGCAGATACTTAATACGGAGTTAATAAAAAAACAACATTTGAAATACTATAATATGAAATACAGCAGACTGCTTTAGAAACAACTATACAGGAGTGGAAGAAAACAACTCTTTAGGTTTCGATTACAGCCATAATTCCCTGAATATGTTATCCAATTCTGACTTATTTTTACAAATAACTGGTTTTAACCTATTTCGTCATTTGTCTAAATCATCAAGGCCTGTAGAAATAATATTTTCAAATGACAACTAAAAACATCAATAAACAGAATGTGTTTGTGTTTTCTTATAGCAAAGCCACATCTGGCTATCTGCTGAGCCCACCGAGGGGAATCGAACCCCTGATTTTACCAATAAAGAGAAATAGCACTAAAATATAATAAAAAACAAGAACCTACAAACCAAACATAACTAGTCACATTTGTTCCTCTATTCAAATTTAACCTTTTGTGATATTATGCTAGGTTGATACGCGCGTCTCCCCCAATATTCTCCATTAATCACACATATTAAGCTGGGGGTGTTTTGTGTGCTTTTCTTATAGCAAAGCCACATCGGGATATCTGCTCAGCCCACCGAGGGTAATCGAACCCCTGATTTTAGCATTGTAAATTCGGACGTCTCCCCCCATATTCTCCATCAATTACACATTCAAGTTACAGCAAACCGTAATTATTCTTATGATACGCTTTTCAACCAGTACTTTTACTCACCTCTATAACGGTTTCTCCCTAGTGTTCATGAAGGTCAACCGAGCAAACGCTTTAAATATAAAAATGCTTGCTTGTTTTTGAATTTCGCGCAAAGCTACTCGAGGGCTATCTGCGCTAGCCGTCCTTAACTTTGCAGTGTAAAGCTAGAGGGAAGGAACTAGTCATCACCACCCACCGCCAACTCTTGAGGAACTCTTTTACTAACGAATGGTGGGATTGACCATCACATTATAACGTCTCCACTGCTGAAAGGGCGAGCATGTTTGGTGCGACAGGGATTCGAACCCGTCACCCTCTTAATCCACCTGGCCATGCCAGGCCAGATATAAAAAGAAACAAACGCACTGGGATAATAAGGAGAAATGGATTTAGTGCCCCTCCCAGTGGTGTTTTTTTATTTCATGGTTGTAACGTACACACCTTGAAACCAATACTTTTTAGCATAATATTTTACATATTGATTTTATCATGCCTAAATATTTAAGTCGTATTTATTTTCTGCCTTTTCATTGGTAAATGGAAATATACTTTCAATCGCATCAATGTCAAAACGGTTTGGGGGCAAACTTTTTAAATTTGCTCCGAAATTGTTTAAGTTGCTTAAAGGTACCAAAATGTTGACAATCTACATCTTGTAGAAGAGGGAAGGTTGACTATCTACATCTTGAAGAAGATGGAAGGTTGGCTATTTAAATCTTGTAGGAGATGGGAGGTTAGTTATCTACATATTGTAGAATATGGAAGGTTGGTTACCTACATTTTGTAGAAGATGGAATGTTAGCTTTCTACATCTTGTGGAAGATGGAAGGTTGACCATCTACATCTTGTGAAAGCTGGAAGGTTGACTATTTACATCTTGTAGAAGATAAAAGATTGGTTATCTACATATTGTAGAAGATGAAAGATTGGTTATCTACATTTTGTAGAATGTGAAAGGTTGGTCATCTACATTTTGTAGAATGTGAAAGGTTGGTCATCTGTATCTTGTAAAATGTGGAAGGTTGGCTATCTACATTTTGAAGCATGTGGAAGGTTGGTTATCTACATATTGCAGAATGTGGAAGGTTGGTTATCTACATATTATAGAATGTGGAAGGTTGGTTATCTACATATTGCAGAATGTGGAAGGTTGGTTATCTATATTTTGTAGAAAATGGAAGGTTGGTTATGTTTCCCCATTTTTTCCATCTTTTTGTTTTACATCAATATTTTTGAGTGCTCATTCCATCATTTGTTAATGTTTACACGTTATTAAAATTTCCTATTTTGTTTTGAAATATTATTAATTAAACTCTTAATTTTAAGCTAAACAAACCATTTTAATAATGTGCAGTTACTACAAATTTTTATAAAAAAGTAAAATACGAGAGGTATGTTTATTTGTTCTGCTAGACATATTTTCAACAGATGTTACTGTAAAATAAATTGGAATTATATACAGAATGACCTTCTCCAAGTTCGTGGCACGTCAATCTAACAACTTGAAGTATGGCTCACCGATGGGGTTAGAAGACATCTGCCGAGATGGATGAAATGTTTTGTAAATCATTACGATTGGTGGTTCGTGTTACAAGGATCATTATGCTCCGTACCAACCTTGCACGTGCCGTAACTGAAAACTATTAGGAACATTAAGTAATTATTCCACTCAACATTACAGAAGAAAACTGGAAAAATTTTCCTAAATTAATTCCTGTTCCGTTGTATCAACCTTATGTAAATGTTAACATTAGTAGAGGAATTGCTCCGAAACTCATTTAGAACTCACAACATTTAATTTGAAGCTGTAATCATTATACAAGTTAAATTTCTAGACAATTGACAAACAACTAGTTGAGCTCTAACAATGTAATGACTTTTATTGAATTAATTGCGTTAGTATTTAAGTTTATAAAAGGCATTACATTTTATTTTCTTTAAACATCACGATATTGTTAGATATTTGTTGGATTCGACTTGTAATCTAAAAAAAACATCCCAAAAATAAACCATATTTACCATATTTTAAATTTTCTAACAACACCGAGTGGTTCTTTAGAGTCTTAAACACTGTATTATATTTATTATATTGCAACAAAACTGATATTTTGACGACGCTTAAAGTTATTTCAGGAACACTGAGTTGCACAAGAAATATTTCATGATCACGATTAGATTGTCCTTTTGAACGACCATCTCTTTCTAAGCGTTCACTCTCGTAGTCCTTGTAAACTAACTTTAAAACTAATATTGGGAGAGGGATTAGTTACATTTCTACAGTTTGAAAACTTCCAAATTCTAAAACTCAATTGTTCATCAATTGTTAAGTATATATTAAGACTTACAGAATCTACAAAACACTTCCTTCAACATTAAATTATTATTTTTGAATACAAGTTTACTTTTTTCATTTCTTATTTTTTTTTCTCCCGAGAAATATGGATGCTTTAACGATTTGCTTATATACTTCTAATGTTTATCACACAAAAGTGAAAGGCTACGTTAAAGGAACTTATACCAACCACCATCTCTCTCACGATCAACAACTGATAATATGATAGTGTTTAAAATATTCTTGTGCTGGTGGAACGCATTGGTAACAGGGAAGTAAAAAATACCTCTCTCGAAGATATCAGTTCTCTCGAGCTACGTCTCTGATGTGCACTTACCCCTGGTGGAAAAGTCGACCAATCCGTTCTGAGAGAAGGTCCTTCAGAGGATGACAGGGAACCTTCTCAAACTGTTGTCCGCTCTCTCCAGGGAATAGTGTTCACGCCATTAAATAGAGTCACATAAACAGATCGCCTCTGGACTCTTGCAAATATTTACAAGTTAAATATTTAGTTCATAACAGCACTTGGCCAATATATCGATTAGTGGCAACTCAGTCGTTTTCATCAGCGAGATTGGTTTCATAATTAGAACACTAATATCACGATGCATAATATCGTTCCAGAAATGGTGTAGCAGAAGAAACGACTCCTGCAAAAATATGCGTTGTTTTTTTTAAAGTAAACAAAACCTCTTAATCACAACCGCGTGTTATTTGGCGGAAGAAGTGTGTTTTAATGTTAAACAATTACCTATTGAATAACTGAAAGTGTTAATGAGAAGGAATCAATGATACATAAAGTCCAGGAAGAGTAGGACATCCAAGAAACAAAGAAAGAGAGATGTGCAGTTTCGCTATAAAGTTAGGAAAACAGTCACGTACGGCAAAGAAATTTTGTTTGAGTCAAGATTAATTATTTCAAGAAAAAAAACCGTACTTCTGTTACTAAAACCATAATGCATATGATCGTTGTAAAAAGCAAAAACATATTCCGCATTCGGGTAAGTAAACACATCTGTAACAATTTGTTCATTATAAGAGCAGATGATATCCGTTTAAAAATAACCTAAGTCCATACAGCATTTAATAAGAATGTTTATGATATTATTTTAGAAAGTAAACACGAATCTTACCCCCGATACTAGTAATACATCGTTTAAATGCTATATGACAGTCTAAATTATCTCCGCAGACTTTTTATTCGCACGAAGTTACTTATCGCAACTAAAATCCATGTTCGTATCTATGAACAAGTGCACATTTGTGCTACTCCGAGTTTATGAGTTTCTGTGACTTGTGTGACTCGGATATCCCATCAGAAAATAAGCTTCGAGATGTTTATTCGTTATTTGTAAAGACAAGTATGAATATGCTTCACTCCAAAATATGGTTATCTTGGTAAAATTCGGGTAGAGAAACAGATGTATATCTTCTCCGGGAGTGAATGTTGAAACACCTCATGTTATTTTTAAACGAAAATTCGAACTTGATGTAAAATAACAGAACATTTTGCAAGAGGTTTAGTTTTGAAAGCCAACCTCAGAATTTCCTATTAAGGTTTAAACTACAGTTAGGTATTAAAATATTTCCAAAGAAACACGTTTTAAGATACTAAAACTAACAAAGAAATGTTTTAAGATACTTAAGTTAACATGAAAATGTTTTAAGATACTTAAAATAACAGAAATATCAAAAATGTAAATTGAAAAAAAAGATTTATTTCATTGGTACTTATATTTCCTAGTTCAAATGTTTGATACTATTTTTGTTGTTTTGAAATTATGTTACATTAAGTGTAATATTATATCATGTAGTTTTCGTTATCTGATAATTTGATGTCCTTCTTGATGTAGATTAGTTGAACATTAGAATTATAGAACTGCATTTTTATACGTTTAAGTTAGTGGCTAAATCTCAACTATGATGCACGAAAAGAAAAATGTGGGAACGTTGAGCTGTGTTATGGATTTGGTTTGTTTTGAATTTCGCGCCAAACTACACGAGGGCTATCTGCGATAGCTGTCCCTAATTCAGCAGTGTAAGACTAGAGGGCAGGCAGCTAGTCATCACCACCCACCCTCAACTCTTGGACTTTTTTTTTACCAACCAATAGTGTGATTGACTGTAACTTTATAACGCCCCACGGCTGAAAGGCCGAACATGTTTGGTGCGATGGCGATTCAAACCCGCGACCCTCGGATTACGAGTAGTGCTTAACCATCTGGCCATGCCGGGCCATGTGTTGTGGGACTGAAAGTGTTTTTTTCTGAAGAAAGAGTATATGAAATTGTAGGGAGGTAGGGTTTTCTTGCGTGTTGGAATATGTTTTATTGTAAAAACACAATACGATGGATACCACAGGAAAACTATGTTTCCTTATGAGTTTCGAACATGTTTGTTACGAGTACAAAATATATACTGCTAACTGCATATTTCTTAAATGTTTTTCTCATACCAGTTATTCTCTTTGTTTGTTTTGGAATATTCGCTACAAACTACACGTGGGGTACCTGTGCTAGCTGTTCGTAATTTAACAGTATAAGACAGCTAATCATCACTAGCCACCGCTAACTCTTTTATCAACGAATAGTGGTATTGACCGTTACTTTATAACGCCCCCACGGCTGAATAGACAAGAATGTTTAGTGTGGCGGAAATTCGAACCCCTGGCCCTCAGATTGCCAGTCGAGAGCTTCCTCATCACCTGGCCATGCCGAGACACACTTTATTACGTATCACTTGTTTCACTTTATTATAAAGAAAGTCTAACGTATTTTAAGCAATACAACATACAATACACATGGCCACATTGACCAAAAACAACGGCTTCTATATGCTAAACGATGTGAACATGGTTTCGCTGATCGTCTATTGGTCATATTGATTCAAACGTATTCATGTTTTCTGTCACTTTCAAATGCAAAATGACAAACTATTTAGTCTTGACTTAATCCCATTAAATTAAAATAAGTACCTGAGGTAAGTCCATATTTTAACCTTTTGGATGAAATTTCTGGTTTTACACGATAAGAAACCATTGACTTCTACCCCACGTTAAAGGTCAAGATTAGCTTAAGAGAAATTAATTAGAAGGTTTTAGTTGCATGATATTAGTAAAAAACACGAGGACTCAAGGAGTCATTTAATAAAAATTACTTTTGTTTCTAGAATCAATCTGAAGCACAATGTTGACCCAGAATGTTCTGTTTTGTTACTTAATATCTAGACTTGCACCTGACAAACATATGTAAGCTTAGATTAACTTCGGCTCAAAGAAATTTCCGTACATATTTTGTAAGAGGGTAATTGTGTATTACTGATATCGGCATTAAAATTTGTCATCTACTACTGTACGTAGAAGAGTTTTAAATGTCGTAATGTTCTTTTTTAATTTTCTCAAAAGAGAAATAATTACTCTGGTATCATCCTTTATTAATTCAGTTTTTAGTTTTTAACGTACGTTGGCCAGCTAACTATTGTCACAGCAAGCAAGACCAAACTTGGCAGGCGGACACTTGGTGACTTCCAATATTAATGGGGCATAAAACACCCTTGGAAGGCCACCCAGGCATCTTGAGTTACCATAATAAGTTATTCAGTGTCTCTAAATACCAATCTGGTTTTGTGTTCGTAGCTTCTCAGGAGATCCTGAAAGCGCCACATCTGAAATTGTGTCCATAACCCTCACTCACAAGCTAGTTGGGACCAAACTTGGCACAGAGACTCAGGTAACTTTCGGGCGTGAGTTTTTTTGTTGTGTTCTTTCTGGCATGAGCCAGCTTCATTGTAGCTACAGATAAGTTTGACCCGTATACCAAGGTCCATGTGAATCACGAGGGGGTGAGCTCCACAGTGGAGGGTGGATATTTAATGGTAGTTTATGAATCATAAAACTATTTGATTTTTCTTGTTTTTCTACTCAAGGCAAATCAAATATATAACATGAAGTCGGTAATATTATCATCATAGGATCATTTCTGACCCATGAAGTTTACGTTTCAACGACATTTGGATGTCATAAATTTAAGCTCTTTGCGTTGAAAAGCGGAAATAGAAAGTTGAAGCAATTGAAGTATGGTTCTTAAGAAGTGACTCGGATATGTTAGACAAGTCACACTTCTAATAACGAGCAGGTTACAGGAAGTTGTTGACTGACATCAGAAGGAGAAAGAGCTTCTGAGAAACGTTGTGATGAAAGAAGTGAAAAGTCTGGTCGTAACTTAAAGAAGATTCCGTGAAAGATGGAGGTTAACTTATGTCAAGAGTCTATATAAATGGATGAATTTATCTGCATTGGAAATTATTTATGTTTCAAGAAGAAGAGATTTGTGAAAAATTATGGTCAACAATGTTCTACTTAGATATGATACGTAGAGACAGGTAGAGATCCATTGAAGACCGCGGTTACCAACCTTGTCAAAAAACTTATATATATAGTAAGTTAGAACACGTGTATGAGAATGTTGGGCTAAACATTCTTCTACAGTGGGTGTCTGTGGCTTGTCAGCGATAAAGATTGTTTGTTTTTTGTTTTAAATTTCGCGCAAAGCTGCTCGAGGGCTATCTGTACTAGCCGTCCCTAATTTAGCAGTGTAAGACTAGAGGGAAGGCAGCTAGTCATCACCACCCACCGCCAACTCATGGGCTACTCTTTTACCAACGAATAGTGGGATTGACCGTCACATTATACACTCCCACGGCTGGGAGGGCGAGCATGTTTAGCGCGACGTGGACGCGAACCCGCGACCCTCGGATTACGAGTCGCACGCCTTACACGCTTGGCCATGCCAGGCCAAAAGTATAAGACTAGAGGGAAGGCGCTAGTCATTACCACCCACCGCCAACTCTTAAGCTGCTCTTTTACCAACGAATAGTTGGATTGTACGTCACATTATAACGCCCCCACATCTTAAAGGGCGAGCATGTTTGGTGCGACCGAGATTCGAACCCGCGACCCTCGGATTACGAGTCGAACGCCTTAACGCACTTGGCCATACTGGGCCTTAGCGATAAAGTCAACGCTAAATACATAGCACACACTGCATTTGTTTTAAAATAATGTATTAAAAACCAATTACAGGTATGTACAAAAATTCTTTCTAATATGGAGGTGATAGTTGTATCTTAAATACAAATTTCTCTTTATCTTGCTAAAACGTTCTCTTAGGCCAGTTCAACTGCTTTACAATTGAGTTGACTTCAACATATCAGCCATTAGGCTGGTCACTCATAACTATTAAGTTTACCTTTTCTTACATTTATCTAGCATTATCTCTCTTTCACTTGACTGCACTTTCGGTTCTCTGGTCTTTCGTCTGGTCTACACTTTTTTTATATATCCCTCACTGAAGCGTTTTAAAATTTTTTGTAGTCTCGACATGAATAACTTACAAACAAAGCTTCCAAAAAACATCTGCTTTTAACGCTATCACTATTAATAAAAAATCAAACGAAATCACGAAATATTAACTCATAAAATAATTCACACCACCTAAATTTATTCTTATATCTGACAAACGTCCTCTTTATACATGGTATACAGAGAGAGGCGCTAAGAAGACAATGCATTTTACTTATAATGCACTTATCACGTTTGGAAATTATAAAAGAAATTTTATTAATTGAAAAAATTGGTGAATATACAAGTTTAATATCATTGTACAAACTTATTTGAGTCGAACAATAGATTAAATTTAAATCTTAAAGAGCAGCAGTTAAATTCCCAATAAAAACAAATCAAGCAGGTGAAACAAGAACAGAAAAAGAGCAAAAATAAAAGGATTATTTTATTAAATTCTTAAGTGTTAATTTTAGCAAACGATGAATCTGTGTGAGCAAAAATTACATGTGAATTATTTCAGCTATTTGCGCATAATTAAATATCTCAGTTAATTAAAGAGGAATATGGAGCAGATAATTGTATTTTATGTTAAAAATGTCCTATGTACGCTAATAGAGGTTCGGACTTTTAGTTCTTGCAAAAAGTTTATAATTAACTTCTTAAAATATTCCAATTTAAGGAACAGAAAGCTTCAACGAATGAACAATCTCTTGTCTTAACGTAGCTGCTTAACTAAAAGATATTAAACTTCAGTGAAACTTGTTGATTATTACAAAGGATGGTTCATTGATTGAAAAGCTCATTACCAGTAATTCTGAGCTAGAAGGAACAAATTCTACTCCTAAAGCCACTTAAAAGACCTATTAAAGTTTCCTTGAAGTCGTTATGCTTACAGACTCGACTGCTGTGCTCGTTCAAATAATTATCGTATAAAACTGTACGCTATACTAATATAGCATGTTATTTCCAAAGTCACTTATTTAACTTTTATTGTAAAAACTGTTAAGGATTATTTTTGTTCTCTAGACGTAATATTTTGTTTTATCTTAAGTGTGTTAACCTTCGGTTATTCGTGTTATTTATAACTCTAAAACTGGTTTTATCAGCTGACTTATTACCAGATGTTGATTTATATGTTAAATGATGTTTACCTTTATATTTTTGATATGGTGTAAAGAATTAGCTTATTCGCATTATGAAGACTGGGTGTGGGTGGCTGTGTTGGTAATAACATAACTGTATTGACGTATAGAATGACGACAAATATCAGTCATTTCTCTTTACTTGAATAGTCCAGTCTAACTATTATTTAAATATACAGTTTACTTTTTAAATTATGGCCACATGTACTATTCATTTCGACACCAGTGTGTGTGTGTGTGCATTTGAATTAAGATATTTAAATTGACAAAATTTTATTCCCTGTAAAGTATCTCAAAGCTCGCGCCATCGTTCAACCGCCAAGTCGCGGCCTACCAACAACAACGTGGTATCTGTCTACAATAATCCTAGATAAACTACCATATACTGTAAGAACAAGAAAACAGACAGCACGTAAGTCAAAACTACACTTCTATCAACGGAAAATCTACTAGTAAAATGTTCCAAGTTCTGATAACTGATATTCTAAAAAAGTCCCAAATTCACCTAATGTTCTTTGCACGAGGTAATCCTTATGGAAAAAATCTAATACCCGAAACAAGTGATAACTCTGCTATTACAGATGTGTATAGATGCCGCTGTTATAATTGTTTAACGTATACGTCGCAGCAATAATAGACTTACACTTACAAAAGTGTCACTACGTAGTAAATTTACACAGAAAAGTAGGAACAGAGCTAGGCCTGGCATGGCCGAGCGCGTTAAGGCGTGCACTCGTAATCCGAGGTTCGCGGGTTCGCGCCCGCGTCGTGCTAAAACATGCTCGCCCTCTCAGCCGTGAGGGTGTATAATGTGACGGTCAATCCCACTATTCGTTGGTAAAAGAGTAGCCCAAGAGTTGGCGGTGGGTGGTGATGACTAGCTGCCTTCCCTCTAGTCTTACACTGCTAAATTAGGGACGGCTAGCACAGACAGCCCTCGAGTAGCTTTGTGCGAAAATTCCAAAACAAACAAAACAAACAGGAACAGAGCTCTCATTTAATAATTATTTCTCTCCATTTATGCTTCAAATTAAACAATAAACTACAAATAGGTTTTTATGGTAACTATATTACTTTTACCCATAGAAATAGTGCAGTACTATATCTTTTAATGTTGCTATTAAATCCACCTGTTATCACAGGAGTTTAAAACTACTCAAACTTAATATCCTTAATATCCAAACAACTCAATATCCGTATTATAACAATAATTCTGGTATCCTCTTCTTTGGAGAAACTGAAGACTAAGAGACAGGGATTTACATTTTTTATATTCAAAGTTTAGTTTTAGTTCTCTGTAGACACATTACTTTTTGTGTACTTTTTTTCTTCTTAGCCAATTTAGAAATCAATATTGGAACTACTTCCTAGCCTGCAAGTTACAGATAACACAACGCTAATGTGTAAAAAGTTCCCGCTAATCTTTCCATTTCTAGTATTATTACTCTATTACTTGTAGGTTTTGCGATATTACAATCTTCATGCAAGACAACTTTTTAAATTACTTAAGTCTGGCCGACGCGAACGAAGAATTATAGCGAAACTTTGATGGTGAGGAAACCACTTGGAAATCGATATTAACAAAGCCTTGATTAGGCACGTGTTGGGTACATGAATAATGTTATGCATTTTGGGCCAACTGTTGAATGGTCGCATGTGTGTGTTAAGTATTTATTTTCTTTATTCTCACCAGAGATGAATTTGGCTCAAGCTCTGCCGACGAGACTTGAATAGGCGGAACTGCACTCTCCACAACAATGGGTACGGTTGATTTAAGGAAACATTTAGACCTATACGTTACAGATTCTCTCTTCAACATCACCCTTAGGAGGCCCGACATGGCCAAGCATGTTAAGGTGTGGGACTCGTAATCTGAGGGTCGCGTGTTCGCATCCTCGTCGCGCCAAACATGCTCGCCCTTTCAGCCGTGGGGGGTGTTATAATGTGACGATCAATCCCACTATTCGTTGGTAAAAGAGTAGCCCAAGAGTTGGCAGTAAGTGGTGATGACTAGCTGCCTTCCCTCTAGTCTTACACTGCTAAATTAAGGAAGGCTAGTACAGATAGCCCTTGAGTAGCTTTGTGCGAAATTAAAAAACAAACAAACAAAACATTCACCCTTGGATTATCTGTATTGTGACACCACTGGTATTGAAACCCGCTTTTTAGCCACTGGGGGTGGAGAGGCTAATATATTCGTACAGCTATGAATAGTTTCTCACTTTTTACCAAAGTTAAACATAAAGGAACATTTTCGCATGTAAATGTATTATGGCTTCATAAATTTAATAAGTAGATTTAAAGACATAAGCGTGAAGCTGATAAGGGCAGTTTTTAACTGGGGTATTATGGGATATATATGAAAATGTTCACTTGCACTTTCAACTATCCTGAAAAATTCACTGCATTACACAAGCAAGCATCACATACTACGGAATATAGTTAAGATCCCAATTGTTTAAACTTCGGTAGGTTTACACATGGCTTTAAATGCCTACCTCGTAACAAGATAATTGAACGATTTTCGTTTAATTTCTAGAGAAATAAGAGATCGTGTAAGAAAACTGAGAAATTAGTGAATCTCGTGAAACCAAAACACGCCGCAATGTCAGGGAAGTTTTGGTGAAGTTTTTTTAGCTACCTGATGAGTTATCGGCACCTTGTGGAGAATCTAACCCTGGATTTTAGTGTTACAAGTCTAAGAATTTACCATAGTTCATCGGGAAAACTTTGAAGTTCTTATTGGAAACTTCAGTAAATATTATTCTCCATTTAATTCTTAAAGATACAAATAACCTGCTGACAAACTCTGTAAAATAAAAACTTTAACCAACTGAAGTTTCTAATATCACTTCTAATCACTACAAAAATATATAGTGCATTTCGTTTAAAGCTACAAATATGCCACCTCCAATAGATAAATTCTGAAGTGTAGACTAGAGGACAGACGGTTAGTCAACACCTTCCATCGTCAACTATTTTCTGACAGAATGGCCGTATGTAACCATCACTCTTGTAGCACACTTACGACCCCAAAGATGCGAATTACAGAGCCGCGGTGATACAGTAGGCTTTTAAGAACTAGTTTGTACTCGCCTCATTTCTGAACGTTAATAAGCCTTTTAAAGTTTCAACAGTTGCACTAAATTACACAATCGTAAAAGGTGTGAACCATCCGGTTGTGAATATCTGGTAATCATACTTGAAGCATACGAGAAACTTTCGCATTACGTTTAAAGAAGAATGGCAGACTTCTCTTACTTAGAATTATGATATAAAGACTCAGTAAAAACCCTCAGCCCAGACGAAACGTTTTTGTCACGTGTTCTAACGATCTTTATTTTGTTATTACCGATTTATTTCCATGTCAGGAATCAAATGTTAAAGTAAAAAAAATACTTCGACTAATAAAGATATGGTTTCATATTCTGAGGTGTGGCCGCGGGGGGGATCTTCCAATAAATGAAATCATTAAAAGACCTTCAAGGTCAGTTATATAACAGAGGTATAAAAACATCACTTCCTTTGCAGGCAACTATTTGCACGCGCAAATAAACAACTTTTACATCGCTGGAAAGGATAATTATTATTCGATCATTTGAGACGTTTTCCCTAAAAAATGTCAATGAATCAGATAAAATGACACTTAACCAGTAATGACTGTTTAGATGGATGACCTTAAGATAACCTAAAGTGTTTTATAAGAGTAACTCCGTACGATCAGTCTGGTCAGTCGTGGCCAAGTTCATACGTTTGCTTTATAATTTTCTTATAAAACTGTACAGCAGTCCCTAATTTTGAGCTGACAGATTTCAAGGTAAGCAGCCAGTCGACAGCATTCAACGCCATCTATAGGGCTATTCTAATTTGACCGAGTAACCGGATTTGATTCTTACCTTCCCCTAAAGAAGAGAGTGCAACGTTTCCTCAAACAATACGCGAACCAGGAACTCTCTCGATACAGTCTGGGCATACTAACCACGAGGTCATGCCCAATGTGTAAAAATATATAAATTTCTTGTTATAGCTAAGAAGACAGCTTTATTTCTTTTTTCCAAGATATCTCTATTAATGGTGAACTAAATTATTCATACGAACAGTTTTTGATAACTAATTCTTTATGTCTTGACATAAAGCAGACTTCAAGTGTCAACACTCCACTAAAGACCCATTAAAAGAAGGTTTTCTAAGCCTTAAGGAGAAACGCTCTATCACAAATGTACTTTTTGTTAACAGACAAAATAAGAGTTTATTATTTCTATATAAACAACGATTGCTCGTAAACAAATACTTCACATTCAAAGAATGCCGATATTGTATAAGCCGACGTGAATTAATAAATACGCGTATACTTTACAATTTAAGTCAGCTAGCCTGGAAAAACAGGTAAATGACTGAATACGAGTTGAAATAGATGTGAATAGTGCAGTAAACGAATACTTATAAATCATTCGTAAAATAGCATGTGATACTTGGATAAAAAACTGAACAGAAGGGAAAATCGCAGTAGAATGTTAGATAAACAAGCACAGATGTAAACTGCTGCATATAAAATATATAAATATTGAAAAATATGTAGACGGACGAAGAGACAAAACAAGACAATTAAACAGACAACAAGATATTCAAAAAGAAAAGCAAAATCCATCTGAAGAAACAGACAATACTAGAGCAGAATATTAAAGTATTTAATAACGTAATACAAAAGAAAATACATAAGTTGAAAGAAATGTATATTTATGAACCTATTTAGACTTAAATAACTACACGTTTATAAATCACTATTAACCAAGATATGTATATATATATATATCAAACAAAAGAGAACAGTTAGGTAGAGATGATTGTAATTTCATAATTTAACATAAAACAAACTTATTTTGAACACGATCTGTGATATCTATATCAAATAAAAATTAATATTTTCATGCTTTCCATGATAACATCTTACCGTAAGGTAGTAGCAAGTAGAACTTCCTTAATTAACGGTACAAAGTATTTCTTTCATAGTCATCTTATATGCTTTAGACTATTGGACGAAAGTAGAGTGGTATACCACATAAACAACAGTAGACTAACATATCCAATGATAACGAAGCCATCCCTGTATAAGGCCAACTGATACATCATCATAGTAATGATCTGGAGAATACTTATATCAATTTACTTAAGTCACACGAACCAGATTTGGATAGTAAGGTTCAAAGACACACTTGGATTAACTAAAGATGTAGCGAACCACCAAACCACATTCAATGTTCCCAGAGCCGATTAAGCAGAAACACCAGGAAGTAAATCCGTTTTTACAAGAATCTACGAGTGAAAGTGACGGACGATGTTACAGAGTTCTATAACGTATCAACCTTTATGTGACTATCGAAATATAAATGTTAGTCCCTTGATCTCAAAACTCACCAGATTGTTACTGAAGTTAGTCTGATTTTGATGTTATGCTTTAAATAACGAAATACAGAGTTAAGAGAAATGCAAAGTTATAAAACTATTTAGGCACTTAAACTTTAGACTTAATAAACAATCTGCGAATTTATTATTCTAACACCACAACTTTGTTTGAGCTTCAGATTTCACATTCAGATGCCATAACTTTGTTTTATCTAAAAATCTAACGTTTGGGCGTTACTGACCTTAAAAATTGATGTTCTGTTAAATGTTTCAGACCTGAGATAACAAGTGTGAAAGACTTCGAAATTACTTTTTATTATTTCCTGAAATAAGAAACATTCCATGCTGTTACAACTTCTATATCTAACATGAGAATCTACTTCCTCTTCACGTTATTTCGCTGTTTGGGACGAGAAAAAATTCGCGATTCTTTTACATGTTTGTCTAGAGAAAAATTGACGACTTTTTTTACTGGCATTGTTCGACATGAAAATCTCTTTTCGCTACATGTTTGTATGTCGCTGTAAGTAAGACATACGTGGCAAGCTCTTTGCTTGTTGTTAGAGGATGGGTCTTTATATGGCAAACTTCACAATAATACACATACACCATACACCTGATGCTACAGGGCTTCTTTAGAAGGAAAACATTGTCATGTTGTGTTTGTTTACTGTTACTACAAGTTTGTGAAATTTGTTTAGTTCAGCTACGAACTTATAGTACGGCATTTACAAGTAGTTGTTTTTTATTATTTACTTTTCAGAGTCGTATGTTTGACGCTACTGACCTCAAACGACATTCTGGTGTTACAAGTTTGATCTGCGAATTTATTATTTTAACAATACAAGTTTGTTTAAGCTGCAGATATCACATTCGAATCTTATAACTTTTTTTCATCTAAGAATCTGATATTTAGAGGCTACGAATGTGTATGATTTGAGAATTTGCTACTCTGGTGTTACAATTTTTGTTTGTTTTGAGAATTATTCTTTCGCTACCGTTTCCTCCTTCTGTCATGTAAACCATTCAAAAAATGAAACCAATAGTATCTGCACGGGTCTTGGTTTCATATTCAATACTTCCTTTCATTTTGAAATGCTAGAACTACGCACTTCAGGAACATAGTGCTTTAGTGTTGAATTTAATACCAGTCTTAAAATTGCCAAGAGCAGTAAACCATAAAAAGCACGCAACCAGTTTAACTTCGTGTGTAGCATTACTTTGTACTTCGCAGAAGTTTAACTGCTTATCACAGTTCCCAGATCGTTTGGAATGTTAAACACAAACAGCAACTATGAGATAACTGTTATTTTTCTTTGTGATTTCTAGAAATCAGAACTTCGAACCAAAACGTGAAGATTGATGACGTTGAAAATAGGAGTTTTAAGAGTGTCAGAAATGATATCATCAACGCTTCTAATGTTTTTTGATAGTGATTTGAACACTGCTGATAACAGCATTGGCTAATAGAGGTTTAGGTATAAACACGACACTACGTATCTAGTTTACTTGTTTTGTTGAATTCTGCCAGTTTCAACTAAAATAAGAAAGAAACTGACGTTTTTAAATAAAACTTTTTTTTTCAAAAGTTATTGTGATAGAATAAAAATTATCCAGAATTTTTATCCAGTTTGTTTAATTATAAACCATTGTAGATATGTCTGTTATAAAAAGAACAAACTGTTCTTAATTACCGATAACGAGAAATAGCTAGGATAATTTAAGGTCAATTTTACATTTATCTATATATTTATCACTCTTGACAAACAACAGTAATATACAATCTGAACTGGTCAATAAAAAACAGTAACGTTCGTCCTGGCCCCCCGCTAGTACAGCGGTATGTCTCCGGATTTACAACGCTAAAAAATCAGGGGTTCGATTCCCCTCGGAGGCGCAGCAGATAGTCCTTTGTGGCTTTCCTATATGAAAAACACACAAACACACTCCAACCTGAAATCGATAAATAAAATCTGCCACTGATAATTATGATTTGCTTAACATATAAAAAAAACAAAAAAATGTTTCTCAGGTTTATTCAACAACAGTTTTGTTGTTGTTTTATTTGTATGTATATTCCTATCTTTGGAAGTCTATCAAACGTCACTTTATGCCAACTTAAATATACGCGTTAAAACAATATTACTTGTTACCTTAATAAACTGAAAGTCTTGACATCAATTTAAAAGTACTGTTTGAAGGTTAAAACAGAATTCCATAAGTTTACGATGATATTTCGTTACACAATTATTAACGGTATTACGTTCTTTGTGACGTCATGCTTCATATAAATTTTTCTAAAACTATTGCATTTTATAAAGGGAAACATATGTAAGCTTAGCAATACTTATATTTCTAACTATGTGAAAAGAACACCTACTTAGTTAAGATGGCACAGTTTGTAGCACGGCATGCTCAGATAATACTACCTCTCAGTTTAAGTTGGTACCTTAGTAGACAGGAACATGGCAATTTATGCGTATAAATATTTCTTTTTGTTCATGGTGAAACGTACCACACGTTTTGACGTAACATTTGTGTGACTTCATTAGGCGTAACATGTTCCACACATGTGCTTTCATCTTCATGTATCAAGTTAGTTAGTACCACCAGTAATATGTTCCACGTGTGCTTTCATCTTCATGTATCAAGTAGGTTAGTACCACCAGTAATATGTTCCACGTGTGTGCTTTCATCTTCATGTATCAAATTAATTATTACCACCAGTACCATTTCCTCAGACTCATACGCACTTTAGTTCAAACAGACACGCAAGGTTAAATTACGATTTCAAACGAATTGAAAAATACCAGCGATCTTTTACTTGTTACAATAGCGTACGTAGTAAAATAAAACTGCCTCACTTGGTGACTGGTGGACAAAATAGACAAGTTTTAAGAAGAATAAAACTGCCACTTTCAAATTAGGTCATGAACCCTTTCTCTGACCTTTATACTTTTAATTAAACTTGTTAGAAATAATTTCATCCATCGTTTATTTTGAAAACGGTGCACGTTAAGTTGAACACAACTGTTCCTGACATAATGTTAATTACTCATATACTAATTAATAAACTTTACGTCACTTCATCTGCTGTCTTCAGTGTACAAACCTCCAGATGAAATCTTCATCCGGTTTCTTCTGCTAAATAAGCTGGTTGTTTTCTTTATATGTTTGAAGAACTTCTCATACAAAAGTTCCCTCACATACATAGAACGAGGGCCGTCTGGTTATTCATGGATGTCTCTTCACGCTCCTTCCCAAATAACGGAAATCTACGACCGATTTGTTAGAAAAACATATCAGTGTCCCCTTTTACACTCTTGTAAAGTGTTGGTAACTGCTTAAAGCAAAGTCGATATACGTTGTAAGAAAGACAGTTTCTATTCAATGGCGACCTCTAATACTGCTTAATGAATAACGACGCTATACAAGCGTAGAGAACCCACTAAGTTCAGTATACATCCTTTACGCTTAGTTCAGAAAAATAATTAATTAAAATGAATGAAAATTCTAGAAACTCGCAATCAAACCGAATTTTAAAAATATTTTAATGTGAAACCCGCTTGTGTGTAAGAAGCCGATACCAAATCTGTGGCTTAAAGCAACTCTATCTCATCCTATCTTACAGAACATTCAAATACGTTCCCAATGTTTTCAATATTGTTTTAAAATACATTACTTACAAATCTCCCTGTGGAAAAGAAGTATTCTTAAGGGTTTGCAACACTAAGATTCGGAGTTCGACTTCCACAATAAACGCAGCATATAACCCATTGCTTTGCTCTAAAATAAACTAATATCATTCACAAATGTTTAATAATATTTGTAGGGATTTAATAAGTCAAACTTCAGATCCTGAGGATTTATAATTCAAAAAATGACGTCCATTTTTACTATGCAGAACTTGAAGCTTATGTATATCTAAAGAGTAGTGAAACCTACGAAACCTGTTCATCAAACATTTGATTTTGAACAAGTTGAAAGGGAGATTTGTTGATGTATCGCATATAATATATATACAATGTACAAGGAGCTGTTCACGAGAGTAACTAGTTACCGAATTAACAAGTGAGCAGTATTTTTGTCAGACAAGGCCATCATCTTTTCAACAAGTATTCCTACTATATATTCAAGAAATTTCACTAAGCAACACAAAATTTAATTTGACAAGTTGAGTGTACGTAATAACGTTTATCACTTGTGGTCAGAATGTGTGTATCTTACATTCAGTAGCTATTTCACTATGGCACGTGACTTTACACTTTTAAACTAAAAAACTGCTTAAAGAAACAGCTTTAGCCGTATATTTATTTATTATTTCTTAGTTTAAAATTTTTGTTTCTTGAATACGTTTGTCATAATATTAAGTTTTGAAATGCATGGTTCCCGTATTGACGTACTTCTATTGGCATTTGCTTTGGCAATGTTATAGTTTCTGGTTAATTAGTCATTTAGAATATTTTAATTATTTCGTAGTTTCTTGCTTTTCATCACACAGTTTTATTGTAAAACACACACACTTTGTTGCAATAACATATCTATATAAAAGTTTATAAAACTAAACGTTAGTTTCATCATGATGTCTTTAAGAAGTGATTAGATGGAGCAGAATAAGCAACTACTAATTAGACATCTTTACGTTAAAGGCGACCCGCAAAGCAAAACTTTTGACCAAGAAATGAACTTAAGCAGAAAATAAACGAAGCCTGTATCAGTGAAAATCCAACACGCAATATGACCTGTCAGCGTACGTTACCATGATCATAGTTTGATTTGTTTCAAATTTCGCGCAAAGCTACATAAGAGCTATCTGCGCTAGCCGTGTAAGACTAGAGGGAAACCAGCTAGTTATCACCACCCGTCGCCTACTCTTGGTTACTCTTACCAACGAATAGGGGGATTGATTGTAACATTATAACACCTCCATGGCTGAAAGGGCGATCATGTTTGGGGTGAGGGGAATTCGAGCTCGGGACTCTCGGATCACGAGTCGAGTGCCTTATCCACCTGGCTATGCCGGGGCCCATGAACGTGCACTAGGAAAGTAACTAAAAGGACAAAATGGCAGCTCTTGCGTCATGTTTTTGTTCCCAATCGAAACGAAGGGTCTGTAACTATAAGATTTAAGCTTTAGATCATTTATTTATTGTCTGTTCCCCCTGTTACAGCAGCGATAAGTCTACTGACTTACAACGCTAAAATCAGGGGATCAATTTCCCTTGGTGACGTCGGCAGATAACCTAATGCAGCTTTGCTATAGGAAAACGCACATCTTTATTGTCTTTGTTAAATGCACTCAAAAACTTCATCAAATTAAACTGTGTTGTTTTTTGTGGCATTATTTGAAAATCATGACAATAAGGTGTCGTTGTTTCTAAATTCCGGTTATAGACAATGTAATAATGACCGAAATTAAAT
The DNA here is from genome assembly GCA_011833715.1 of Carcinoscorpius rotundicauda. NCBI lineage: Eukaryota > Metazoa > Arthropoda > Merostomata > Xiphosura > Limulidae > Carcinoscorpius > Carcinoscorpius rotundicauda. The sequence goes on from CM022394.1 coordinate 22,561,631, forward strand.
TTTATAGAAACCAGGAAGACTTCACAGTCCACCCTGGTGCAGTACTTTTAAAAACAAAATAATAATACAGTTGTACGTTCGCTATTTCAAAATAAAAATAACACAAATGTTAGGCTAAGTACTTCACAATGGAAATAACAATAACATTATAAAGGTAATTGATTTGGCCACATTTGGAATATTGTGTTCAGTCTTGGACTTCTTACTCAAAAAGGACATAATATTGTTTTAAAGGTTTCAGAAGATAGCTGGTAGGATAACATTGGGGGTAAAAACGTTATATGAGGACAGGATAGGATATCCCTCTGAACTTGTTTTCTCTTAGATAGTTAAGGGAATTGATGATTTTGATGCGACCCCCCAATACTTAACCATATTTAACGGTAATAAAGGTAAGAGAAGTTAAAACCAAATATAAATTTTGGTAGGGGCAAAGTCATCTTTATCTATGACAGCTTCATTTGTCTGATAGGATGCTCAGCCTGTAGAATGTAATAATGCGATTACTTTAATGGAAAGCTAGATAAATATTTGAATGGTGAGAGCTAACTTTGAGATTTCGATTTTTTGGCATTTATTTTAGTAAATAGGATGCCTGGATGAACCAAAAGGTTTGTTTTAAATGTTGTGTTTGTTGTTAAAAACAATTATCAATACGACTGTGTTGGCACGTAAGTATATATACACATACTTTTTCCATGTTGTTGCTTAGTGAATGTACTATTACCATCAATGCAAGCAACACCTGGAATAACAACGTCAAGTGAACCGTTTTCCGGCCCGGCATGGTCAAACGTGTTACGGCGTGCGATTCCTAATCTGAGGGTCATGGGCTCCCATCCCAGTCGCACCAAACATGCTCGCTCTTTCAGCTGTGGGGACGTTATACTGTGACGGTCAATCCCACTATTCGTTGGTAAAAGAGTAGCCCAAGAGTTGGCGGTGGGTGGTGATGACTAGCTGTCTTCCCTCTAGTCTTACACTGCTAAATTATGGACGGCTAGCCCTCGAGTAGCTTTGCTCGAAATTAAAAAAAACAAACAAACAAACCTTCCAAAGTAGTTTAGTTTAGTTTCCTGTTTAAATTCATACTTGCCTTCGAGTGTTATGCTTCATAATTTTATAAGGGTGTCTTCATGGTTTTAAAAGGCAGCCGCCTTGATGGCTCTATCTGTATTTTAGTTGCCTTTATAGTCGTTTGTTATGTATGTTTATTGATCGCAGAAAGTCATTACAAACAAACCACACGCAAACAGGGTTGCGGATTTGAATCCCGGGCGCATAAAACATGCTCGCCCTGTTAGCCGTGGGGGCGTTATAATGTGACGGTTAAACCCACTATTCATTGGTAAAAGAGTAGCCCAAGAGTTGGCGGTGGGTGATGATGACTAGCTGCTTTCCCTCTAGTCTTACACTGCTAAATTAGGGACGGCTAGCCCTCGAGTAGCTTTGCTCGAAATTAAAAAAAAACAAACAAACAAACCTTCCAAAGTAGTTTAGTTTAGTTTCCTGTTTAAATTCATACTTGCCTTCGAGTGTTATGCTTCATAATTTTATAAGGGTGTCGTCATGGTTTTAAAAGCCAGCCGCCTTGATGGCTCTATCTGTATTTGAGTTGCCTTTATAGTCGTTTGTTATGTATGTTTATTGATCGCAGAAAGTCATTACAAACAAACCACACGCAAACAGGGTTGCGGATTTGAATCCCGGGCGCATCAAACATGCTCGCCCTGTTAGCCGTGGGGGCGTTATAATGTGACGGTTAAACCCACTATTCATTGGTAAAAGAGTAGCCCAAGAGTTGGCGGTGGGTGATGATGACTAGCTGCTTTCTCTCTCGTCTTACACTGCTAAATTAGGGACGGCTAGCACAGATAGCCCTCGAGCAGCTTTGTGCAAAATTCAAAAACAAGCAAACAAAGAACTGTTTTGTACTTTGTTGTAAATAAAACATTTCACTTAGTGTTGAAATGCGTGTTCAAGCTATTTCGTTCATCGCATTATACGTATTTTAAGGTATTTTGAATTCACCATCAAACTGCTAACTATTTTATCTGTTATAATTTATAATGATTTTAACGAAAATCGGAAACGATACTTCAGCGCATGTGAATTTTTATAACCTGAATGTTACAAACTAGAGATATTTGTAAAACAAGTGAGTTTAAATTTCAATGCATTTCAACTGTATTGCGCCCTCTTTAATATGAATTCCGTTTAACAAAGTGTGTATAGTTTGGAGTGCTGAGTGCTTCTTGAAACTGCTTCATTATGTAAATCTCTATTTTGACTCCACTACAATTGATAAGTATGGTAGACATGAAGTGATTGTTTGTTTGTTTTGAATTTCGCGCAAAGCTACTCGAGGGCTATCTGTGCTATCCATCCCTAATTTAGCAGTGTAAGACTAGAGGGAAGGAAGCTAGTCATCACCACCTACCGCTAACTCTTGGGCTACTCTTTTATCAAGGAACAGTGGGATTTACCGTCACATAATAACGCCCTCACGGCTGAAAAAGCGAGCATGTTTGGTGCGAAGGGGATGCGAACCCGCGACCCTCAGATTACGAGTCACACGCCTTAACACGCTTGGTCATGGCGAGCCGACATGGAGTAAAATTTGAAATTTGTAGTTTAATAAAATAACCTAGATATTACTTCTAGCCTTGACTGTTTACTTTTTATAGAACCCTAAGTTACAGACTAGAATTTGTAATCTTTGAGTTTTGATTCAACTTATTTTCGTAGCTCTATGACAATTTGTATTTGTATTTGTATTGCCTTTTTCTTAAATTAACAATTTTTAATTTCCTTATTTTTTAGTATCTATGCGTTTTTTGTGTCTCCTAAGTTTTTATGTTAATTTTTTATGGAAAATAATTTAAAGCTATATGCGTCCATATGTATTCAGTTAAATATTATATGTTTGTTAACAGTTTATTGCTGCATTGGCGAGTCTTTTGATCCAATCATTATTTATTGAGCTAGGTACTTTTGATGCCCGAGGTTTCGTTGAAACACGCGTTTAACAAACTTCGTGTACAAAGAAAACCGCATGTATCATGCATTTACAGACACAAAAATCAATTGTCAATGAAAGAAAACCAACATTTTGCATAGCTAAAGGGCATTTGCATCGTTTCATGCAGTATATCTGTCGAAGTTATGGTGTGTCATACCAAGTCGATTTTGTTGTATGCTTGTGAAACTATAACACGAATAATACCAAAATATGCACTCACAATTTCTGCAAACTACGAAAATCAGTAAAATAAATCACCACTTAAAGAGTATAGAGACGTACTGTAGTAATCATTTACTGTTAGATATAGTCAAAGAAAATAACATATAGACAAAGTAAAACAACGAACTCTAGAAGTGATGAATTCTTAACTGGCAGTTTCCAATTAATGTGCGATGAATTGTACAAATTATTTTTCAATTAATGCACATTAGTAAAGCATGATTGTTTCAATGTCGGAAAGTGAAGGATTTAGCGAGATTTTTCATTGTGAAAAAGAACAATAGCGCTGCAAATAATTTTAAAACTACAGTGTAACATATTCGATACTGCAGACATTACCACTGTCAAGGTTTCAGAAAAATATCAGTAACCATTTTTCCTGTAGCGACTCGCAAAACTGCGGTAAATATTAAATAAAGCTGGAGACGCCTGTAAATAAAAATACACATTGTTTATTCTAATAAAACGAAGTGTTTCAAACTAGTATCGTAGCGCTTAAGTGTCTTCTACATTTCTACGATGTTTGAACGGCTTCCATGTGCTTATGTTGGTAGCGAAGAGCCTTCAGAGGGTGCACTCTGAAGATTTTAAGAATCAACTTGAAAATAGTCTCACAACCTTTGTAGAAGATTGTTTATCAGCCATGCAAAGAATTCTGCATAGGGTTTTGTTGAAGGCTCTTCTGTTTTTAAATTATTTCGAAGAGAAACTTGCACAGAAGCGATAAACAAAACAAAAAATCAAACACAAACTATGTCCTTCGCTTTCAAAAATCAACATAAAAACAGTCCTATGATCTGCGCAGGAGATTTTTAAATAGGTTTACCCGAGTAAACCCGGATAAAATATTGAAATCCGTTTCTTACGGAGGACTGAAACAAGAATTGTATGAATAACAATATCATGGAGAATAGATTGATGAAATTTTCATGATTTATACATCAGCATTCAAAGTTTATACACTATATGATTTCTATGTGTTATTTTAATACATATTTACATGATACATAGTGAAATGGCAAAATACGTAACTAAATTTGGGCAAATTGTGAAGTAATTCTGAATACAGTTCAATACCTTTATAACCGAAGAAAACGCTTTCAATTAAAGTTTATTGTAATGTTCCTTATTATTACTTTAATGTCTCTTAGGAAGCTATTATTCCTTGGCAATTCATTAATCAGGTAATGGGACTGGTAACCCACTGATCTGATTAACATTAATTTGCATTGCACAAACAACAAAATCTACACGATGTTAAGGTGGAGTTGTACAACCACAAGCTGCGAAAAGCCTGTAATGTAATACATTTATACACATTAACCATTTAGTGCCTCGTGAATCTGTTTTGACGTGAAAAGAGTTGTATTTTATTATGCGATAAACATTAGCAAAGCACGTGATTGAAGAGCGTTCAGTTGCTCGTGACTGTGGAAACAGAGAAGATAGATCTAATTGCTCGCACACGTAAACCAGTAATAATACGAACGTTCTGAAAGATTGGAGTTAAGCAAAACTTCACAAATTCGCGATTTCCGAAAAGCAATAAGTTGAAAACATAAACTGAAATTCTTCTCCGTCCCTTAAAACTTCTCGAATCGAACTTCACTAAAAAAACGTAAAACTTACAAAACCTGGCTTGGCTATTGATTATTTATTTCAAATAAACGTAGCATGTGGAGATGGCATCTACCAAGAGTTTCGTTTGTGCACTTTCCAGCATTCAGCTGCCTTTTCAACATCTCAACTTCACGATCCATTAATTTCAAAGTTACTTTTTTATACCTTTCTTGGTTGGATTATTAGCAATCAATCACTCATACGAGTTTGTGAATCCTTGTATCCAACTGTTGAAACATGAACGGCCTGTCTACTAGCTGTCTATTTCCACGAGTACAGTTAGATCAACGTGTTAATTATTAAAAGTTGTAATTAAAAACAGAAGTAGGGTTTTAAAAACAACTACACAAATTAGATAGGTAGCTAAAACTGAAAATGAAATCGACGAAGAAAGTAAACAAGCAGGCTCAAGGTGAGGCTTCATGTTTAAAATCTGTAATATTTTGTCAAGTTAAAATGGAGATTTGTTGCTTGAAGAAGTAACATCAGTACTATGTCTCAAACCTTGAATTTGTTTGTTTACTTGTTATTAAATTACATTTTCACTTTATGCTTGTTTCTCAAATTCGCACAAAGCTACTCAAGAGCTATTTGTGCTAGCCGTCCCTAATTTAGCAGTGTAAGACTAGAGGGAAGGAAGTTAGTCATCACCGCCAACTCTCGGGCTACTCTTTTACCAACGAATAGTGGGATTGAGCGTCACTTAATAACGCCCCCAAGGCTAAAAGGGTGAACATGTTTAGTGTGTAACTCAAAAGGAGATAAGAAAGATATGAAAAAATGAGCTTCTGAACGGTTAATGACTATGAATTTTATCTGTAACAAATAAAATATTCTAATTGTAATATTTAAATCGATAGTATGGCCATAATTGAGGTACAATTTGAAACGTGCTTGAATTTATTATACGTTCTAACAACAGTACTTCAATTTTACATTCATCATCCGTATGTAACAAGAATAATAAAGTTAATTAAAAAAGGAATAAGGAACTCATAAAAAATAGAGAAACAACATGGGTAGCTTAAAATGTACATAGCCAAAATATTAAGCAAATATGTTTAGGGTTTGAGACATAGTGTTGACATTATTTCTTCGAGCTATAAGTTTCCATTTTAACTCTTCTAAATATTACAGATTTTAGACATACATTCACACTTTAAACTTATTTGTTTATTTTCTTAGTTGATTACATTTTTATTTCACGTTACGTATTTTGTTTCTGTAATTATTTTAATTTAAAAATGGGGACAGTAGGGATATATAACAATTTTTAATCATCTTGTTTCTACCACGAACATAAGTCTACATAAAACAGTACTGCACTGTTTGAAACTGTTTAGTTTAATGAAATACATAGCTGGTTCATGATGAAACATTGACAGCCTTTGGATTGGCTTGATGCAGATTGGATGGCTATTGGTCCTGACATAATTGACAGTGATCAACATATTACATACGCATATGTTTGTAAATTATATATAGAGAGAACTGCTACATTTATATTCTGTAGCTACATAAAAAGTCTGTAATAAACATTGAACTTCAATGGAATTATGCATGGACTGAATTTTATAACTATGTTCTACACATACATGCAATACATATTGACCAATATATATGTATATGACTGTAAGACTATACAGTTTTTGTTGTTGCTTGTTCTTAGTTATAAAGCCGTATATACAGATGGCAACATGAATTTTTCAAGTTGTGCAGATGTTCGAATATATATTCAATGCACATATCAGGCAACGCACCATTTTAAAATAACATACTTATACAAATAAACATTTTTAATATTCCTTGATTTTTTTTTATATTTACCCTTCATTTTCTTCCTCTCCTGTGGCCATAGTTTGGTCGGTTTAGCTACACCTGGTCACACAATTTGTTAGAGTGACATACTGCGCGTACAAGGTCGAAAGCGTGTTAATAAGTATGAATTTATATTAATATAGCCTCCTTCCATTTCTGATGTATTTCGGAACGTGACATTGCTACGACCCTCTTTCACTGTGATGATCCTTAACCTCTGATTGACCGTCACTCCTGCATGCTTTATCTGAACCTATTTTATAAATATAATATATAGCTACAAAATCTCTGCTTTACTTTAATCTAGAATCTCCATTTTCATTGTCTTCTACTTACACGGTTCATGTCGTTTCCTACAGTCAGCTTCAAGAATGGCTACTTTATCTACAGTATCTTTACCATTTGTTATCATACAGTGTTGGCTGTAAGTTCACACTTACTGTTAATCATTTCCGTGACTGCACATTCGATGCTCTAAACTGATCTGACTGCTATTTTTTTTTCAAAATAAAGCCTAAAGATTTATGTGGTGGGAGAAAGAATGGACGTTTGTGTAACATGGCCGAAATAAATAATTGTAGTGGTAAAAACTGTCAGCAACGTATTTTCCAAAAAGACAGGAATCTTAGATATAAACAAATGACACGCGATATCAGTGTAATTACAATATTAAGTTAATGGTCACTGTGGTACACATGTCACGGCTATCATATAAACATTCAACTGCATCCACGATTTGCATGCAGTTATATATTTAGGTATAGATAAACCACAAACTTCATTAAATCAATTGGGTGTCAACAGTTTTGCAGCAAATACTATTTCCTACATAGTCTAATAAACATTTCTGATGTAGACTGGCGAAATAATGTCAAATATTAAAGAAGAGCAAATGCGTGAACCTTATCATGAAGCATTATCATGGCTCGTGATGTAGCAGCTAGCAACCACTGAACGGAACTGTTCACGTGCGCACAAAATTAATGTCTAATATCTCAGTCGTTGTGTTAAAACTTTGTTGATGATATCAGTTGATGATACTTCAGCAAACTTGGTGTTTGCTTACACACTTTTATCAGTAAGTTGAGTAACAACACTTCCCTAGTATGGGGATCGGGGTGGACTAGTGAAACACCGTTCCCATAAAATGAGCCTTTGCGAGCTAGTTGAGCAGCAACAAATCCCATAAAATTTACTTTACAAAATCAGTGAAGTAGTGACCAACCCCGTAAAAAAAAAACAAAAAAAAACTTTGCGAACCAGTTGAATAACAAGTAATAAGTCCTTTGTAAGGATAATTTAAAACAATTGAGTAGCAACCAGTCCCATAAAAATAGGGCCTGGCATGGCCTAGCGCGTTAAGGCGTGCGCTTCGTAATCTGAGGGTCGCGGGTCCGCGCCAAACATGCTCGCCCTCCCAGCCGTGGGGGCGTTATAATGTGACGATCAATCTCATTATTCATTGGTAAAAGAGTAGTCCAAGAGTTGGCGGTGTGTGGTGATGACTAGCTGCCTTCTCTCTAGTCTTACACTGCTAAATTAGCAACGTGTAGCACAGATTGCCCTCGAGTAGCTTTGTGCGAAATTTAAAAATAAACAAAAAAGTTGTTGATTGAAAGGTGCTTCTGTTAAATTTATTCACCTGAACAATTTTTAAAATAGATACTTAAACAAATTTTAAACATATCATCCAAACTCTAAAAACCCTACCTTGTAACGATTTATTTAACGGAATATTGTGTAACAGTTTTATACATCGATTTCAATAAAGACTAGTTTGAGCACTAGTGTCATAAACGAATAAACATGGTTCATCACGAAGGAAGGTTAGAAAAGTCGCTATATTTAGGTATAATTACATTCGAAAATTACCAGCTCATCAATGGTACGTTTTCTCCGAAAGATAACTTCCCAGTTGCCGCCAATATTGCTGATAGCAGTCAATACTGCTAACTATCCGGAAAAGGAAATGACGTAATCAGATGGATCGGTCTATAACAGATATATCTTAACTGTAAATTGACACTTTTATCACAAGTAACACTGTAATGAGATGGATCGTTATGCAAAACCTATTCTGTTCTTCATTTGTTTTACCTTCAGTGTGACAGAAAAATCAGGCAGAGAAAGAGGAAGCTGTTTAGGCCTAGAAATATTTCCATTAAACGAGAAAACTACATTAATCAGTTGTGACGTCATCTCATTTGTTAAGTTTATCATTTTCACGTAAACCATAGTAAAAATATTTATTGATGTTATTTGAAGTTCCGCACCGCGTACAAATACGGTTTGTTTTCAGTTCCTTCTCACAGCTTGTGTTCTTCCTCATTTTAATATAAATTTACCACACCTTGTTACCTGTTATAGAAACACACCATGCTATGTTTGTGACAATGGAATCTTTGAAAACAGTTACACTCTTTGTCGACTGAATGCCGCGCAAAGCTACTCGAGGGATATATGTGATAGCCGCGTCTAATTTGGAAACGACAGAACAGAAAGTAAGCAGTTTGTCACCATCATCTTCATGCCAGTTCTTGAGCTATACTTCATCAACAAATAGCGGGTTTTACCATCAGTTTATAACGTCCCGTCCGCTGAAATGGCGAGTATGTTAAATAACAAATGTCGATCCTATGACTTACAAATTACGAGTAGGGGGCCTTCACCACCAGGTTATACTAGGCCTAAAATTCATTGAATCATTGTGGTTGTGTTCATACATCCTTACAACGAATATACAGCTACACTACTGCTCGAACTTAATCAGCAAAATCACGGCAATCATTATAAATAAGAACGACACTTTTTATTTACTATTTTATTTATGAATGGCTTTACCGAGTTAATTTTCAATTTGAATCAGTTAGGTAGTTTATTTTTATCAGAAGTTGGTGATGATTACATATGTAGTATCAATTCATATAATTCAGCACTTTAAAGACAGTTTTAAAAAGTAGCAAATAAATGCTAAAAATAAGGTAGACCCTAAATCTCGTACATTTGGTAAGAAAAGAAACAAAATCAAAGTCAATTGATCTACAGTTTACCAATGAGTAAATAACTGAATTTCTTAATTCACGGTAATACCGTGTACGAAATATAGTTGCTTTTCTAACTTTTATTATATACCCGTTACTATTGACGTCTTGTAATGCTAAAACACAGAATTGTGCACATGTATGTTTACGCGTCCACGAACATAAACTGTATTATGTTAGCTAAAAGATTACATAAACCTATGGGTTTAGTCTGACTAGATTTTCACTTTAATAGAGTATATAAATCCAGTGTTCAAACGTTTATACAGTTTAGAACCATCTATGTTGCAGGTTAGAAACCATCTCGACTAACTGTCTCCAAAAGGAAGAAACCTTCAGAAATTCAACATGTGGACTCTACGAATATTTTCTCTAATTCTATCGCTCCAGTGCTTACCTTTAGTTGCCGGTGAGTTATTTGTTAATCTACGTAGATTGAAGCATAAACCTCTAATACGAGATTAACGATTCCATAAATAAATATGGATTGGTTTAGCACGTGAAAAGGCTCGTGCTTGCTGATCAAGAATCCGAACCGTTCCCAATTTTCAGTTGTGCTTACCTTCTCACCGATATTTGAGCCCCCCTTAAAAATTCACATCAATAAGTCTTTACTAATCAATGGTTAAACACTTACATGAATTATAAAGCAAATTTAATTTCATGTATGTATGATATTGTTACTTCAAGAACGATTTATTTTTTCTCTACATCAATAATGTTAACTGTAATAATGGCATGTTTTACTTTCATATAAACATGACTTTTAAATACTTGTAGACTCAATGCAACATTTTCGTCACGTATTAAAATTTTAATAATTATATGGTGAATAATTTTACAAAATAATTTGGAATTTACTTTTTAACAATTGTGCGGTGTACAAGTTTACACATTAACGTGACGCTATCTTGATAATTATGTGGTGGCTAAATTTAACATCAAATGTGATGTTACCTTTCAATAATTGTGTGATAGCTAAATTTATACATTAATGTGACGTCATCCTTTAATAACCGAGTAGTGGATAATTTTACCCAATGATTCGAGATTATGTTTTTATTTTGTATGGTAGATAGTTTTAGAAATAACTTCAGGTCACTTGTTACTTCGGAATAACTGTATAAATAACGTATTCTGGACACGAATAAGACGTATATTAATTGTGAACATACAAATGTGGATAATTGTTTGACTCTCGATAGCACCAATTCCGATCACTCATTATTCTATATTGGTTGAAATTCAACAAAATATAAAGAATTGTAATACCTAGAGCAACGTTATAAAACTAACGACTATGGAATTCATAATGGAAAAGGTGTTAACAAAAGTTTCTCACAAACATTTTTAATATTTCATCTTCAGGGACATTAATTTTTAACCAATCAAGGTTCCCCAGTGGCACAGCTGGATGTCTGCAGACTCGCACCGATTAAACCGGGTTTCGATACCCGTGGTAGGTAGAGCACAAATAGCTCATTGTGTAGCTTTGTGCTTAATTATAAACAAACAAACCAATCAAGTGACCATGCCTTCGATAATGTTACGTAAAAGTAACCGTGAGAAAAATACTGGCTCAGCGGAACGAGGGACCAAAACAGAGAATTATGCACGTTTTATTTTTCTCCTATCATTATATACACGTTATAGAAAATATAATCATATTTAACTGTTCGTTTCACACTTGGTGTAATGATCTTAATACTTAGTTAATACACCTAACGGTGCTCTATGCACCATGGAATTAAGCTAACCGTAAAATTGTCATTTCCTTTTTCTATAAATTTTACGTGGGCAGTTTCGTAATTAATATTTCAATTCATTTCGTAAAAGAATGTGGTTAATAATCGATGCCAGGGCAACTGATTAGTTGTTATAAAAACTTTAATTTTACATAACCCTTCTCTTAAACTGATTAATGTGAAATATGAATTGAGGCCATGTAACACTATTGTTTGCATAGAAGTCTCTAGATGTCTATATGATGATGTATTGTTTACATGCAAGCTTCTAGATGTCTATATAATAATGTATTGTTTACATGCAAGCTTCTAGATGTCTATATAATAATGTATTGTTTACATGCAAGTCTCTAGATGCCTATATAATAATGTATTGTTTACATGCAAGTCTCTAGATACTTATACAATAATGTATTGTTTACATACAAGTTTCTAGATGCCTTTATAATAATTTATTGTTCAAATGAGTGTATAGATGCCTATATAATAATGTATTGTTCAGATGAAACTCTCTAAGTGCCAACAAGAAAGACATTATCAAATGTATATTATACATTTCAACTGTAACCATTTTAACGTTAGACTTCGAACATTTATCTCGATTCTTACAACCGATTGATTCTTTACTTTCTTGAAGCTATCGTTAAAGCCTCCTGTCAGGAAAAGATAAGATAATTTATTTGTCAGTACACTGCATCATTAACAACCAAACAAACTCCACGTCTGTTGTAAAACAAAATAATTTTTCATCTTGTGGGTTTTTTCCCCCCATTTGTGCGATACTTCGTTTCTTTACACCAACCTTGTCATTGATACACAAGAACTTCAAATTTTACACGATAATATTAACCTCACGAAAGAGAATCGTCCAATGTGTAGTAAAAACATTCATTTCCAGGAAAACTCTTCAACAGATTTCATTAAACGTAGAAGTTTTTATTATTACTGTGTTTCGAAATGATATTGTGCATGTTACCGCAATATTTTAAAACGTAAGTGTTACAAATATAGCTGTTAATTCTATAAAGTTGTCACATATTACGGATTAAGGCTTAGATGTTGAATTTTTTTCGGTATTTAACTTTATTAAACTCAGATGTTATCTTTAAATGTTGCACTCGTGGTTTTAACAACTTTGTACATATTCAAAGGTTGAAGCTGGCGGTTACAAATCTTGAAGCGTCTTGCCTCATTGTTTCATTCATTCATTGTCATAATTCGCGGCTCATCAGCGAGTGTTTTGTTAACTTGAAAGAACATATTTACAATACAATCAAGTGTTCAGGTATGTGTTGAATTAGGTAAAGTCGTTTATTTAAACCACACGTAATTTTCAGCTACAATAAAATATAAAGTAGTTGTCACGTTGGCATCAATTATGTAAATTAATTACTTATTTTCATCCAGCTCTTAGTTGTAATAAAACAAAGCAATAATAGTGTATAATGTGTGGTTTGTTTGTAATGACTTTCTGCGATCAATAAACATACATAACAAACGACTATAAAGGCAGCTAAAATACAGATAGAGCCATCAAGGCGGCTGCCTTTTAAAACCATGAAGACACCCTTATAAAATTATGAAGCATAACACTCGAAGGCAAGTATGAATTTAAACAGGAAACTAAACTAAACTACTTTGGAAGGTTTGTTTGTTTGTTTTTTGAATTTCGAGCAAAGCTACTCGAGGGCTAGCCGTCCCTAATTTAGCAGTGTAAGACTAGAGGGAAGACAGCTAGTCATCACCACCCACCGCCAACTCTTGGGCTACTCTTTTACCACCGAATAGTGGGATTGACCGTCACAGTATAACGTCCCCACGGCTGAAAGGGTGAACATGTTTGGCACGATGGGGATGCGAACGAGCGACCCTCAGATTACGAGTCGCACGCCTTAACACGCTTGGCCATGCCGGGCCACTTCAGAAGGAATTTTAAACTTTCACAGCGAGTCTGGAAGAAAGTTTATGAGTAAATCTAGCAACTGAACTAATTATTCACAAAAAAGAAATGTTTACACTACCGCCACCTTTCTTTAACATTGGTTCGTCAAACTTTTCCAAGTGAGGAAATTCACACGCTGTGATACAGCTTTATATTAAAAATTAAGCGTTTATTTGGGTAAGGATATAAATTGTAACATAAAACTAAGTACACTTGTCATTAAAATTCCCTTTTGTTACCGTAAGCAAAGAAAACTAATGACTGACAAACAAAATGCGGTATTGTAAAATAGTCACTCAGGAAAAACAACGTTTCGACCACTTTTGAACTGCACATAAACAACACTTAAATCTACATCACACTGAAAAATTATCTTCGAAATTCACTTACGCCTGCAGGTTACGTTAACAAAAACCCAAGAGAAGTAAGGCGGCATTTGGCTAAACTATAGGGGTGTCCGTTATGGAAAACTATAGAGGTGTCCAATAATGCGTTGCAAGAATGAGTTTTAAGCAAAAATCGGGGAAGTTTTATTTAAATTACAACGTTTTATTTTTGTCATAATTCGTAAATATTTTAAATTGGTTGGAAACTTCGTATATGAATAAAATTGCAGATAAAATTGTTTTTAGCGAGCAATTATAGGATAATACGATCTACCTAAAATATAGAACTGATTGGTAATAATGGAATATCACAGTAAAATGCCAGTAATAACCAAATGTTTTGCTTTTTCATAACGATTTTGCAGCTTCTCAATGGTTCAGCAATAGTTCTGTGGGCTTGTAACATTAAAAACTGGTTTCGATACTCCCAATGAACACATCACAGACTGTAGTCTTGTGCTTAATAAAAAATACTTTCATATTTTAGAGTTTTGATCGCTTAACAACCATTAAAAGAAAAACCATCAACAAATAAATCAAATGATTTTTAAAATTATCCAGCCAATAAACGTTGGTGGTCCCCATCTACAGTTTATTTGAAACAACAATCATTGTTTAATCAAATTACTTAGAAATTACCAGTTAAACAGCATGGGCAGGTGGGTTAAAGTTTTGTACTAGTATTCTGAGGATTGTGGGTTCGAATCCCAGTCGCATTAAATATGCTCGCCCTTTCAACTGTGAGGTGTTATAATGTGACGGTCAATCCCACTATTTGTTGGTAAAAGAGTAGTCCAAGAGTTGGCGGTGAGGACCAGCTACCTTCCATCTAGCCTTACACCGCTAAATTAGGGACGACTAGAGCAGATAGATTTCGAGTAACTTTGCGCGAAATTCAAACAAATATACAAACAATTTTTCAGTTTCTACATATCTTGATAAATATATAAGAATGAAGCATCAGTCTGATACAAACTTTATTGTAGCCAAAAATCTATGGGTAATTTAGCTATCAATAGAAAACTAACGATCAAACAACAATGTCGAACCTTAACAAATCAGGTTTCAATATCTGTAACTGGTATAGCACAGATGGTCCATTATGTAGCTTTGTGCTTAGAATAATTGACTTAATCCGAGCCATATAATATGCATTTTTGTTGGCTTTAGCCCAGAAAAACTTTTAAACTGTACTTTATTCTAAGTTCTAGTTTTGAATCGATTTCTTGTTACTTGTGTTCTTAAATTCTTAGATACTTATTAAGAGTCTGTCTCTCCGCATGTCCACTAACGTATTTAGAGACTAGCTGATAATAAGTTATAACTTAAGGCTACTCGATGGTTATCTACGTTACCCTTCCCTAATTTTGAAGTGATAGATTATAGGGAGGGTAACTAGTCAAGCAACACTCAACGGATTCTGTTGAGCTACTTCTTACCAACGAATAGTAGGATTCACCAACACATTATAATACCCTTATGACCGCAAAATCGGACTTGTTCGGTGAAGGGGATCGATCCTGCGATCCGAAAATTGCGAGTCAAGCGCCCTCACAACTAAACCAGGCCAACCTCTCCATTGGTTAGAATGTTTAGTGTATCTGTTTTTCTTTGTTATTATCAATTTTTATTATGGAGATTGTTTTGTACTGTTAGCTTAATATATCCCCTAAACTGGTTTAACTTCCTCTGATATTATTGGATTTACGGCCTAGACTCTTATTGTTTGTTTGTTTTGAATTTCGCGCAAAGCCACACGAGCACTATCTGCGCTAGCCGTCCCTAATTTAGCAGTGTAAGACTAGACGGAAGGGAACTAGTTAACACCATCCACCGCCAACTCTTGGGCTACTCTTTTACCAACGAATAGTGAAATTGACCGTCACATTATAACGTCCTCACGGCTGAAAGGGAGAGCATATTTGGTGTGACGGGGATTCGAACCTGCAACCCTCGGATTACGAGTCAAACGCCTAAACCCACCTGGGTATGCCGGGCCAAACTCTCATTAAAACCGAGTTTGTTCAACTGATTTGTACACTCGGCAACCAAACTGTACGATCTGATGAAAATCGTTGGCTCGAAATACTATCCTTGTTTAAAGAAAAATATAACAAATACTTGGCGATTGTTCAACATTTTTCTTTTTAAATTTTGATACAATTTATATATATATATATATAATTAGATGATGAAAACATACATTCTAATTTCTACAAGTAGAACATAAAACAAATATATTTAATTAGCTATCCTTGTTACTAGGATAATTGTAAAGTATTCATCTGTATTGGTAGCTTGTTCTGATAAATTAATCACATTTTGTCTTATAGAGCAGAAGTTTGTTATCAGTATGACACAAATATCTGTAGACTCTTAACGAACAAGAATTGTTACCTGATTGCAGCAACGCTAAATATTTGATAAAGGATTCCCAAGAGAAACAGTGTTTTAATATGAATCAAAGTACAAACTGTTTTTGACGAGTTTTCCATTTTTAGAATCAATATTAAGTAATCCGATATATCAAATTGCACGCTAGGTGAACGTGGTGAAAGATATTTCATTAATTGAATTCTACTACCAATATTAAGTACAATGACACGACAGACTGTATGCTGGGAGAAAGATCTCGTGTCAGTATTTAAAGCTATAGTTACAACTAAGCTACTACGACATACTTAGTAATAAGTACTAAGGGAAAATATCACTAAATAAGAAGCTATTTAGGTCTGGCTGGTGAATTTGAAGGGAAATATGCAAATAAAATAAGGATGAAAAAAGACATATCAAATAACAGGCTAAGGCATCTCGACATGTGAAAAATAAAATTCTTACATTTCTGGCTTTCCCACTTTCTCCGTCAATAGCTTAGAGTTTGAATAGAATCTTAGCTTTTACCGTTGTACCCTTCCTTTAGTAACATTTATGAGACTATTTTAGAATACAGTAACATTTTACGACTGGAAATTCTGGTTCTATTTGTTTTGCAAATGAGGGAACCAGTAATATAGATATTTTATTCTCAATATAAAGTTAAGAAGCTTAATGTGTTATTAGCCGGATCAAGTGATATGTCAACTTCCATTAAAGCTAAAATTGGGGGTTCGATTCCCCACGGTAGATTCAGGAGATAGCCCGGTGTGGCTTTGCTATAAGAAAACACGCATAAACTTCCATTAATATCTTCTTTGGTTCATTTTCCACATGTTCAGTAACCAGCCTTATATGTTTCTTTTTTATTTCACGATAATTGTTTTGAAAATATTTGTTTATTTTTTATAAGATAGCATACGTGGCCTAATATCTTATAGAGTGCATTCTAAAGGTTTATAAACTTTACACATAGTAATAAATAGGTAGTCAGAGATCATGATAGCGGTTTTGTTCTAATAGATGATAATAAAATTACAGTTACTACTAGATCTAGGTAGGTACTAAGCCTGTTAAAGAAAGGTGGTGATGAACGAAAATGAGAAATCTCAGTTTTGGCTGTTTGCCAGTTTTCGACTTTGGGATGCTCTTGTTAGCTGAAAAGCGGCATAAACGTCGGAGTTGGAACGACTATGGTAGTTTTTCGTGTCGAGTATTGTCTGGTGACCTGAACAAAATACAGATTGCCTTTGTTTTAATACGGGTGTCCGGCCATCCCTACATGCAGAGTGCTAGTGCACCCTCCCATACAAATTAAAAGACACACAATTGATGAAGAAATTCAAACGAGACTTGAAAGAGCACGTGTTTCACATCTAATCATTTAGTGTTAATACAACACAGTAATTTTATTATACACAAACTGTGCCCTCGACTAACAGTACTTCACGGCTTTTATTTCTTTGTTTCTTTACTGTTTTCGATTTTTCAACATTAACTAACATTTAAGTAATGTTTGTACTCGAGTTTCTTATCATAAAATCTGCAGGCATACCGCAGTGCCTCTAGCGGTGACTTAACAATAACAATATTTTAAATCACAAATGTTGCAGAACACACATAATAGAACCCAGTAGTTTAGCCGATTTATGTTCTAATATACTATTTTTAATAAAGTAAAGTAAACATCATGTTCAAAATGACAAACAAAGGACACGCTATTAGAAAATATTAAGGAACTTATGAGTATTCAGGTGGTGAATTATATCCATTTCCATATGTTCTACACAAATATGTGCTTCATCTCATCAGATTGCACACGTATTTGTTCACCTGTTTGATCGAAACTGGTATATTTTTGGAACAGAGGTCTTTAATGTAGCATTCAGGCGGCTCCTTTTATTCGTTGGAAAATCTGTGTTCAGACACTAATGATCTTTTCATATTGAGTGCTAGAGAATTAATCAAACACACTGAGGAAGCATTTAGTCCTGAAATAGGAAACTTTGTAAGTAAGAAAAAAATTAAGTTCCACACTTCAAAAGTGGGATGCATTAACAAGGACAATGTAAGGAAACGTTAGAATACACAATCAACTTGTAAACGTTTGTGTAACTGCTACATGTACAATAATATTAAAAAAGTAGCTTGTAACACGTTGCCCAGTAGAAAAACTATATTAAAATAGAATTAAATAATATAATCTGTAAAATTTTGCCCTTTAATCAAGCTACGTACTTTTATATAGCCGTGATGATCATTGAGTTGGATTACTTTGGATTATTTGGAAAATGTGTTTAACAGTTTCAGTATTTTGAAGGATTTGGTAAAGAATTATTGTTATATAAAACTGAGGAAACATGCAGCCGACGTGACCAACGTTTTGTTTACGTGTTATGTGTGAAAGAAACATACAACTGATATAAACAACATTCTCTGTATGTGTTGTATGTTAAAACATTATCCAACGACTGTGAACAAATGTTTATGTAAGTTGTTAATTTGAGAGAACATCATATAACAGTGTTGTTCAAGCTTTTAAAGAGTTAAACTGAGAAAAAAACAGTTATACTTTTAAACTTCTGTACATGTTCCAATGTATTTGTTCAAATTTGTAACTGGTTACTTCACAAACCATATAAATTTAAACACTGTTTAAAAACATTTCAGAATTCCCAATCACAATGTTACAGTTCAATAAACAAAAAACTAGAGTGTTTAATTTTCATTAACTTTGTCTAACATGACGTCTAAAATCATACATAACTTTGACTCATACATGTGGTTCTGATACAAACATAGCCGTAAAGGGTGAAACCTCCCAAATCTTGTAAACTCGAAATAAATGACATACGTTTCCTATGTAAAATAAATACGGGAGAAGTACACAAGCTTTTAATCAGATTATGTTCGTATTTTTGACAAGTAATTAAATGAAAGAAATGTTAAAAAGACAATGTTCATAGAAAGTGATAAAAAGAAACCACTCGATAACATTATTTATCTTTTTAGAATTAGTCTTACAGGATGACTGATCAAGTGCTAATTCTTCAGTTCTTGTGCTTTTTTTACGTGTATACTTCTGAATTTTAATTTATTTTTAGTCTTTGTATTTTACTCGATTATGCTTGAAAAACACAGAGAAAATGTATTTATGTATATTTCCTTATCACAGTAACAGTGGTAATAAATATTATATTAAGTATGTTTTGAGGTACCTCACCCTTTTAATTTCTCATAAACTGTTGTTTATTTGTAGTTTAGAACCATGCAAAACAATGGGCTATATGCGCTAGCCGTCCCAAATTTAGCAGTGTAAGGCTAGAAGGGAGGCAGCTAGTCATCACCACCCACTACCAAATGTTGGGCTACTCTTTTACCAACGAATAGTCGGATTGACCATCACGTTATAATGCCCCCATGGCTGAAAAGGCGAGCATGTTTGGTGTGACCGAGATTCGAATCTGCGATCCTTGAACGCCTTAATACGCTTAGCCATGCCGGGCCGCTTGATGACCACCAAAGCTTCCTGGTGAAAGGTAAATTTACAGCTCTGGTGCACGTTATTCTTAATGGCCTACTCTCGAACAAGCATGTTTATTCCTCGCTCAGCAACCCTTAGATAATGGTAACTGAAATATAAGCTGTCAGAGACGTTGGTGTCTTATAGTTTAAATCAACCACTTTCATTGGTTTCCTCATATACATTTACATAATGTTTAGGAGACAAAGAATAGTGGCCTGACATGGCCGAGCGCGTAAGGCGTGTGACTCGTAATCCGAGGGTCGCGGGTTCGCGCCCGCGTCGCGCTAAACATACTCGCCCTCCCAGCCGTGGGGGTGTATATGTGACGGTCAATCCCACTATTCGTTGGTAAAAGAGTAGCCCAAGAGTTGGCGGTGGGTGGTGATGACTAGCTGCCTTCCCTCTAGTCTTACACTGCTAAATTAGTGACGGCTAGCACAGTAACGGCTAGCCCTCGAGTAACTTTGTGCGAAATTCCAAAAAACAAACAAACAAAGAATAGCATCGTTCAAAGATTGCGGTTGGAATATTGTTTTGGAATGAATTGAGAAAACTCAATTGATGTTAAGATATTCCAGAAGAGGCAATTAAAACAGCTTGGCGAGAGTGATTTCCACAATTTCTAACTGTGGATGCACAGTTGAGTTTCATAGGATAAAATACCAAACATGTTTTGGACTTTATTCAAATTTAATGATAGGTTCACTTTCATCTATCTATTTGTATTGTGAATGCTACGCACTCTAACCAACTACAAGAACAACTAATGGTTTAATGGTAAACCTGACACTTTTCACAATAATCGTCCCTCTTCGCGATACAGAGCACTGAGAACAGAAAGTAAATGTTCCGTAACAATCAACACACAAGTGCACAGAGCGTGAAACCACGAATTTCTTGACGGTGTTAAACTGTATAAAACAACAACAAAAACTAAGAGACCCATGAAACTGAGTATGCTATGCGCATGTACTGCGAAAGATAACATGTTAAACAAAATACATACTTCAAAGACAAATTAATTAATCATAGATATGAGACGTTATTGTGAGTGCCCAAACAAAGAAACAAGAAATTGGAAAAATGTTGACTAAAACGTCACGGAAGAAAGTGCCATGTTATCCGTCGATAGCATACAGAGAGGAAAGTTTACAATGACGATAGTTCAATTCAACATAAGATGGAAATATTCGAAAGATCTGTTGTGTATCTGAATATCAGCTTACACTCTTTCCTTTGTTTGAAAATTCTATAAGTTGATAAATTTCAGGAATAAAATTCGTGTAGAGCTAACTGTTGGTGTTGTTAATTAAGCACAAAGCTACACAATGGGCTATCTGTACTCTGCCCACCACGGGTATTAAAACCCGGTTTTTAGCGTTGTAAGTCCACAGACATACCGCTAAGCCACTAGGGGGCGGAGCTAACTGATAGAGAAGTTATCGGAAATTTTCATAATTTTGAAAAACCGGTTACTGTTTTCTGTTATTGTTGTCACACCTCATACACCTAATGTCTTCCTGGAATATAATTGTTGTTGTTACTTATACAACTAATGTCTTCCTCGAATATAACTGTTGTTGTTACTTATCCACCTAATGTTTTCCTGGAATATAATTATTGTTGTTACTTATACACCTAATGACTTCCTAGTTTATAATTGTTGTTGTTACTTATACACCTAATGTCTTTTTGGAATATAATTATTGTTGTTACTTATACACCTAATGTCTTCCTGGAATATAATTGTTTTTGTTACTTATACACCTAATGTCTTCCTGGCATATAACTATTATTGTTACTTATACACCTAATGTCTTCCTGGAATATAACTATTGTTGTTACTTATACACCTAATGTCTTCGTGGAATATAATTATTGTTGTTACTTATACACCTAATGTCTTCCTGGAATATAACTGTTGTTTTTACTTATACACCTAATGTCTTCTTGGAATATAATTATTGTTGTTACTTATACACCTAATGTCTTCATGGAATATAATTGTTGTTGTTAGTTGTACATCAGGCCCGGCATGGCCTGGTGGTTAGGGCCCTCAACTCGTAATCTGCAGGTCGTGGGTTTGAATCCTCGTCACGTTAAACATGCTTGCCCTTTAAGCCGTTGGGGCGTTATAATATGACGGTTCATCCCACTATTTGTTGGTAGAAGAGTAGCCCAAGAGTTAACGGTGGGTGGTGATGACTAGTTACCTTTGCTTTGGTCTTTCAGCATTAAAGGTGAGACGGCTAGCACCGATAGTCCTCGTGTAGCTTTGTGCGAAATTAAAACAAACGAACAGTTCCTTTTGGGAAGTCAAAGCTTTTCAGTTAACAAAAAATACAAATATTTTACATATAAATTAAAGTAAATAGTGTTAGTTGAAAGACAGTAACAAACTACTGAAGCTTTACATCGTCGAATGAGTTTTGTTTTTTTACAGTATTCAATTTACTAGCATAAAAAACCCGTGCTCCGAAGCAGGGTTTATAAGCCCCCTTCTCTTGTTACTAACAGAGTCCACAATGCACTGATCAATCTTCTCCGCTCCACATAAATTATTCTATAGCTACCCTAAAAAGCTTTATAGACCAATTACCTTTAACACCTGAGCAGGATTCGTTCTATTAGTCTGTGGATTTGAATGGGAAGTATCCCAGCCAAGAACTTAATCCTTTATGCCTAATTCTGGCTTAACAACCCTAAAATTGTACTCTTATTCCTTTAATGTCTGCGTGATCATTTTATTCCCTTCATGGAGAGGAAGGGGTCACACCGTAGTTAAACCATTTCTCGAACCCTCTCTAATACGCCTGCCCAAATTCATCCTGTTAGCTATAGAACTTCAAAAGGAGTTAACTGGACGTACATACACTCAAAGCAATAAATTCAAGTAATGCAGGATAATAAATTGAAATATTAACGCAATTCTTCTTTTGATGGTTGTTTCTCCTAGTTTTTACTACCACGTTAGCTTTGTTAATAAGGCTAAAAAGATGTGATGTTTGTTGTAATGAACGTAGATGTAATTCAATCAACCACGTGAAAGACAGAGAACCTACGAACAATTTATCAAAACACCGCGACCTCAGATATGTGCTTTTGGTACGTTGTTCGTGTCAATAATGAATCGCTGAAAACCTGTGGAGAAAAGAGGAATTTTAATTGAGTGTATGTACCGTCATTAAAAAGATTATGGAGTGTATAACTTCAAAATTCATTCTCTACAAACATGTATATGCACTGTTATCAGGCCAAGTATGATTAGGTGGTTTGGTCGTTCGATTCTTAATCTGAGGATCGTGGACTCAAATGCCCATTATACCAAACATCCTCGCTCTTTCAGCTAAAGGGTCATTACAATGTCATGGTCAATTTCACTTTTTAGTCATAAAAGAGTAGCCCAAGTGTTTGTGGTTGGTGGTAATGACTAGCTGCTTTCCCTCTAGTCTTACGCTGCTAAATTAGGAACTGTTATCACAGATAATCCTCGTGTAGCTTTGCGCCAAATTCAAACAAACCACCACTATAAATATAATTCATTTAGTTCAAAAAATAGATGACAAAACTCTACTGTTTATCGAAAAGAAAACTGCTCCGTTTAACGCACCTGAGTAAATATTAATGATGTTCTGAAAACACGTAGGTCCAAGAAGTCTTGTTAAAAATGAAATAGAAAGAAGAAGAAAGGTCCACCTCTCGAAAACGCTTGAGTAAATATTAAATTAGGCCTGTCTTGGCAATAATATACTGAGTTACATCATGTAGGTAGGCCTGGCGTGATTTGATAGACGGACAAATCCACTCGTAATTTGCAGGTTCAAATCTCATTATCTAACACCCTCGTCCCTTCAGCTATAAGGGCGTTATAAACTAAATATCAATCCTATTTTTAGTTAGCAAAGAGTAGCCCAAAAGTTGGCCTTCCATCTAGACTATTACTACAAAATTAGGAACGTCTAGAAAAGTTAGGCCTCGTATAGTTTTGTAAAACATTCAACAGACAAACAAACTCACTGTGCAAAATACATTTATATTTTTTTCATATGGTACTTCAGACTTTTACTCTTATTAATGATGTTCTATAAAGTATATCAATAGTATCTGGGCGACAGAGTGTGTAGTGTTGTTCTTATAGCAAAGCCACATCGGGCTATCTGTTCAGCCCACCCAAGGGAATCGAACCTCTGTTTTTAGCGTTGTAATCCGGAGTCATACCGCTGTACTAACGGGGTGGGTGGGCGAAAGATGTCACAAACCTAACCTCATAATAATTTCTGACATATATTATATTAATGCGAATTCCTAGAACTTAACACCCGAAAAAAAATTCAAAGAAAGCAGTCTTCGATTTTCTCAAAGTGAGTATTAAAAGAAAAAATTCTCTCTGTGAAATAAGTTTTCTGCCTTCAACCATACATTTCCCCTTCAAAGTTACACAGCGTTGCCCATGCCTAAAGATAACATAGATTAATGTGTGCAAACACTCTTTCTTCGATTTTTTAAGTTCTTACATTGCAGCCTTCAACCAAATCTTGAGCCAGTCGGCGTAACAATTGCTAGTGGCCAGAAAAATAGAATGCTGAGTGGGTTGATATAAATATAAGGTTTTTCTATTGTTTATTTTTCTTCTTCTTTTGTGCTCAGTTGACTTGAAAAAATAAATAAATACAAATGCAAAATCATAAAAATGAAATAATTTATCATATTTGAAACTACAATGGATGCTCTGTATTTTATAAAGATCGCTCACAAGCTGCTCCCCTTATTGGTACAGCAGCATGTCTGCGGATTTACAACGCTAGGAACCGAGTTTTGATACCTGTGGTGGGCAGAGCACAGATAGCCCATTGTGTAACTTTGTGCCTAATTTTAAAAAGAAGCAAAAGCAAATACTCATAGGTTAATGAAATACAGTCCACAGAACAAATTCAGTCTCGTTTGTTTTAAAGCGTTATAAGATGTATTTATATGTGTAGTGATTTCCATTCATGAACTTCAGATGAAATGGCATAGTGAAAATTGTTCATAAAATCAGTAGGTCCATAAACGTAAAAAAATCCTCCTCCCCGTGACGAGGGAGTTTGTTCAGAAATTATGATGTCATAATTTAGGGTTTACACTAAAACAAGCCTTCTAGAATAATAACCAGTATATCTGATAAAAGTCCACTAGAAATGTGTATGTCAACTGAACTAGAATTTCCTTCTAGGTTTGTTACAATTGCAGGCAGAGCTTGATGGTTTCAGGCGATTAACAGTGTTGATGCCAAATTCAGTTTCATATTTACAGACGTAACTTGCTTCAATGCTTGTTTCAAATTGTGATTTGGTTAGATGAAGTAAATTAAGGAAACCACATCCACCTTTAAACTGAAGATATTTACAAAATAAGCCTTGAAACCTAATCAGGCTTAATATATGAATAAATGTTTAAATCTCTCTAGTGTGCATTACAAACTTTGAAAGAACGGTTACAATAATATTATAACACAACAGTTAAAAATAATTAATAAAATAATGACAACAATATATTTATATAACAAGAATACTAAGAAATACAAAAGCTAATGATGTTGACCATATTATAAAATAACATTGAAAAATTCGTGAAACAAATGATGACAGCAATATTATAACAATAATTCTGAATAAGAATAAAACGAACAATGGTCACTTCATTATAACAATTTTAACGTTTTATGCTGTTACTTGCAGTGTTTAAAACCAACATTGCAGGATTACTAAAACTTTTAATATTAATTGTTAACAAAACGATCAACTTAGAACCGTATTGGAAAAGAGAAATATGTGGAAAACAAGAGAAAACATACATTTATTTGTACATCATGTAGCATATTCTTGGTGAATAACAACTACAGTTATGTGTACACATTTATTACTTAGGCAGTGAAATCTAATACATTATGATAGATACAAATATACTAACATTTTTCAGTGGTTTTACTTTCTTTGTAGAGTTGAATGAATATTTTACTTTTATTTTGTACGAAAGTCAAGGATTCTTGGTTCCAACATGACATAGATCACATAATAGTTCAAATTTCTATAATTAAAAAATATGCATATGAAAGAAATAACAAACACGGCGTATGTCTATGTCATATGATTACATTTTTTGTTGTATATGTGAGATCTCTTTCTGTTTACCACACAGCTGGTGTTTATGTGATAAGTATGCAATGGATCTAAGAAATAGTTTCTTACTTCCAATTCATCGAACGTTCATTTCCTTGCTAATTACCACCAATTACTTAGCCAAGCTGCTTGCACTAATTATTTGTGTCTTTTTGTGTTTCTTGTAATCAGTATGCCCATTCTTCTTGTCGATCACACTGATTAGGATGTTAATAGTAGGTCATCAACGTTCTTCAATTTGGTTTCCTCTCTTGTAGCTAATGGCTTTTCTGGTGTAGGTAATAATTCTCTCTTCTGTATGTCCTGCCAAAGAAACTTCTGCCACTCAATACGTAGGAATAGAGACAATTATGGTTGGAGGACAAGTCTCTGAGAGTGTCTCTATTATCTTCTTAAAGCATCTTCAACTCTTGACAAATAACTGAAAATTGGGTAACCCAGCAAATATCAACGCTTAAAATAGTTTATTATGCATCTTATTACTATACCTATTTAAATATGGTTATTTATAGACAACATATTATTACTATACCTTTTTAAATATGGTCATTTATGGACATCTTATTACTATACCTATTTAGATATGGTCATTTATGGACAACATCTTATTACTATACCTATTTAAATATGGTCATTTATAGACATCTTATTACTATACCTGTTTAAATATGGTCATTTATAGACAACATCTTATTACTATATCTGTTTAACTATGGTCATTTATAGACAACATTTTATTACTGTACCTATTTAAATATGGTCATTTATAGACAACATCTTATTACTATATCTGTTTAAATATGGTCATTTATAGACAACATCTTATTACTGTATCTATTTAAATATGGTCATTTATAGACAACAGTATTAAATTTTGCCAAAGAATAAAAGATCAACTTATATTTCCGATTTAACCCTTAAAAACCGAAGTTTGGTTTTGATTTTCAAAATTGCCTTTTGGAGACGTATATTATATGAAATTGTTAAACATTAGTATTCTAGCGAACTACATAACAATGTGAACATTACGATTTTTGTGAAATAGACGTTTTCGTTTTTTTGTTTTATTTTGAAATAAAATATTTTTGAAATGACGTAAAGTGATAACAATATTTTTCACTTTTTCATAACACTCAATTTATGTTTTCGAATTTCAATTCGATTTCTCTTGTTATTGTTTTTTATATCTTTTATTAGTCCAGTTGGTTTCGTAAGTTATTTCTGTGAACTTTATTGGTTTATAATCAAAGTCAAAATGAAAGTTTCCTTGTTTTCACCTAGTTCAGTTCTAACTGTGATATACATCCTGCTGTTATTCCTAGCGAGCATGTCAAATTGTTTTGATATATACCTCAAGAAAAGATTAAGATAACTCCTAGAAAAATGACTTAATTTTGAGGGACATAATGGGCTAAATGTATCATGAAAATGTAATCATATTTGTTATTTCATACTCAGTAAATTAAAAACTATGTTGTCTATAAATAACCATATTTAAATAGGTATAGTAATAAGATGCATAATAAACTATTTTAAGCGTTGATATTTGCTGGGTTACCCAATTTTCAGTTATTTGTCAAGATTTGAAGATGCTTTAAGAAGATAATGGAGTACGTCTATCAGTATTAATATGTTAAGACACAACTGATTGTAACATTAGATGAAGCCCCCCAGTGGCTCAGCGGTATGTCTGCGGACTTACACGCTAAAATCACAGATAACCTATTGTGCAGCTTTGTACTTAATTCTAAAACAACAACATTAGATGAAAAATCTGTGATACAAATGATTAATTTATATAAGCTTCAGACCTCGAGTGATATTACCGAGTAACATGGATAAACAAGTTTCTTAAGATTACATGCCGACATCTTACTGTTCATTCTAAATCTAAAACCACAATTTTCTAGTAACGATGATTTGAAATATGTAATAATTGCCTTGGCTTCTAGTATGAGTAATTTTAAGAGCAATAAGTGTGTGTTTGTGTTTTTCTTATAGCAAAGCCACATAGGGCTATCTGCTCAGCCCACCGAGGGGAATCGAATCCCTAATTTTAGCGTTGTAATCTGAAGACATACGGCTGTACTAGCGTGGGAATAATAGCAAGAAACGTTAGCACGTTAAACAATGACGACAAATGACAAATAACGTGGACTGAAAGGACGTGATTTCTGATTCTTTGCGCTTTAAAAGTGAAAATTTGTCCTGGCCATTTTTTTCTTATTCTTTTTGTTCTCGTGACAATATTTTAAAACGGTTTTAACGTTTGTATATTATTACAAAAAAATGCACTATGGGCTGTCCGTGTTCTGCCCACCGCAATTATCGAAATGCGATTTTAAGCGCTATAAACTGAGCTACCGTAAGAGATATTTTAGCGTAGTTTTCAAAGTTGAAAAATTTGGTCAATATGTTACACTGTGTTGACAACTGACGGCAGACATATGGCCTCTCGCTTCCGTCTGGCCTTATTACTCGTTCACAGGATCTTGACAGGGACATGTTATTAACCCCGAGGCTCGAAGGTAGCCACCGGTAACATAGAACAATTAATCACCTGTTTTTCCGGGTAGTCCTAACCGAATAGTAAAATTAATAAAATCTGTGTGGGGGGTGGTTCGAACCACGACTGTGTCAGTGACTTCTGAGATATGACATAACCATCCATAATATAGAACTATTAATCAGATGAAGGCCAACCAGTCAGTACGATAAGCTGGTTTTCTAGTTACTCCTGACCGAATAACACAAGTAGTTATCACATTTATAATACTCCTTCAGCTGAAAGTACGGTACGCGGCTCGAACCTTGGACCTTTATATAAGTAGTCCAGTACATGAATCTCAAATTTTTTTTCCGTGACTCTTGTTTGAGATTGTACTCTTGTGGACTCTTACGTGTTTTATATCAGAATTAATATCATCTGAGTTGATTTGGTAATTAAAAATTTCAACTTGCACAAAGAACAATTAATATGAAATGAATATTCTAAAATTGTTAAAGTAAGAAATGTAAAATATTACTAAATGAGTTTTTAGTTTTTAATCAGTGAGATATTTGTGTATAAATAATAAATTTGTTATTTTCTAGGGTTAAATTCTCTCTCTAATTTTGCCAATTATGTTACGATGTATTTCATGTCATGAAAACAGTAATCGATTTTTCAGACGCAGTTATTTAGCAATATTCTATCTCTTCGTATTAACAGGTATTATTCTACATAAAATAACAGCAAACATATTAAATTCTCACAATATTCTTAAATGCGTTATGTTCTAAACATTTTGGACGGAGTTTGAAAGTCTAAACCAAATTTACATTCATGTACTAATGTAGGAATATCAAAAGAGTTTGTCAAATGTAACGATAAGCCGTGTCCCCTGTACTGATCTAACACGAACATTAGTTGTATAGACTCTCAAACTCATTAACGAGCTACAAAAGTTGCTCTAAATACAGAAAGTTCTAACTTTTCTTTGAAGCGCCATTGCTAAATCATATTTACTGTTTACAACTTTACAAGGAAAAAGTAAAGTGTAATACAAAAGATAACAGAAACACCGTGAGAAAAATTTGTTAAGTAAATAGTTAGTGTGGTTGTGTGTTTTGTTTATAGCAAAGTCACATGGGGATATCTGCTGAGCCGACTGAGAGGAATCGAACGCCTGATTTCATGGTTATAAATCCATAGACATACCGCTGTACTAGCGGAATACAGGTAGTTAATATTTATCACAAAATATTTTTATATTACACAAATATATATCTAAAACAATTAATTAAACATTCGTAGTTCGTGATTCTTCTAGAACTATGTTTCAAAATATAACGTTAATGGCTTTTAGAAATCACGGTAATATTTTTTAATGTTTAACATCATTATCTGATGTTCTAAAACTGTCAGAACGTTTCTTCCTTTTTCTTCATTCTGATCTTATGCTCCATTTAAATTTACGTACGTATTTCAAAGCGTTCGATGTTGTTCTTGGTTAATTTTGTCAGTTTGTGCTGATATCTTAATTCCTATCTAAAAAGGAAATGGGTTTCCGGAAACATTCATTCCGGTCATTTGATATTTAGCTTCGTAATTAAGAACGCCACCTGGAATTTTATCTAGGCGAGAAAGATAAATGACAACTTGAAAGACATAACCAAAATCATCAAATTAATAAAATATCCCAAGAAAATATATATATATTTTATGTAACTGAAAAATATGCACGCTTTTTGTTATAGTAAAACCTCAAGAAATCACTGACATTGCACAATATAGGGAAAAAGTCAATACTAGACTTAACATGTTTTGTGCTACATTAAAGTATCTATTGTTATAATCTGTTACTAGATTTATTATTATTATTTTAATATATCTAATACTTGGCTCGAGTTTGAACATATCCTAAAAGTATTAAGATATTATATTTTATTTCTTTTGATTGTTTATTGTTAAGCTCAAACCTACAATGCACATCAATATCAGGTTTTTAACCTAAGAGATCCTCTGGTTTAGTAAGGAACCAGTGGGAAAAGGTAGGGTGAGGGCGATTATTTGCAAGATGAAATTATAAATAAGAGTTTTCAAAACTCTTCAACTCAAGTGTGAACTACCAAGCTTCTGAACCTTAAAATTATAATTGTTAGAAGATAAGTTTGTTTTGTTTTGAATTTCGCTTAAAGCTACACAAGGGCTATCTGTGTTAGCCGTCCGTAATTTAGCAGTGTAAGACTAGAGGGAAGGCAACTAGTTATCACCACCAATCGCAAACTTTTGGGCTACTCTTTTACCAATGAATAGTGGGATTGACCGTGACATTATAACGCACCCACGGCTGAGAGGGCGAGCATGTTTAGAGTGACGGGAATTCGAACCTGCGACCCTCAGATTATGTGTTGAGTGCCTTAACCACCTGGCCACGCCGGGCCTTAGAAGATAAGAGACACACTTAGAGATTTTGATGACATTTCGATGTCCTTTAATGGGCAATGTGGAAGACGCCGCAAACAACCAATAATATGTGTAGAATTTCTTCTTTCATGGTGCTTTTTAAATGTGTTTCAAGAATCTTAAGTTTTGTAGTCAAGAAATACTTAAAATTTCGGACGAGCAGCTTCTTTAAACACCTGTTATGATGTGAGACCTAAGTAATACGAATGAAAGCAAACATTCCACAAGGAACTTTAATGTATTCAATATATATATATATATGTAATATGATATAATATAATAAATTCATGTGTTTTAAGCCTTTTGTTAAGTTGAAACACTTATAAGAGACAAAAACCCTTAAACCTGTTTTCAAATGTGGGTCAGAATCTTCCGTCTGTTCAATTTATAATTTATATTTAACGGTCTCTAATGCCGCTAGGCGTTAACTGACGTTTTTAAAAGAACTAAATGAAAGTGTGCTTCACCATGTTTAGTCTCAGTATTAATAAAATTTGTGATTCAATTTCATTATTAATAAAGGACCATAATCTGTTCTATCATTTCTAAAAACTGTGATTTAGTCCCACTGTTATTAAACTACCATGTTTAGTCCTACCGTTATTAAACTACCATGTTTAGTCCTACCGTTATTAAACTACCATGTTTAGTCCCACTTTTAGTGAACGAAACTTTGATAAACTGTTGATAAACATACCTTTTACATTAATATTTCCAAGATTGCATGTCTTTAGTATTTCGTTTTTTAACCTTTTGTTTTAAATAAACAATTCATGGAATTTTATTATTACATTCAACTTCAAGCTATTTCACAAAAACATACAATTTACTTGGGCAAATATTTTAATCAGAATTTAAATTAAATATGTATTTACTTATGCAACTTTTAATACGAAAATTAAATTTATATTTCCAGGCCTCGAATTCAACCTGCTGCACGTTTTTGTTCTATGTTATAAAGAGATTAATGAAAAGTTATAAAGTTTTAGACTGTAATTTATTACATGAAATTTATAAAAACGTAGAACAAAAACATCTAAAATATTTTTAAATTTCTTAAAATTAATTAACTACACTTTCTGGAAGCACGTCTTTATGCCGACTTGAAATTGAGAGAGTTTTATTCTTTTTATAGCGTCCTTTGCACTTTATGTCTAAGTGGTAACGTGTGTGTCTGTGTGTTTTTCGCATAGCAAAGTTACAAAGGGGTATTTACGCAGCTCACCGAGGAGAATTGAACCCCTGATTTTAACGTTGTAAATCGGAAGACATAGCGCTGTACTAGCGGGGAGTTAGTGGTAATGTCTTGCATTAAACGTTTCTTTACTTTTATTATTTCTAGACTTAAAAAACAAAACAAAAAAAAACACTTCAATAAAAATATTTACCCAGTAAATGTTACCAGAAAGTTAAACATTTAAATGAACTTAACTGTGAGGAAAACTTTGAGGAAATGAACAACCTGATGTAAATTTGAAAGAGTTATTACGACAAATATGAAAGTTAATGTCGCTTACAAGCAAAGCAACCCAAATATTTATATAAAATATTGGCTATTAAAAATAGTGTTATTACGAAGGTGAAAGATTAATTACTGGATATAATGGGATTCATTACACACTGTGCGAAGGAAGCTTAAAGAATCGACTGCGGGAACTTTTTTTTATTTTACCTGAATAGCAGATTAATGTTCTGAAAATGTTTACATATATATATATATATATCTTTTAAATCGTCGTTCTCATATATATAAATATGAAAAACAGAAAATGTTTGTTTTTGAATTTCGCACAAAGCTACTCGAGGGCTATCTGTGCTAGCCGTCCCTAATTTAGCAGGCAGCTAGTAATCATCACCCACCGCCAACTCTTGAGCTACTCATTTACCACCGAATAGTGGGATTTACCATCACATTATAACGCCCTCACGGCTGAAAGGGCGAGCATTTTTGGTGCGACCCGGATTAAAACCCGCGACCCTCAGATTAGGAGTCGAACGCCTTAACCCACTTAGCCATGCCGGGCCAACAGAAAATGTAATAAACATAATCAATGTATACAAATCACGTTATAGAAGTTCTTTAAAAAACTAGCTAGTATGCTAACATATGACCAGTGGTTTATTGAAGTGTATACTTTTTAAGCTTTGGAAGAACATAAATTAAATATACTTTTCGTTATAAAGAAATTTAATGAAACATTTAGTCATTTCTATATGAAACATGGAGGGCACTGAAGGACAGACAATCCGCCACAAGTGGTTTCTTCGTGAAGGTCGAATCTATGTATACAGATTTGTTGTCCGCATATGTAATTCGGATGATTTTATTGCGTGATTTTTAACTCTTGAAAATTTTGTGTTACTGTAAAGTCGATAGAACAACAGCCATATGTTTCATAAATCGTCTTCATGTTTAGTTAAAGAATGCTCCAGGTTTAAGCTAGAGCTCTGAAACAAATTCGAAAAAACTAACAAAAATAGGGACCAATTATTAACAGACTTCATAATTTTTTTATAGAAACAGATATCAACAGATCAAAATCAACAGGAATAGAGTCTCGTTATTATCAGTTTATTCGGTATGATTTTAATTTAGAACCGAGTATAAAACATTAACAACGAAGAACCGTATTTTTCTGTATCATGAATGTTTTTCTTTTTTCTTACCGGGCCTGGCAGGGCCGAGCGCGTTAAGGCGTGCACTCGTAATCCGAGGGTCGCGGGTTCGCGCCCGAGTCGCGCTAAATATGCTCGCCCTCCCAGCCGTGGGGGTGTATAATGTTACGGTCAATCCCACTATTCGTTGGTAAAAGAGTAGCCCAATAGTTGGCGGTGGGTGGTGATGACTAGCTGCCTTCCCTCTAGTCTTACACTGCTAAATTAGGGACGGCTAGCGCAGATAGCCCTCGAGTAGCTTTGTGAGAAATTCCAAAAAACAAACAAACAAACTTTTTTCTTACTTCCAGCGCAGGAAAGTTGAACGAGTTTCCATTAAACTTTGGGAATTATCATTACTGATACTTCATCGTAAGTCATTTCATCCTATGGCACAAAAATACAGATGTGTGGAATCAATAAAACAGACTAATTCTAAATTGCGCTGAAATTATTTATATAGTTTTTTTCTTGAGAGCTATTTCCGGTTCATAATTCTGAAAAGATGAGGCTAGACAGATCGTCAAACTATCGCTTATCCTTGGGGTTTATTATAATGCTCCCACAGTACCAAAGAATAGTACAATCTTTTTTTTTTTATGGAGACGGGACTCGAACCGTAAACCTCAACTTTACAGCTTAGCATGCAAACAGTTTGGTTGTGCTTGGTCCAAACTTAAATAAGTAGTTATCAGCGCATAGGCTTAGGCACTAAGAAAATAGCCCAGAGATTGGGGTACGAAATAAATATTTAGTGTAGATTAGGCTAAGAAATATATATTTTATCAGTTGGTTCCAAAGGTGTAACTATTTCAGATAATTGTGATAATAGACAGTCACACTTTCGTTTTACTACATTTGGCTAAGAATGGTGAGTATTGAATACTGGCCGAGGGTGATCCATGGGTCAGTGTCGGATTATGGATTTATGGGTCTGGCATTTAATGTTCATTACCGTAAAAATATTTTAAAAATGTAATCGTTCTTTGAGTGATGGTAAAATTCCACTACTGGAGAGACAAATGTAACCCACAAGCTAGTGGTAGATAGAGAACATTAGCTGCCTTCCCTCTGGTCTACCAGTTCAAAATTAAGGACAGCTTGCTCTTGAGTGGACTTGCGCAGATATCTTAAGAAACTAAAGCTGAATCTTTCCGCCGTTTCACTACAGCGCATAATATTGGTCCAAACTCTTGTGAGGTGCACAGAAACATACACAAAAGCTTAAAACAACTAGGTTTACTAAACGTCCGATACTTTTGTGCTGATCAATCTACTTATTATAAAAACTTCCTTCTAAAGTTCAGCTCGGCATGGCCAGGCGTGTTAAGGCGTTTAACTCGTAATGCGAGGATGGCGGGTTCGAATCTCCCTCGCACCAAGCATGCTCGCCCTCCCAGTCGTGGGGTCGTTATAATGTTATTGTCATTCCCACTATTTATTGGTGAAAGAGTAGCCCAAGAGTTGGCGGTGGTTGGTGATGACTAGCTGCCTTCCCTCTAGTCTTACACTGCTAAATTAGAAACGGCTAGCGCAGATAGCCCTCGAGTAGCTTTGCGCGAAATTAAAACAAAACAAAACAACTTTCCAAAGTAAATTAAAATACAAAATAGAATATATTAGGGAGATGTCAGTACCAAAATTTTAGGTTAGCACAAGATTACGCAAAACGGAATTTTATTTAGTTCGCAACTAATACTTAAGGATAACATGATAACGATATAAAAAAGAAACGTTTACTTATGTTCTACTCGTATGTTTAAATTATCGATTTTACTGGTTGTTGTTCTTTTCCAAGTGTACAGTTACACAATAGCTGTCTCGTCTGTTTATCGATTATACTACTAATTAACTTAGTAATTAGTTAATAATTAACATTATTAACAATTCAATCTACTTACTGGTAACGAGAGTTAACCTGCTTGTCGTTTTCAATTTTTTTCAACAAGCTATGTACGATAACTTGTTTCTCAAAGTTGCTAGTTTGTTTTCAAGTGCAAAGCAATTCAGTAGCTTAGCTTCTTTCCGCACGTGTTGGGAATGTATGACCTTGAAATAAAACTTAATACTGAGTGAAGATATGGGAAGAGATGATGAACATTTAAAATAAGAGTTTAAAATAAAATTCATTTAAAATAGCAATCATTAAAAAACAGATTAGAAGAGGAAGGCCAATTAAGTGTGCTGGGGTGTTATCGACTTTTATTTAATAAATGAACATAAAGCATCTAATTTTTTATAAAGATCGTCTACAATATTACATATGTTTGTGTACTGAATCATTAAAAATATTATATCTGTTTATGTACTGAATCACAGAAAGTATTACATTGTTTATGTACTGAATATATCATATCCTTCTGTTATAAGCATTATGACTCCGTAATTAATCGGACATGTAAAATCTGTAATAAATTACAATATTTTATAAGTAATGTTAAAATACTGATATAAAAATTAATAGCTAATGATTTAATAAAGAAACCTTGAGTAAAATTATTAAACTGTTCTATAACAAATATAAGAATGTGTTAAATAAATATAAAGAAATACAATTAAAAACTTTATTAAACCTGACAATAACTATTTTGGATATCAATAAGGTCATTCAGTAACTTGGCACTACTTTGTACGGATGTACATCTTACGACATATAAAAGCTTGTTTACAGCGTGATAATTACAGTAGACTTAGTGAGTTGTGGTTTAGAGTTATACTAATTGATTAAGATAACTGGATTGGACCCTTCATATCAGTATAATTGGTTTACTGGGTTACCAGTTAGTGCATTTGTACCATAATGGGGTCTGGAATGCTAATTTTAGGAGGTAAGTTTACTTTCTCCCAATGGTAGTACCTTATTTTTATTATTCTTATTTTAGCTTTGGAGAACAGCAGTCACCTTCCCACAACAGTGAAGGGTGATATAGATGTGGGACGTTGTGGGCTTGAGCACCCACAGCCCGCTCTCCTAATTTCTATTTCTATTATTTTAATGTTAATTTCTATTGTTATTCCCTTACTCCATTCCATTTCTTCATGTGACATTAGCGAACTGAGGTTAATACTGACAAACTCAGATACAAATATAAAACACGATAAAACTATTATAATACCTGGAGAAAGCGAAAGTTCAGAAGGTAAACGTTTCACAACTATATAACAATAAAGTCAAAGAAAGAGTTAAACGTTACTCAACAGATGCTTGTAATGAACTTTATTTCGTCAACGTTTCGCCACTGCGGCTTCACCAAGTCTTGTAAATACAAGAACTCTGTTAAAATTGATACCAGTAAGTCTAAATCATTTCGTTATGCACTGGGCCCGGCATGGTAAGGTGGGTTAAAGCGATTGGCTCGTAATCTGAGGGTCGCGGATTCGATTCCCCGTCGCACTAAAGATGCTCGCCGCTTTTTGCCGTGGAGGCCTTATAATGTGACGGTTAATCCCACTACAAATTCTGAAAAATAACTCAAAGAAAGATGGGAAATAATTATTGCTTCCTTTCTGGAAATCATTTCTCCTTATGTGAGTGAAATTATTTAATGATTAACAAATTAAATTTCAAGAAGATTAGAGAAAGCTGAAATAGCACAGTAACTGGTTAAATTATTTGGCGCAGATAGCCTCGTTGCTTTGTGCCATAAAACACTAAATCAATCAAAATCAATAAATTATTGAGCTGCTAAGTCCAATTATTTGGTTAAGCTTACTGTTCGCGTCACAGTTTTTTATGTGAACATGTACTTAGCCTGCGCGTTAGTTGTTTACGGTGTAGCTTTTATTATGAATTTTTAGTTATATCTGTTTATAAAAAGCGTTCTCCTTGAAATTTCAAAGTCGATTTAAGAGATAAATTCATTTAAGTCTTCTAAAGGTAACTAAAGTCTCATCATTGTATTTCTAACGCCACAGTAAAACTCACAGTTCACAAAACAGTATTCGAGTACCGTTAACTCTTTCACGAAAGAATTTACGTGTTGTATATTTATGTGAGATAAATTTTTAATGCTATAACAGATCTTTCAAACCCATAAATACCCGTTCCGCTACAACATCATGAGAGAACTTAGGTTATTCGGGTTACTTGGATGATGTGTTTAGCTCTGGTGCTATCAGTTATGGAAACTTTAACCTGCATAAACACATTTTATACACGAAATATACAAACTGTCATTAGATTCAACTAGTTTCTCCGTTTTTGTTCAAATTACAAGCATGCGTAAGTTCTTTCCTTTTAGATCCACAAAAATCGTTTGCGTAGTATCGTATTTCCTTCAAGTTCTGAGAAATATCCGTTCTCGTGGTATTTTAAAAGTCGAAAATTAATAGGTCGGTGGGATAATGCTCTGAGTTATCTCCAAGCCGGATAAATTGAGGAAACGCGAAATTATGGGCGTTAAAATTTTAGAACAACACTCTCTAAGAATTATGCAGTAATTCTCTTTCTCTTAATATATACACAACACCTGACGTTATAGACCAGAAGAAAGACTCTAGTACACAACGCTTGATATATTAAACTGGAAGAAAGGACTTAGTACACAACACCTGATGTCTTAGACCAGAATAAAAGATCTAGAACATAACATCTCATGTCGTAGACCTGGAGAATGAATCTAGCACACAAAACCTGATGTCATAGACTAGAAGAAAGGATCTAGTACTCAACACCTGATGTCATAGACTAGAAGAAAGGATCTAGTACTCAACAGCTGATGTCTCGGATCAAGAAAAAGGACGTAATACACAACACCCGATTTTGCAGACCAGAAGAAGGAATCTAGTACACAACACTGATGTCGCAGACAAGGAGAAAGGATTTAATACACAACACCTGATGTCGTTAAATCATCTAACGAAAGTAAACGTGATTGAGATGATGAAAAACATTATATTTATATTTATATGATCTATCGAGCTTTTCCCGTTGTGATTACTTTTTCATCAGACATAAAACAAATAGCCTTAGAGGTACAGAATTTAGAAAATATTTGAAATAAGATCTATAATTAAAACCTTCTTTTAGCGTAAGAGTCGAGGATTATTTGGTCTTGCCTCATAAACACGCATAGTGACAAAACAAAATATCTTTACACTGGCAAAACCAAGGGGCATTAAAGCTTTGGGCAACTTAGCACAATTGATTAGAACTGGTCTTTACCTAGTAAAACGTTGTTTCTCAGCTATTTCTTCTATTTATGGATATTCAGTTGAACTGGTCTTTACCAAGTAAAACGTTGTCTTTCAGCTATTCCATGTATTTAAGGATAATCAGTAGAACTGGTCTTTACTTAATAAAACGTGTCTTATCAATTCCCTCCATTTCAGGATATTCAGTAGAACTGGTCTTTACCTCGTGAAACGTTGTCTTTCAGCATTAGAATTACATGATGATAACACAACGTTAACAAGTTACCGTTATTATAACTGTATTTCTCGACCTTAAACGTATCATGAAACAAAACGTTCAACTTATGAGAGATCACTGTACTCATCGCTAACCTGCAAACTGAAATTCCTTTAAACATGTAAAATAACCATCAGTGTATAATTCGTCTTGCCCAAACTGAGACTGATGTATTATTATTTACATTCAGTTTACCTATTGTTTACAAGTTATAATACTTTTATGGTGCTCTATAGTTTACTTATTGTTTAAGTGTTAACTCCATACACCATTTATTCCTTGATGTTTCACAAGTTTTTATGATCTCCAGCAACTCTAAAACTATTTGTCTAAGTAATAGACAAAAAGTTTCCCAAAGTCATAAACAGTAATGTTTTGTGTCTTAGTCGTGAAAGTAGGAATTTGTATTTCTGGTGAGAAACAATAAATATTTTTATTCTGTCTTTGGTCAAAAGTTTGTCTTAGCTATTTGTAGATCGATGTTCCTAAAGCTTAACGATGTATTTCTAACGTCCTAACTATAAAATTTATCTGCGATTATTTCTGTTTTTAACAATTACTACAAATGTTTTCTATACATTTTATAAGAGTTTGAAGCTATAAAACGTGACTTACAGATTCCGCCCAACAGAAGTTTATACGAGGCCCTGAAGACAAGACCGTCATTCTGGGAGAAGATGTGCTTCTACCATGTCGAGTTGAGAACAAAGTTGGAATGTTACAGTGGACACGAGACGGGTTCGGCCTCGGTTCTGATCGGGAACTGATAGGATTTCCTCGATACACTATGGTTGGAAATGATGAGGAAGGCTAGTAAAATCAGGGAAAAGAATATAAATGTTTTGTTAACGTCAAGATCTGTTAAGTGTGTACAAACTCGTTATGTACTGGTTGAGTATATCATACACCTTTTAATGTAGTTAATAACTGAGATTTGAGCATATGGCACAACCTTTCTATGGTTTTATTAACAGGTTTGGGTGTATGATACTCGTTTCTATGTTTTTATTTACAGGTTTGGGTGTATGATACACCTTTTTATGTTTGTATAAACTGAGGTTTGTATCCAATTAAGACTTAGCAAGTTCATAAAATGCATGATAGATTTATAAAACAATTTATGTGTCGATAAGCTACAAATATTCGACCCCCAAAATATAATATGAATATATTGCACAAAGTTCGATCGTTGTAGAAACTAAAATTAGGTATTTAGAGCGGATAAAAACGCTATTTGCATCACGAATAACACGTTAAAAATATTACATATTCACTTACCTTGTATTGGAATGCAGAGTAAGACAATAAGACATTAGAAATATTTATATATATTTCTTATTCATGAAATGCTCTTCATTTTCAATGTAATACTTACTTTGGAGATTTTTTTTCTCTAGCCTGTGACAGTTCATTTAGATTTTCAGCACCAATATTGTGTTTTTACTAGACTCTCCTGCAGGTTCATTTAAATCCTTAGCATACATTTACTTTTATAGAATGCTCTTCCTGCAAAATGTAAATCTAAATGTTATGCTTTGAACACTTACATAGTTCCTTTTAAGAAAATTCTCCCTACAAGCTCTTCACTTAGATTTTCATATCACAAACTGTATTTTACACGAACTCTCCTGAAAAGTGTTAATGTGACATTAAACAACCAAGTCGTGTGTTTCAGGTGACTTCTCTCTGCAGATTATAAACGCTCAGCTGAACGACGATGCCGAGTTTCAATGTCAGGTCGGAGCCGCCGAGGGCGTCAAAGGTATTAGATCCAAAACTGCAATAGTAACAGTAACAGGTGGGAATCAGTTCTTGTCTTGTCAATAAAACTGAGTTACTCTATTGTTGTAGTGAAATTATTACAATGCTATAGAATGAGTAAAAAATGTGTGAATAAAGCTGAAAAGAAACCTGGATAACACTTGAAACTTATTTACATTTTGATCGATATAATGTTAGTTCGAAAACGAGCTAGTCACACTCACCTCTCTTAACGTTTCTTACAAAAGTTTTAGATTTTCTCTCTTATGGTTTTACTCTAGCTTGCGACAATATGTCGATCACAGTTCAGTGAATGAATAAAAACTGTCATTATTGAAACAAAAATACTGTGTGAGATGTTTCTATAACAAGTGTCTTTAAAGGAATAAGAACATACAAACCAGCTCTTGTACATAACAAACAAAACGTTCATAATATCACATCATGACTGTACATCAAGAAACTAATCCTGCTAATAGTTAATAGTTACTTAGAATGGTTTCTTTTGATGAATTGCGATGATTGAATGGGTGACATAAACATCTTGAATAAATTATGAGAAAGGGTGATGTACTGTTTAAACACGCTTTTATAACTGTATCTACAAGTTTAACAGTTATATGTGGTAGTAACTACATGTATAACAGTTATATATAGTAAGTAGCATCTACAGGTATAGCAGTTATATATAGTAAGTAGCATCTACAGGTCTAATAGTTATATATAGTAAGTAGCATCTACAGGTCTAATAGTTATATATAGTAAGTAGCATCTACAGGTCTAACAGTTATATATAGTAAGTAGCATCTACAGGTTTAACAGTTATATACAGTAAGTAGCATCTACAGGTTTAACAGTTATATATAGTAAGTAGCATCTACAGGTATAGCAGTTATATATAGTAAGTAGCATCTACAGGTTTAACAGTTATATATAGCAGTATTCATAAATTTAACAGCCATATATGTATTAACAGCCAAAATAATTTTCCTTACACACTCATAGAATCACTTTCTGTGGTATTTTTGAACCCACAAAAATATGAATTTTCTTGTTATAACATGAAATTATTTCAACATGAAATCCTTTATTAAAATGTGTAATTATTGCAATGAAATCCCTTATTATCTGTTTAATGTTAAAATATAACACATGATTGCATATTGAAAGATAAAATTTGTTGGATTCTTAGAATGCATCCCATGTCTTTATGTTATTTTATTTAACTATAGAATACTGAGATCCTTTTCCATATGTAACAATATATGTACAATACGTGCAGTGAATAAACAATAGATTTCCGTATATTTGAATCCTAGAACAGAAACCATTGTTCTTTGATACCGATTTTTGTGAATGTTATACGTAGAAAACATATAAATTTAAAAAAGGCTCGAAATGAAAACAGTGAAACTTCAGGCACTTCGCGTGCATTAAGTCAAACTAAAACTCTTCTTTGAATTCCTCGAGAGCGTACTGTATCAATCTGTTTCTCAAATCAGGATTCGAAACGTGTTCGATCTACGAACACAGAAGAGTGTTTATTTACAACTTGTTCTTATCGGAATTGTCATGATGAATTTGAGAGGATTACAGTTACGAGGGATCGGCTGAGTCTCTATCGACACCTTTTCAATAATTATAACTATTGAAAGTTCAAATTACGCATATAATTGCGTATAATAAAACATAAATCTTATTCCAGTAGTGTGTTTAAGAATTTTTAAAAAATAGGCTTACGCTAAAGAATTTTAATTAAAATTATTGGTTACCTCTGTTATACGTCCTGAACGATTTTGAAGTGTATATTTAATATTTCCAGTATGTTTTAGCTGTATTATTTTAACTCTCTTTTTTTTTTCTTACGAATGCAGACAGTTAATTTAAGAACAGGAAATGTGTAACCCTTCGGGTCATTTAAGCTTGTTTGTGAACTACATGTCTAAGAAACAAATTGTCACCCGTTAGCACAGCAGTAAATCTTGAGATTTACAATGCTAAAATTAGGGGTTCGATTACCCTTGGTAGACTAAGAAGATAGTCCGATGTGGCTTAGCTATAAGAAAAATGTACACAAACACACAAAAGAAATGTGCTCAAAGAAACTGTTTTTGCCACAACTTACGTAACTGTGTATTTTCCCTGTAAAATGCGTCTGTAATCCTCAGTAAAACGTTTCTGTAATCGTGTAATTCTCAGACTTTAGAATATTCTTTTGTGTGATTTGTTAATATTGAGATAAATAGTCGCCAATTTCACTATTTTAAAAACAGGTGCTGCCATAAAAATCTAGCAGC
This sequence comes from Carcinoscorpius rotundicauda, assembly GCA_011833715.1. Classification (NCBI taxonomy): domain Eukaryota; kingdom Metazoa; phylum Arthropoda; class Merostomata; order Xiphosura; family Limulidae; genus Carcinoscorpius; species Carcinoscorpius rotundicauda. The sequence continues at coordinate 22,604,555 of CM022394.1, forward strand.
TGCCACAACATGCAAAAAAAGTGTAGTTATCGCACACCATGCCATAAGAGAAACAGCATCAGTGACATACCACGTGTTTTAGGTTTATGCAAAGCAACACGAGGCCTATTTGCGCTAGCCATCCCTAATTTAACAGTTTAAAACTAGAGGGAAGGCACCTGGCCATCATCATCATCATCCCCGCCAACTCTTTGGCTATTCTTTTACCAACAAACTATGGGACTAACTGTAACTTAAAACGGCCCAACAGCTAAATGGGCGAGCATGTTTGGTGTGACGGGGATTTGAACCCGTGACTTTCAGATTGCGAGTAGAACGCCCTAACCGTTTGGCCATGCTGGAACTGACTTATAAGATAATCTATAAGCGGGAAAAACAAATATTGCATCAGGTTGTTTTCTTTTAACTTTATTTGGACTCTTTATGAACATTTGCTAAAACTTAATTTACAGTACATAACGAAACTATGTAAGTGGTTGTATGTTAAAATTTGAAGATTAAATCAACGGTTTTATTTTCAGTTCCTCACATATAAATATACAGGGTGGTCGCTAGAAAAAGCGGAAAATTTGAGGGTCAGATGAGATCATGAATAAAATGCGTGCTTACTCATTTCTATTTTGATTTCTTTACATCATGAATAAAATGCATGATTTCAATATCATAAAATGCATTTTGAGCATCTATGAGTGTAATATAACGTATACCTTTAAAAAACTTTGTAAAAGTTATTCTTTGTAAAAATAAATAGCTGTTTGACAAATTTTCCGCTTTTCTAGCGACCACCCTGTACATATAATTTTCTATACTTTCACGGCATGTTTCAAAAAAAAAAAGAAAACATAATTTAAAAACCTGAGTTTTACAATTAAGGCTTGTCTGTAAAATGTAAAATATATTAGTCTGCCAGTTCTCAAGTTTTTACCGATACAAGTGTAAACCCAGTCGTATTTATCTTTGTCAAGTTACACTGCCGTACTATTCAATGTAACACGATTGTTAGCTTATAATTATCGTGGCCCCTTAGCTCAGCATGGTCAAGCGTGGTAAGGCGTTTGACTTCTAATCCGAAGGATGTGGGTTCGCATCCCCGTCGCGCCAAACATGCTCGCCCTTGCAGCTGTGGGAGCGTTATTATGTGACGGTCAATCCCACTATTCGCTGGTAAAAGAGCAGCCCAAGAGTTGGCGATGGGTGGTGATGACTAGCTGCCTTCCCTCTAGTCTTACACTTCTAAATTAGGGACGGCTAGCACAGATAGCCCTCGAGTAGTTATGCGCAAAATTAAAAAACAAACAACCTTGCCTCCCTACTTATTTAAACCACAATCTCTTCAGCATAAACTACTTTAACATTACAACTCATGTTACATTAAACAGGTTTTCACTGTTTGGTCAGCTTCTCATATCTCCAAATATTTAGTAAGTTTAATACTCTGCTCCATTTTCCTTTTTATTTTATAAGTTTTTGCCAACTTATTTGCTCGTAAGTGTTTCATTTCTCGCCAGAATCTCTTTATATCTCACCTGTAATGGGCAGAATCATTTTAAAACTGAAATGTATCTTCAGTTTTTTATTGAAAATGGTCGATTTTTTATTTTAAAATGTTATTACGGTTGTCAGTATATATTTGCAAATATCTGTATCAGCAGGTGACGTCATCATTAAAAAAAGACACCATTTTCGTATGACAAAATACAGCATACTGAGGGTGGTGAATTCCCGTTTCCCAATTTCTCTTTTCCAAAATTAATTACAAAATTTTCCTTCAAATTAAGCACTTTCACTTCTCAATACAAACACGTTCCTCAGTTTCATTTATTCAAATTTTTTCTTCATTGTTTTTTTTTTATTTTTACTGCAAAATCCTTAATGTTTTCCTTCACGGAGTACAAATTCTCATTGGATTTTAGTTGCTAATAATTTAATTCCTTATTTTCAAACATTCTGTAAGCCTCTCTTATATGTGTTTAAAACAATTCTCTTTTCAAAAGCACGTTTCTCGTGAAAAAGATACGCTATTTCAGCTTGTTCTTCTACATTGCTGGAACGACTAATACTGTAAGATGATTTCTTACCGTTTACAATCTTATACAGAATTTATTGGTTTCTGTAGTTAAGGTCTTCTAAATACCTTTAACTGAGATATGAACATTTTTTTGGGTTACTTGACAAGACATTTAATTGCAATGAAATAACTTACCTTCTATTCTACCCCTGGTTTGTTGACCCGGCATGGCCAAGTGTGTTAAGGCGTTCGACTCGTAATCCGAAGGTCGCACCAAATATGCTCGTCCCTTCATCCGCGGGGGCGTTATAATATTTCGATCAATCCCACTATTTGTTGATAAAAGAGTAGCCCACGAGTTGGTTGTGGGTGGTGATGATTAGCTGCCTTCCATCTAGCCTTACACTGCTAAATTAGGGACAGCTAGCGCAGATAGTCCTCGAGTAGCTTTGCGCAAAATTTAAAAGCAAACAAACCCCTCATTTTAACCCGAAGTCTCTCATCCAAGGACCTGACTGGAATTGTGGTAATTTTTCTCATAATTTTTCGATGTTTTTGGAAACGTGTGAAACTTTGGTTTGCGAATCTTCGTTGATTTCAAAATCTTATTTATTATATTAATAACTGTAACAAGAGATATTTCCAGCTAAAATTTTAAAGTTATTTTTTGGGGGGGTCGTATGATTCTATTTCATAACTATAACGTTTAAGTTGAATATAAAATCCGGATTAACTTAAAGCGTAGTTTCGGAACTTCCGTTGCCCTAGCATTGTTGCGAGAGATTTTTCGCATAATTAATACAATTGAAGGTTTTCTCCTTCAACATTTTTCTCAGTTGATCCTATGTACTTTTCCAGAAAGAGCAATGGAGTACGTCTTACCCACAATACCACCTGGCAGTTGGCCTGAACTTAATTACTTCACTTGAGAAAGTTGTAGTTAAATTTTTGCCTCAACTTTGAGGTACTTTCGAATTCAGATTTCCAGTGGCACGTGCGGTTAAGAATGGTGACCATAAACGTGATGCCAGATCATCGCAGCTTTACTACCAGCTAGCTGGGGTCGGTCTCAAACTCCCTGTCATCCACACACTGAGACACGCTGTCTCCCCACCTTATTATATGTAAAAACGGTGTTAAAACATTTAACTTATACAGTATTTAATTAACTTCAGGAAACACAAAGGTCTCTGAACCTTTACAACATCAATTTCTGTTGTGTTTTCCTCGTTATTCGTGCAAAGAACTTTAATTTATAGCAGTGAGAAACGGGAAACAGACTCTTAACCCAGTTAGGAGATTAGCCTGATCCTTATTTTTATCAACCTGGAGACATTTACTAGAGGAAACTGGGTGAGAAATATTCACTGATGAATAGTTTCATTACGGTAGAAACTGAAACTTAAAATAGTCTTTACAGCTATCTTGTTAGAATTAGTAATACTACTGAAATGGGACAAACACTCTAGTTGAACACAAATGCAACAATAAACACATTAAAGACGACAACGTTATTAGAAACAAAACATATTGAAACACAAAATATGCTAGCTGTAACCCTCTAGCGGTCTTTAACGAAGTAAAATCATCCGGAAAGATAAAGATTAAAATAGGTTTACTTGGAAGTTTTATTTTTGAATTTCGCGCAAAAATACCTAAGGGCTATCTGCGCTAGCAATTTCTAATTTAGCAATGTAAGACTAAAGGGAAGGCAGCTAGTAATCACCACCACCGCCAGCTTTTGGGCTACCCTCTTACCAACGAATAGTGGGACTGACCCATGGCTGAAAGAGCGAGTATGTTTAGTGCGACCGGAATTCGAACCCGCGACCCTCAGATTACGGGTCGAACGACTTAATCTACCTGATCATGCCGGACTAAAATTTTGAAGTAGTAGTAAAAAAAAGGTACATGTGTATATATTATTTAGCTCTAAGCTGTTATTGCATAAACAAGTGACTGGTGCTTCTTGCATTGACAGGAAAAAATACTTTCAAAGTACAAGAAATATTAGGAAAATAAATGTAAATTATATAGAAGCCGCACTGTCTCAAATAGAGTAGAGAATACGAAATCGATTTGGCATCAAAAGCAAATCTCCAAGACCATAAACATTCCTTAACATAAATTATCATATAATTCAAGTCTAAAAATGAATAGAATAGCCTATAAAACACGTAATTACCAGCGTCTTTCTGTGTCTTTTTATAGAAATGATTTTTTTGGGGGGATGCAAAAAAGAATGTTAATTCGTTGAACTTGTTAGTTTTTGAATTTCGCGCAAAGCTACACGAGGACTATATGCGCTAGCTGTCCCTAATTTAGCAGTGTAAGACCAGAGGGAAGATAGCTAGTCATCACCACTCACCGCCAACTTTTGGACTAGTATTTTGCCAATGAATAGTGAGATTAACCGTCACATTATAACGTCCTCACGGCTGAAAGAGAAAGCATGTTCGGTGTAATAGGAACTCGAACCCGCATCTCTCAGATTATGAGTGGAGCGCCCTGACCACCTGGCCATGTCGAGCCATTTATTGAACTATTCTATATTAATCCACTGAGCGGAATTACTTACAAGTTGAGCTTTGGTTTTCACAAACTATGGCAAAACAAGTTGGTATATTTAAATCAAAAGAACGTAAACCAAATAGTCCGTAGTCTTATAAATTAGTATAGATATATCACGATAACGTAGTTTTACAGCAGCTTTTGTAATTCTTAGTTTTTGGAATGTTTAACACTAATAACTCATTCCAATAGCTGAAATTCGTTTTATTAGTTCTGCCATGAAAATATTTTCAATTGGAATTCTGAAAGAAAAGCTAATTATTTACAATATTTCAACTGTGGTTATCGTCTATAGAAATACCTTCTCTTTATATATTTTTTCCTCGGAAATTTACAGCTCGTGCCTAGTTTTACCATTACAACTACTATTAAGTTTATTATCAATATAGTGATTAAGTTTAAAAGCACTGTATTTGATACCTTAACGGAAATCAACAATAATAACTTGCTAAATTGTTTGTATTAGGATGAAGAAATTGTTTGAAACGTGTTATTGAAAATTCCATAGCAATGTGATAATTACTGAAATTCACATTGTACTAAATAACACTATGTAACAACATATTTACTTGTTCTTGTTCCTGGGCAGGAAGTGTTATTTCCCGATTGCTTATGCCTAAAGTAAATGGAAAAGAACTATTTTTCTCTTCAAACTTTGCTTGTGTGACCTGGGAGCGTATAACGAAAACATGATGGGAAACTATTTAGGAGTTGATACGTGAAAGTGATTTACATTTCAGTCGCAAAAATTACTCACTTTTAAACATTGTTGCATCACTTTAGTATAAATACATGTAACTCTTGATTCATATGTTGTTTTATTCAGATCTTATGTAAATGAAAAATGTGCAAATTTGCCCGTTTTTACATAGAAAATAGGTTAATTCCTAAATTTCATTATCCAGGTCACAAAAGCAAAGTTTGAAGGAAATAATGGTCATTTTCTGTATTTTTACAACGTAAGCAGTTAAGAAATAACACATACTGTCCAGGAACAAAATTTGCGTTACATAGTGTGATAATTTTCACATCTATGTAGTACTATTTGAAATACTAGCGAGCTTCAATTTAGTTTGTCATTACATAAGCGTATGTTTGTTTAATTGATGCATTAATGTTTGCGTCTATCGTTAAGGAAAAGTTATACATTCTACCTTTTCACTGTTTGTCGTATACTAGAGTGGTGACTGGTAGTCCTCTGTCTATGTATATTTTTAGCTATGCTGCTCATGACGCTAAGTAATGATTACACAGTATTTTAACTGGTTACCACTACAGGATTAAGATGTAATTTGATTAATGCTGTTATCAGCTTGAATTTTTCAAGCAAGTTTAAATATTTCTGAATTTGTTTTATCCATAAAAAATGTCACATTTGTAGGATAAATGCATCTGCATTGGATTTTATTTAAGCTGATGTTACTGTTTTTAAAGTTGACTTAATACATATAAACTAACATTAGTTAAAATAACATGTAATAAGTGTCACGTTCCTAACTACATGAAACACAATATAACATAGTTAAATCACATGTGTCTACAACTACATGTTAAAAATTCAAATTTATTTTTTCAAAATTTAAAAGTTAAAACTTAATATGTACCTATGATGTGATTAAAGTTTATTTTTATTAAAAATTACAGCTTGTTTGTATATCATTCACTGTTTGTTAGATCCATACATGACACCATATTCAGTAATTTTATGTTTGTATAATGTTCATTGCTGGTTGGATCCATAAATAAACAATACGATATTATTATATTTTGTATTCTTGCCTGTTACAACACACAGTATAAAGAACTGACTAAAACAGCTCAATATGTAAAATACATAATAGGTGATAATAGAATTAGCTGTTATATTTGTAGTATTTTTAGCTTTTTTTTCACTAACAATATTTCATAAGCAACTCTATAGCTAGAAAGTTTTGAAACCTAAAGAAATTCTGTGAAGAAATAATTTATAAAAAAGTTATTTATAAAAACTGCAGGGGTCTATAATTCCACGTGCAATTTAAAAGCTAAAATAAGTTTAAATTTTACCACAAGTTTCATAGATACAACATTATAGTCACAAGAGTATACATTTTTATGTAATTTAATGTACTAATAAAGCATTGAAGATTCTTAAAAAAAAGTTGAAATACGTATAGTCAGGAATACAGTCTGAAGTAAAAAATATTGAGAAACCGATGTTTTTAGGCAAAGGTAGAATTGTAATTTCTTCAAACATAAAATCCTTTATTAAAATACAATTTCGTAACACAGATACTTAGAATAAAAACTACAGTTAACACTTGATAACTAATAAATCTCTACTACCAACACCAGAAGATAGAGCATTCTGCAATATGACAGTAAACTAATTTTCGTTAAAAGAAGTCTGTCATGGAAAGTGACAGTATATAATGAATAGTTTTGCTAGGCAATGTACAAACAAGTTAAACAACTTGTCTATATTTAAAGATGCTTTATGTTTTAGGGGTTTGGCTAAACTATTATTTTCTGATAATTCCTCAGTGGCTTATTATCCGGAAATATATTATATCTTAATGGGATTATGTTCTACTATTCTTGCAATATACGAAGAGTTTGACTTGTTTTTCAAACGGTTAAAATTTATTTTACTGGTTCATATATTTTTCAACCATGAACTACTTTCAGATAACACCGGGTAGAATATTTGAGCTTATCAATAAATGTTTTCTACCGTTTAATTCTATATTAAAATAAGTCGTTTACGAGATTAATTTAAATTTTACAAAACTGTGAGAATATGATTTCAGTCCTTTTCAAATGTTTTAAATTGGCACTACTGTGTTGTACTGGCTTCTAATAGAAAAAAAATCGTTTATTTTGCTCACTGAAAATAACTTCTCCTCCATTTTTGTTTCAAAATTATTTCATTACACTTTAACAGAAGCTGCCTCATAACAATTTGAGACCTTAACTTTCAGCAAACAAAATATTTTTAAAAAATTATCTGCTTTGTTACTGTCAGCAGTTTCTTAAATATATAACCAGTTTATACAAAAGTCAATAATTTCCTTAATATGTCACTGGCTTTATTCTGTTAAGCTTTTATATTATATAACTTTAATAAGAATTAATTTCTGCGAGTTTTCAAGCAGAAATAAATTACTTTTCTGGTCTTGAAGTACAGCTGTTCAGCTTTCCACAATTACATTTTCTTAGTAATCAGGTAATCAGCAGAACTTCCAAATAAAGTGAGCATATTTTTGTATTTAAAATCAAACACTAAAACACAATTTTACATCATTAAATCAAACTAGCTTGTTTCTTTCCTGAGAGAGATCTGTACCCTGGTTGTGATTCCACAAATTTATGCTCAATACTATGGAGTTATTGTGCTCTATAAGAGTAACAGTCAAATCCACGAATATCATCAGAGAATATTTTTCAAGGTTTGCCTTGATTGGGTGTTTACCTTCTTCCGAATCAGTACGAAACAACAGACGATTATCTGCAAATTATATTTGCTGGTTTTAGATTTCTCGCTCACACTTAACAAAATGTGTAAACTCCTTTCTTGTTCTTCATTGGTTGTTGTTACCTATATTAAGTTAACTTCTTTCAGTTTGTCAGTCATCAACTCTAGATAAACAAAAAATAAATTACTTTGTTTCTCATTATATATTTTCTTTTCTTCTATCACGTTTATTTTTTCTTATTAGTTTATAATTTTTGTGCTCCGTTTTTATAACAAAGGAAATCGTTATTTGAATGTCTTCAATGTCAATGAGAGGGTTATTTAAACGTCTTCATTTTGTACCTGATCGTATTTCTGGTAGTAGAGAACACCAATCATAAACTATTAAAGAACATCCAGTTACAAACTATTAAAGAGATCGATATTCTCAGCTTACTGAAAAATTTACTGAAATAAAACGAAAGTTCTTATTAATTAGAACGAAAAGACTGGTTATGTTTTATAGCATTGAAACTCGGAACATGGATCTGTACTGTATTATAACTGAAACATGGATCTTTACTGTATCATAACTGAAACTTGGAACATGGACCTTACCTATTGTAACTGAAACATGCAACATGGAACTGTACCATGTTCTAGCTGAAGCATGGAGTATGGATCTGTATTGTATTATAACTAAAACGTGGATCTGTACCTTATTATAGCTGAAACATAGAATATGAATCTGTGCTGTAATAAAACTGAAACACGAATCACTGATCTGTACTGTATTATAACTAAAACATAGACCTGTATTTTTTTACCTCATTAGCTGGAGTTACAATTTGAAGTGAACTATATACAGGTTTAGAATTAAAACAAACGGTCAAAACAGTGTGTATAATAATCTGCCACACCTTTAACCTTGAAATACCCTAAACGCAACATCCAACGTGTAATACCCTACATACCTCATACAAGAATTAATCTGAATATTTTTATGTGCTTATATTGCTTAACCTTATGTTTTAATTTGCTATGTCTTTCTATAAAATAAATTTATACGTGAGTTTAAATGCGTTAAAATGATCAAGCAGCGACACCATATTTGTTTATTATAAAAACTATGTTAACACGAACCTATGTATTTTCAGTTCCACCAGAGCCACCAACAATTTTGCAAGGTCCTTTTCTTTTGACCACAGCTGGGAACTCTGTGCAGCTCACCTGTGAGGCCTACGCCGGTAAACCCCCAGCAGAGGTAGAGTACCACGTTTCTAAACTTTCTGCGTTAATAATTTGATATTCTTTTCGCAAAAGAAAACGTCACTTAAACAGTAGGGTGGTTGGAAACATAGATAAAATAAAAAAATAGAATTGCATCAAGGAAGAAAATTATGGTAAATCATGTCATCATGTTGTTAATATGCTGTAGTAAACTTGTAACCACTTACCAAGAGTACCGGAATGAACTTAACGCTCATTTGTTGTTGTTTTTAATAAATTGTCCAACTGGGTCTCATGTAAACTTTTCAAACACCTTGGAAATACAATCATGATGCATGACGGGATGCGTATAGGACTGCACAACAATTTCTTACTTTATCAATAATCGACAAAGCACTGACCTCATAGCGTTTCAAGTTGGTAGGCGGTTTCTATTAATGAACATGAGTTTACTTGTGTAAAAAAGTAATATACGAATTTACACCTGTCACAAAAATATCTCGTAATGCTAAAGAAAACATGGGATATTGTGTTTCTCTCCTTCTATACACTAAAGAAATCAAAACCTCTGAAAGCATATCTATGACGAAAAAACGTCACTTGAGGCCAGATTCAAAAATAAATATAAGTTAAGTCCAAGATAAACATGTATATAGGTATTCAAAACGTGACAGCCCGATACTTAAACAGACGTAAAACTAGCTATTCAAGCGTGACAGCCCGATACTTAAACAGACGTAAAAACTAGCTATTTAAACCATGACAGAACGATGCTACTTAAACAATTGAAATCAGTCACAACTAGGTTTATCTACATTACAATAGTTTAGTACTCTAATGTTATATATTTGCCATGCCTTGTTCTTAACCCTAGAATCCTAATACCAAATATTATTCTCAAACCATGAATTCCTCGTACCAAATATTGTTCTTAACCTCAGAATCTCCAATACTCAGTGTTCTTCACAACCCTAGAATCCACAGTACCACATTTTGTTTTCAAACCTAGAATCCCCAGTACCAAATATTATTCTCAACTCAAATATCCCCAGTACCAAATATTATTCTCAATCCCAGAATTCCCAGTACCAATTATTCTTCTCAACCTCAGAATCTCCAAAAGCAAATATTTTTCTGAATCCCAGAATTCCCAGTATCAATTATTTTTCTCATCCTCAGAATCTTCAGTACCAAACATTGTTTCCAACCGAGCATTCCCAGTACCAAGTATTACTATAAAACCCATAATTCACAGTGCCAAGTGTTATTGTTAAGTCCAGAATCCCCATTACCCAGTATTGTTTTCAAACCCCAAACCTTTGGTTTTTGGTAGAGCCCTTAATGCCAGAAGCTTCAATTCATAATTTTGGTATCATTTTTAAATCCAACACACCAAGTTCCCAGTTGATTTTTTTAAACCCAAATTCTAACAGATTTTTTATGTGGAAAATGAAGTTTTATAACAATTATTTAAACGCAGTATAACTAAGAAATATTTTTAATAAAGACGTTCCATATTTTCGATTGAATGCATAAACACACTCATTGCTAGTGTTTATTGTTTTTTTTTCTACTTCTAATATTATGAATTAATGCTAATGTTGGGATTCAATGAACTTATGAACTGTCCGTATTAAAGTTGTTTTCAGTATTTCCATGTCTTTAATATTTCTTATAAAATTTCTGAGAGTTTTTTATTCCTTGAGAAAAAATCATCTTGACCTTTTCAACGTCTCGTTTATCAACGCCAGTTTGGAAATCTGTAGTTACTTCCTTCAAGCTTTAATAAAAGAAAAGTTTTATAAAATTTATTTTGAAGAAAGGAAAATCAAGCTAGTTTTTAAAGTTTAATAAAAAGTTTTATTTAATGTCACAACATGAGTTTTGGAATCTTACCATTTACAGTTATGAATTATATAACTAGTATTTCGTTCACAACAACGTTTTCTGGATCCTAGTTGTCTTAGTGAGCGAAACGCGCAGTCGCCAAAGGATGTAATAAAAATAGGGTGGTTAGATATTTTTGTTAATATATACTCTTCTGATTATCAAATATACTTAGGGACTAGATAAATAATGCGGGGTTAAAAATATAATAGATTTAATACTAATGTCTTACGAGAAGTATAATTAATTATAATCATAATTCATCAACCTGGAAAGGCGTTCATGTCATAATAATTAATAAAAGTACTAGGTTTTCTAGAAATGAGTGTTGTTTTTCAACTGCCAAGTTTGGAAAAGTATAAACCAGTGTTGTAAAACATGCTTTAATCAAAGTAAGCACCATTTGCTTCAACACTCTTCTGCCAACGTGCTTGTGCTCCTGCTGTAAAAACCAAAGTTTCTATGAACTCCCTGAAAGCGTCTTCTGGAGATGTCTGGTTTTGTAAACGTTTGTTGTTTACAAATTTGTCAGAGTGCTTGAAGAAATGAAAATCTGTAGGGGAAAGGTCTGGATAGTAAGTTGGATGAGGCAGAACGTCGATTACCAATTTCTTCAATATTTGGAGCATCAACCTTGACAGGTCTTATAATGCCGATTTTATTGATCTTCTGTCGGCTCTTGTGGAACCCACTCATCCAACTTTTTTCGTCTTTTCAATCGCACTCAGGTGTTTGGCAATGCTTAATTTGCTTTCTACAAGCTCACGTACTGTTATGGGAGGTTCCATTTCAACTGCTTCCCTTAATGTGTTTTCATATAAGCATGGCTTCCTTCCACGACTTTTGTGATCTTCATGTCGAAATCTTTAAAGCAAACGCTGAACTGTACGTTCAGTAACAGATACATGGCAGAATGCCTGGTTGATGTTCCATGTAGTTTCGTTAGCTTTTCGTCTAAGTTTGAAGTCGTAGAGGAAAATTAGACGAAAGACTTTCTTTTACATGCTGTGTTGGGGTTGTGAAACTTACTCTGAGTAGAGTTGAAACAACAGACAATTAAGGCATCATGTAAGCAACAAACGTTGGATTAACCCAACCAACCAACAATAAGTTACTCAATATTCAGCTTCTAAACGTCATATTGATGATTCCGGCATTTATTTCTGGACAACCTAATGTTAATTTAGTATTAATGCACATCAAAAGAGATAAATTTTTTCACAGATTATATGAAAATAACTAGTTAGACACGTGACATCTTCTTGTGTAACATTATCCGCCTTCTTTTGTACCACAACCATCAATAATGTAGGACAGGTATCTTTGATTGATTAACCACACGCCTAACTGATGCATCAAGATAAATCGCAGTGATGGCAGTCATGGCACTTTTGAAGTTAACACCCTTTTCCTAGATGTCACCGGTTCGAATCTTCGTCACACTAAATGTGCTCACCCTTTCAGCCGTGGGTGCGTTATAATGTTACAGTCAACCCCACAATTCGTCGGTAAAAGAGTAGCCCAAAGTTGGCGGTGATTGGTTATGATTAGCTACCTTTCCTCTGGTCTTACACTGCTAAATTAGGGACGGCTAGGGCAGACAGATTTCGTGTAGCTTTGCGCGAAATTAAAAAAACCCAAAAAACTCTTCCTGGACCAATCACAACACGCCTGCTCTATGGAGAATTGTTTATAGTTTATTTGTTTCTGAAATTCACGCAAAGCTACTCAAGAGCTATCTGCGCTTGCCATCCATAATTTAGTAGTGTGAGACCAGAAGGAAGGCAGCCAGTCATCACCACCCATCGCCAACTCGTGGACTACTCTTTTACCAACGAGTAGTGGGATTGACCGTCACATAATGATGCCCGTACGGCTGAAAAGGCGACCATGTCTGGTTTGACGAGAATTCGAACTCGCGACTCTCAAATTATGAGTCGAAAGCCTTAACCCACCTAGGCATGCCGGGCCTAATTATTTATAGAAAGTTCTCGATGTATGCAAGCAGATACCCTGATAGTTTAGACACGTTTCAAGACAAAAAATATATGTTTTCAGATGATTGAGGGCAGACATCTAGAGCTTACAGAAAGTATTTGAAGAACTAAGCACCATTTGAAGGTGCCAAAAGCAGATGGCGATGTCCATGTTGTTCCATTTACCAATCGACTTGGTACTGACTGTTGGACGATCGAAATGACAGATTGCTATAGATTGATCGGATAAACATTGCTGCGTTTATCTCGTGTCTATATTCAATACTATATTCTCATAAGCGGCTGTGTTTCGGTGACCCTATGTCTATAAAATAAGGTGAAATGTCGACCATAAGAACCTAAAAGTAAACAGAACACGAGTTTATAAGCTCTACTTTTACACAATATTTTTAAAAACCCTCGAACCCACTTCGTGTTTCTTTGATAGTTCTACGCCTCCTTGCTCAGTATTTTCTTTTCTTATTTTCACGCGTTATTAGCAGCAGTAGTTGTTTTCAACAGATGGCTTGGATGTTTCTTCATTGTGTTAATCATTTAATCCTTACATATATAAAACAAATAATGAAAACTAGATCATAGTCTAGAGCGTAGAAAAATTATAGAATTATATAATGTGTTCCAGAGATATGACTCCCTCCCTCAGAAACACACACATCAGCAATGACAGACACTTTTAGATTTACTCTCATGTGACATGTGAAAGTGAAACTGTAATATAACTGACGTCATAACACACGCTTATCTCTAGATTAGTTACGCACGGCAAGTATTAGAAAAATAAAAAATAGCATTTACCCTCATAGTTTTGTTATTGTGACACATTATATATGTGGCCAAAAAGGTTGTAAGCTATACATATGATATCCTAACAGCACCTTCGTTAACTACCTCTTAATATGGTGTTTAAATAGCATAACAAATTATAACATCAAGAAGCTAGAAACAAATATTACAACGGAAACAAATTACTACAAACAATGTTTTTGTTTAATTTTGCATTGGGCTATTTGTTGAGTCCACCGAAGGGATTCAAACCGCTGATTTTAGGGTTGTAAATCCAAATACTTACCGCTTTACTAGCGGATGACGTAGGCTGAGAGAACAATATTCCGTTTTCTCGGTGAATTTTTTGCATTGCCAACAACTGTTCGGAAAGATCCTGGGTAAACCTCAGTCACACTTCGGACCCATAATATCACGGTGCTAAGAACTTATCAGATGATACAGAGTACGGTGCTAAGAACTTATCAGATGATACAGAGTACGGTGCTAAGAACTTATCAGATGATACAGAGTACGGTGCTAAGAACTTATCAGATGATACAGAGTACGGTGCTAAGAACTTATCAGATGATACAGGGTACGGTGCTAAGAACTTATCAGATGATACAGGATACGGTGCTAAGAACTTATCAGATGATACAGAGTACGGTGCTGACTACATTAAACTAACAATTAATTGAGTGGATTAATCAATGGTTGTCTATATATGTGTATGGTTATAAATATAAATATCGATTTGAAAGTTACTCCTTCATATTAAATTGGAAACCACCTGCCCTAATATTTCTTCATAACCGTGTTTTTACATACAGTAATGAACACTTTAAAGTGTTTCATTTTTTTCGGAGCAGCTTTCCTGGCTTGACGGAGATGGTGACGTTGTGACAACGAACACCGAGTACGAAACTCGTGATCTGAACGACGGGAAACGAGCTAATGCCATCCTCAAGTGGGAATTTACGCCAACACGAAAACACCACTTAAAAAATTTCACCTGTCGATCTGAAAACCCTGCCCTGAAACAGCCAGCCCTTACTACTATACGCATAGAAGTAAAATGTGAGTGGAACAATGGTCATTCGGGTATTTCTGAGTCAATTACTTATTGTTGTTTTCTTTTTTAAAATATCTGAGCAAAGCTACACTATGACTATCTTCATTTACCCAATCTTAATTTTGAACTTATAAGCCCAATACCCACTTTTCAGTTACTTATTTCACCAACTAACAAATAGAATTTAATCATCGCTCTTATAAAAGTAAGACATGAATTTTCACGGCAACAAGACATGAATCGCCTAATTCACGGTCCAAGCCCGCTGTGCTTGAATATCAACTAAATTGATGAGTTGTGCTCTAAATCTTTTCAGGTACTTCCGACCCAAAAGCTATCCAAAATAAAGCTATGTCGGTCTCTACTGTGACAGTTGATAGTGCTATACACGTTGACACATATCATACACAGATACATCAGGTAAATTTGATATTTATTTGGAAGTAAATACGTATTTATTGGCGAGTTATTGACTTAGAACATTAGCTAACATAACTTACAGTTTTTACTTGTATCCCTGTTACATGCTCGGGAGTTAGGAAACGAATCCAATATTTTCTATTAGTCCCATTTCAATACTGATTATATATCTCTACAGAAGGTAGTTCAAAGACACCTAGCACGATCAAATGGGGTGCGAGTTTTGTTATTAAAGCTTCTAAAGGAATGCTGGCTTAATGTAGGGATAACACATTTCCGTTAACGGTCAACGTTAGGTGTTTGTCGAAGAACAAATCGAGTTCTTCAAACTGTATAATTTACTCTATCAGTTTTATTGCGTGAGCAAGAATAATGTAACGATTCAATACAATGAGCTTCATTTCGTTTGTTATGTGACACCTTGTACTGCTATCACGTCAGTAAATCTTTGTTGCAGGATATGTGACACCATGACTTGATTATCAGGTTCACGTTATCTGAATGCGAGAAAAGCTATTTCATTCAGAAGAAACAACTGTTTGTTTACACGTGTTTTACCACGCGGTAAGATATGAAAACGAGTAGCGGAAAAGCTAACTTGCGTGAACTCCGAAAAACAATAAAACCGCTGTAGTAATTCCTGACCAGATCTTCAACACACATTAAAAAAAAAACGAACATTAAACTGAAATACCTTGCTAGTTCATAATTATTTACATAAAGAAAATAATAACTAAACTATTAACATTCAACCTAATCGTACCATCAATTTAAGGAAATGTGTTTCTTTGTTTGTTTTTATATTTCGCACAAAGCTACTCGAGGGCTATCTGTGATAGCCGTCCCTAATTTAGCAGTGTAAGGCTAGAGGGAAGGCAGCTAGTCATCACCACCCACCGCCAACTCTTGGGCCACTCTTTTACCAAAAAATAGGATGATTGACCGTCACATTATAACGCTTCCACGGCTGAAAGGGCGAGCATGTTTGGTGCGACGGGGATGCGAATCCGCGACCCTCACATTACGAGTCCCACACCTTAACATGCTTGGCCATGCCGGGCCTAAGGAAAGGTGTCACGCTCGTCGTGCCTTATTGCTCATTTTGTTTGTTATTAGATACAAAGTGTGCCCATCGCACAGATCGAACCTGAATTTTTGGGTTATAAGCTAATCACTAACCCACTGATTTACATATTTTGTTCTCATTTTCTTACAATTATTTTCGTATTTGAAAATTTTTGCTTTGCATATTTGTTGTTACTGCACGATCCTGATATAGCAAAGATTTATGACTTCTGTTTCCTACATTTAGTTTCGTACTTGAAGCATTCTACTTTACATGTTTTTTGTTTTTACATGATACAGTAAATGTTTAATCAATATTTGTATTTCATATTATTTTCTACTCTTTTGTTATTACTGTTTTTATTATTAAACATTATATTCAAGATGCAAAATTAAATTAATAGGATTATCTGACACTTGAATTAACTACAAAGACTCATTTCCAGTTGGGATTCATATAAAAACAAACATGCAGAACCAGGTCACAAATCGTAACGTTGATCGTTAGAAACTGTTTTCTATTGTTTTGTTTTGAGATACTAACAGAAGTACGACCTAAACTGTGTTTAGGGTTACATCGTCTACTTACATTAACCTCTACTTTGCGAGCTTCACATACAAGAAGCACATGTGTTAAATCCCAAAAGGTCCCACATATTTATCGTGTTTTGCTATCTACAGCCAAAAGTGGGAAGATGGTAGCTCATAAAAAATGTAAAAAATAGATAAATAAATTGAAAACAATACTAAGTGTCTGCATGTGTTACTTTAGCCACGCTACATCAGCTTGTGACCACCGAGGAGAATCGAACCGTTGGTTATAGCGTTGTAAATTCAGGGAACAACAATTGTAAGAAAGATAATAATCAGAATATAAGACATTAATATGGAAGACAAAACTGTTAGCGTTCCAGCCACGGTTTGATGCTTCTTGATAAATATGAGGTATTAAGGCGTTAATATAGTAAATCTACATCTGGGCAGGTGATTAAGGCGCTCCATTTCCAATCCGAGGGTCGCAGGTTCGAATCCCCAAGAAACATCAAACATGCTAGCCCTTTCAGCCGTAGAAGAGATATTATGTAACGGCTAATCACTATTCGTTGGTAAAAGAGTAGCCCAAGAGTTGGCGGTGAGTGCTAATGGCTTTCCTCTAGTCATACACTGCTAAATTAGGGACGGCTAACGCAGTTAGCCCTTGTGTAGCTTTGAGCGAAATTAAAAAGCAAACAAAATCCTTCATACTGCACCCTAGAATTTGAAACCTGATACCGGATAATCACTATTCGTTGGTAAAAGAGTAGCCCAAGAGTTGGCGGTGAGTGCTAATGGCTTTCCTCTAGTCATACACTGCTAAATTAGGGACGGCTAACGCAGTTAGCCCTTGTGTAGCTTTGAGCGAAATTAAAAAGCTTACAGTTTAAAACTGTATATTTATTATTTTTAATTACGTTTTTTATTTTTATTTTATTTTTTTCTATATGAAATTAAATATAATTATATTTTCATCTGAGATTTGAATATTCTGTGAAAACTTTGTTCTTCCATTTGATCTTACAAGTTTATACTTTTTATAGGTTATTACATAAATAAATACACTTATTTACTAAAATAAGCTATGCAAAATTATATATATATATATATATATATATTAAAACACTTGAATACCAGGACAGTCTTTATATATATAACAAAACACTTGAATACCAGGACAGTCTTTATATACATATATATAACAGAACACTTGAATACCAGGACAGTCTTTATTTTCTTTCCCTTATTAATGTCTTCAACCTGTTTAATTACTTCAAATTCCCTTTGGGACATAAGTTTTTTAGAGTTTATAACAAAAACATACAAATACCATTTTAAACTAAACATAAAAAAATCTAAATTTAATTATGTATTTTCCAAATGTATAATCATATAAAACGTTAACATTAAGTTAATTAAAACACTCAAAATTAGACCCAATTAGTGAATATACTTTAATTTTCAAACTACACTCTTACTGTAATATACTTTCTCTTATTATTATACACAATTAACTTACTTGTTCTGTAATTTCTTGCTCTTATTTACTTTTTATTTTAATTTGTAGTTGTAGTTTCACGATTCCTGCGCAACTAATTACTTCTGCCTTCTTACTATTGTCAATTTAAAGCGGCTCGAAACAAAAATGTACAACAGTTTACGAAAGATAATGTCAAAAGTAAAAATATGAAAAAACATTTCTTTTAGTTTTAAATTTTCTCTAAATATATTCATGAAAATGTCTTCTGGCATTTGGCCCAGCATGGCGATGTGGTTAGGATTGCGAGTTTTAAATCCATTCATACCAAATGTGCTCGCACTTCCAGCCCTGGGAGCGTTATAATGTGATTGTCAATCCCACTATTAGTTGGTAAAAGAGAAGCTCAAGAGTTGGTGATGTGCTGTGAGATTAGCGAAGATATCTTTTGTGTAGTTTTGCTCGAAATTAAAACAAACAAAAGAACTGCTGGCATATAGTAGGCATTTTTCGTGACATTTAACATGGAATTTATGTGTATTAATCCTTAACCCTAAAATGCCTGTTTCACCACACTCGCGTTTACCACAATCTTAAAGATAAATTACTTTATTAAAATTACAATTAATTAGAAACGATATATCTTTGTTATTACTCCGGTAGGTTTCATGTAACCTAAGTTAAATAAATCTCAGTTCTTTCTTAATCCTAATTTAGATTTAATCAATAATCTATACAACGTTATACATTTTATATGTATTTAAAAAAAAGTTATAACTTTATTAGTAGTAAAATTTAGAAGTCATAATTCATTAGATTTAATCCACAAAGCATACTGAGTACAGAAGAAGAGCCCGGTATGGCCAGGTGGGTTTAGGCGTTCGACTCGTAATCCGATGGTCGCGGGTTCGAATCCCGGTCGCACCAAACATGCTCCCCCTTTCAGCCGTGAGAGCGTTATAATGTTACAGGCTATCTTACTATTCGTTGGTAAAATAGTAGCCCAAGAATTGGCGGTGGTAGGTGATTATTAGCTGCTTTTCCTCTAGTCTTACACTGCTAAATTAGGGACGGCTAGCCCTCGAGTAGCTTTGCTCGAAATTCAAAAAACAAACAAATATACAATACAGAAGAAAAAAGGTATAATTTATTGCCCAAGGAACTTGCAGATCGTAATAGTCGAAATTTAGATTTTGCTGATAAATGGTCTAATTACTAGTTAAGTGGAAGGGTTTGTTAAATTTACAAATCTCCTAAATATGAAGTGAATATGTTATAAAGATGGTATGGAAGTTTACACATATTATAGATTCCACAACGAGAGCTTCTCGTTTTAAAATTCTGAAGATATGAAAATGTCAGACATCTTTAATAATACAAGTATAACAACACGAAGATAGCTGTGCCTTCTGTCGACTATGTGGCCAAATGGATAGGCTGTGGGTCAAAGGGTATTGTTGATGCAACTGAATACGATGTGCATTTTCAATTATAAGCGGGTTATAAATGTGACTTGCTGTAAGAGTACTCCTCTTTGCATTTCTTCTATTACGTACGTGAAACTTAGAAATCTCAGACATGACGAACTAGTGCATAAACCGCTAAACCTAAAAGTCTCAAATGAGACCAGTTAATACACAAGCCGTTAAACCTAGAAGTGTCAAACGAGACCAATCAGCATACAAACCGCTAAAATTAGGACTCTTAAATTTGGACAATTACACATAAACCGCTAAACCTAGGAGTCTCAAACGTGAACAATTAATAAATAAACCAATAAACCTAAGAGTCTCAGGCATGGCTAATTAGCAAATACACGACTAAGCCTAGGAATCTCAGACGCGACCAATCAGTACATAAACCACTATTTATTTTTCTATCCTATATTGACATTTGCTTATTATTGTATCAATTGTTTCTATAAATCTTAGATGCTCCGGAAATAAAGCTTACGGTATTCAGTGAAATTATTATAGAAAACGATGATGTCCAGTTGACTTGTGAAGTTGAGGCTAATCCTGCAGATGTAACTTACAAGTGGTACAGGTAAGCTAACTTGTGAAGCTGAGGCTACACCTCCAGACGGTACAGGTTAGTTGACTTGTGAAGTAGAGAATAACTCGATGTAAGTTACGAGTGGTACAGATGAGTATAATTCTATGGTTAAAGTATGAAATAAAAAAAAAATTAGTGTCTGATATTGTTGGCTGTTAAACGTTCATTGCTTAGTTCAGATATATTCAATACTTCATTACTTAAAATTGTTCATTTCCTTGAAATGTGAAAAACTATTTCCGGATATTCAAACTATGTTAAATCTGTGGTTTAATATTTCACTCAACTTTCGTAAAAGTTTATTACAAAACTTTTAAGTATTTCACTAGAAATTAGATAAATGTATGTAGTTTGGAAGTTTCGAGTACTTTAATCGATGTTATGCACTGTAAAAAAATCTTACTCCCCGTGCTATTAACGATATCGCATTTTCATAACTATTTTAATGTAAATTAGTGGTGAACTGCATTTTACCGCGTATAAATACCATCTCTTCTGAAGCATCTTTATTGTTTCCTTATTTAATCGCAACAATCAATTAATAATTTCACTATTTGTTTCAGGAACAATGAAATAATCGCTGGTGATCATACAGCTCATCTCCTCCTAAATCGAGTTAGTCGAGAGTTTAACATGAACAACATTACCTGTGAAGCAAGTAATTCAGTTGGAAACACCAAAACCACAAAAATACTTAAAGTGCTGTGTGAGTGCTAGTTTCAGTTGACTAACAAAATATTCTTGCTTATTTCTTCTCATATTGTAGCACAACCTTATCTTTTTCTTGTTTACTCCGAATAAAGAATTAAAGTCAACCTGAATGAAAAACAGACTATTTGAAGAGCGTTTGCTGGTAATACGATATAGAATTTAGATATAAATAGATAGCAATTCCTCATACTTTCCACAACTTCTCATCACTTCTGAGGAACGTAGCATAAACTTCAACTTATTTTAAAAGACTAATGTAGCAGTAGTTAAGTATTCATAAACCAATATCCTACGATACCGTAACATCAATACCTGACGTTACTTTCTTCGTATGAAAATTTTTAGTGATGCGAGTGTTTGCCAATTCAGAATACGGTGTTTCATTTTATTTTGCAGATCAATATTCACCATATATTAAAGATACCAATTCACTGAGACTCGAATCGCACAATAATATGCAAATGATTCAATCCCCTTGTCCTAGGTCTATTCCTCAATGATCCCATCTACGAAGGCCTCTTCTACAAAAAAGATTGGAAATGTCGACTGCAAAAACTCCTTACGATAGCTTAGAATTTCCTGTCTCTTCGTCAGTTAGAGGCTGTTTCACGAAGTTCTGATATTGACTTGTTTATCTTCAGATGGTGGCTGCTTCACGAAATTTTAACATTGACTCTTTGTTTTCTTCAGACGGTATCTGTTTCACGAAGTTTCTATATTGACTCTTTCTTTCTTCAGATGGTGTCCGTTTCAAGAAGATTTTACATTGACTCTTTGTTTTCTTTAGACGGTGTCTGTTTGACGAAGTTTTTATATCGACTCTTTCTTTTTCAGATGGTGTCTGTTTCACGAAATTTTTACATTGACTTTTTGTTTTCTTAGATGGTGTCTTTTTGACGAAGTACTTACATTGACTATGTTTTCTTTAGATATTGGCTGCTTCACGAAGATTTTACATTGACTCTGTTTTTACAGACGGTGTGTGTTTACGAAGTTTTTGAATTAACTCTTTCTCTCTTCAGCTGGTGGCTGTTTTACGAAGTATTTATATCGATTTTTTTTTCTTCGGACGGTGTCTGTTTCAAAAAGTTTTTACATTGACTCTTTCTTTTTTCGGATGATGTCTGTTTCACGAAACTTCTGTAATGACTATTTCTTTTTTCAGATGGTGGCTCTTTTAAGAAATTTTTATATTGATTCTGTTTTCTTCAGATGGTCGCTGCTTCACGAAATTTCTATAACGACTCTTTGTTTTCTTCATATTGTGACTGTTTCATGAATTTTTTATATTGACTTTTTCTTTCTTCGGATGATAAGTGTTTCACGAAGTTTCTATATTAACTCTTTTTTTCTTCAGATGGTGGCTACTTCACGAAATTGTTGTAATCAGTTTCTGTTTTCTTGAGATGATGGCTGCTTCATGACATTTTTATATTGACTCTTTGTTTTCTTCAAATGGTTGCTGTTTCACGAAATTATTTTATTAAATCTCTTTTCTTGAGATGGTGGCTCTTTCACGAAGTTTTTATATTGACTGTTTTTATCAGATGGTGGCTGCTTCACGAAGTTTTTGTGTTGAATCTGTGTTTTGAGATGGTGTCTGTTTCACGAAGTTTTTATAGTGACTTTGTCTTTCTTCAGATGGTGGCTGCTTTACGAAGTTTTTGTATTAACTCTTTCTTCAGATGGTGGCTGTTTCACGAAGTAATTATATCGAATCTTTGTTTTTTTCGGATGGTGTTTGTTTCACAAATATTTTACATTCACTCTTTGTTTTCTACACACGGTGTCTGGTTCACGAAGTTTTTAAATTGACTCTTTCTTTTCTTCAGATGGTTTCTGTTTTACGAAGTTTTTAAATTGACTCTTTCTTTTCTTCAGATGGTTTCTGTTTTACGAAGTTTTTATATTGGCTCTTTCTTTCTTCGGATGGTGGCTGTTTCACGAAGATTTATATTGACTACTTCTTTCGTTATATTGTGACTGTTTTATGAATTTTTTATATTAACTCTTACTTTTTTCGGATGGTGTCTCTTTTACGAAGTTTTTACATTGAGTCTTTGTTTTCTTCAGATCGTGCTAAACTAAACTAACGTGGCAGGGGTTCAGTTTAGAGAGAGAGAAATCAGAAGAGTTCTCTCCCCAACCGGGGTGTTCAGGTACGTTGTGGTTCCTCTTCGTCCCCTTTCGTGGATTGTTATTAGGATTAAGTGGTGGTTTTTTGTTTTGTTTTTATAAATATAAAAATTAATTATTATTATTATTCTTGAC
Source organism: Carcinoscorpius rotundicauda (assembly GCA_011833715.1). NCBI lineage: Eukaryota > Metazoa > Arthropoda > Merostomata > Xiphosura > Limulidae > Carcinoscorpius > Carcinoscorpius rotundicauda. The sequence goes on from CM022394.1 coordinate 22,628,051, forward strand.
TATTTGGGTGGAAAATGTCTCTTCTAAATGTTGTCTTGGGTGGAGGCCAAGGCAGCAGCGGAAAGGAAGCCCGGGACCTGTCCCGAAAGGAAGAGGTTGAGCAGATGTGAACACGAATATTATTCAAATCCAGATCAAAATAAAACAATACAATTCAAACGGCACGATTCAGGGTCTGGCAAACGAGTTGCCTGGGCTGGGATCTATAAATCCAATGCCTGGAGATTTTGATGTGGGGGAAATGGGAGTGCCCCGAGAAAACCCACTTTCACAGGACAGGCGCCGAAAGTTTTGCCTGTCGTGTGCCCTGTATCTGAAAAAATAATAATAAAAAAGGAATTCGTGTTAGTGACATGGATTTTATTTGTTTAGATTCTTTGTTAAGTAGATTGTGATTCTTGAAATATGTTGTACGGTGAAATGTATTTTGTTGGTGCACTTGATAATTTGTGTAGTGATGCCGTTAGTTTGTTTCTTTTCTCTTCTTTTAGATAATGTTTGAGAGAAAGTTCTGTTATTCTATCTCTTATCGTTGGTAAATTACTAATTTGGTGTATATAGTTTGTTGGCGTAAATGACGGTAGGCCAAATGCGGATTTTAATATTCTGTTTTGCTGTACTTGGATTTTCTGGAGTGTGTTCTTTGACATATTGTATGTTACTTGACATCCGTACTCTATTAGTGGACGGATGTAAGCCTTGTATATTTGTATAATGGTGTTCGGTGCGCATTTCGATTGTTTGCCAGTTATGGTCTTTAGATATGAAATCCTTTTTCTCATGGATGAGTGTATATTGTTTATATGTTTTTTCCATGTTAGTTTTGTGTCGAAAGTGACGCCAAGGAATGTGATGTTTTTACTCATGTTAATGGTTGTGTTTCCAAGTGATAATTTTATTTTTTCTAGATTTTTTCTTTGCTTCTTGAGTTTCCTATAGAAAGTGATTGCTTGTGTTTTTGTTGGGTTTAACACGACTCTCCACTTGTTGCTCCATGTTGAGACGTTGTGTAATGATTCTTGTACGCGAGACATGGCCATTACTGGGTTTCTGAAGGTGCTCCAGATTGCGATGTCGTCTGCGCATTGTGAATTGTGTGTGTATGTCAGATTTGGAAAAGGTATGTCACTGACGAAAATTATGTATAGAAGTGGAGAGAGGACTGATCCTTGGGGTACTCCTGCCGTTATATTAAATAATTTGGATATAGTTTTATTGACTTTTACTTGTGCTGTTCTATTGGTTAAGAAATTTGAGATCCATTTGACTATCGTGGGATTTATTTGCAGGTGATTTAGTTTGTATATGATGGCGTTGTGCCATACGCTGTCGAATGCTTTTCTGACATCTAGGAATACCTCAATGGTTACTTGATTGTTGTTGTAAGCTTTGTAGATTGATTCGGTGAGTCGCGTGAGGTGATCTGTTGTTTGTCTATTTTTTCTGGAGGCATTTTGAAATTCTGAAAGGATGTTGTTTGATTCACAAAAATGTAGGAGACGGTTGGAGATAATTCTCTCCATCAGTTTGCCAAGGCAACTTAACAGACTGATGGGGCGGAAATTATCTGCATTTGTTCTATTAGTTTGTTTCTTGGGGATCGTTGTTATGATGGCTTTTTTCCACGTGTCGGGATAGTACCCGGTCGCTAGTGAGATGTTCATGATGTTTGTGAGGTGTTGTAGTAGGAGAGTGGAGCTTCTTTTCAGAATAATATTTGGTATTTGATCATGTCCGGGGGAAGTATTCTTCAAGTTTTTCATATCAATTTTTAGCTCGGTTGTGGTTATTTTTCTGTTGATTAAACTTGAGTATGTTTCTAGTGTCTCGCCGGGGAATCGTGGTGAGAATAATGCTTGGTTTGTGTTTATGTAGTTGTTGACAGGGTGTTGGTGTTGTGTTTCGAAATCTACTGAGTTTAAGTCGCTAAAAGAGGATTTGTAATAGTTAGCTAATAAGTCAGCTTTCTCTACGTCCGTCCTTGCGATTTTATTGTTATGGGTGATATGTTGTAGCATGTGATTTGTGTTTTTGTCTGAAGCGATACTTTTGAATTTTTTCCAAAATTCTTTTGGATTGTTCTTGGTTTTTTCTAAGTTTTTACAGAAGTTATGCCAATTGTTTTCTCTTACTTTTTTGATTTCTTGTTTAATTTTTGTATTTGTTCTATTGATTTCTGTTTTAATGTGTGGATCGCATGTGACGTAGTGTGTTCGTCTTAATTTTCTGCGTTTGATTATTAATGCGTGAATTTCTGGTGTTAAAGTCCATTGAATAAGTGATTGTTTTCTTTTTGATTTAGGAATTGTGTTTTTAATGGCTTCTGTAATTTGATCAACATAGTTGTCTAGTTCTGTTTTATTATTTACATGTTCTATTGGATGGGGTAGGTAGGAGTCCAGAGAGGCATTAAAAGTTAGCCAGTCTGTTTTAGTGTAGGTGTAGGCGGACGGAATTTTATATGCAAAAACGGCTCGTTTGGGTTTAGAAAATATTTTAAATAGAAGGTCGAAACGTTGTTCTCTCTTCTATTTAAAATATTTTCTGAACCCAAACGAGCCGTTTTTGCATATAAAATTCTCAACAAGTAGGTTTCTCGACATCACTGATTGTAGGCGGACGGAGTCACGTACGCCACAGCAGGGTGGCGCGGGTGAATCATACATGACATGGGGAAGTGGTCACTGGTGATTTCATCATGTACTTTAAAGTTAGATATTCTGTTTACCATGTCCTTGGGTGCGATGATGAAATCGAGTACATCGTATGAGCCGTTAGCAGCTGAAAAGTGTGTAGGTGTATGGTCATTGATTAGGTGCATGTTATTGCTAGAGATAAAAATTTTTAAGCATGATCCTCTCCGTGTGTCTCTGTTACCCCTTAATTCTGAATATGGTGAATTAAAATCTCCAATAATAATTGGTTTAGGTTTACGATTAACACTTTTTTTTGTAGGAAGTTAATATCGATATCTTTGGTTGGTGAGCAATATACGGCTAGAATCGGAATAGTTAGCCGGTTGTTGAAGTGGATATTACAGAAAATGGTTTCATTAATGTTAGATTTAAAGGAATTTTCTATCGAGATTAGATGTGATATTTTCGTACTGAAGTAAGCTATTATACCTCTATTGTTTTCTGAGTGAGGTATGCTGTGTGAGATGAATCCGGGAATTGTAGTGTTTTGTTTCTCTGTGCAATCGTGTCTTTTTAACGAAGTATTTATACTGACTATGTTTTCTTCAGATTGTGGTTGCTTCACGAAGTTTTTACATTGACTCTAGTTTCCTCAGACGGTGTCTGTTTCACGATGTTTTTATATTGACTCTTTGTTTTCTTCGTATTGTGACTGTTTCATGAATTTTTTTATATTGACTCTTACTTTTTCGGAAGGTGAGTGTTTCACAAAGTTTTTATATTCACTCTTTCTTTCTTCGGATGGTGTCTGTTTCACGAAGTTTTTCTATGAACTCTTTTTTTTTCTTCAGATGATGGCTCCTTCACGAAATTTTTGTATTCAGTTTCTATTTTCTTCAGATGGTGGCTCCTTCATGAAGTTTTTATATTGATTCTATTTGCTTGAGATGATGGCTGCTTCACGAAATGTTTTTAATGACTCTTTGTTTTCTTCAAATGGTAGCTGCTTCACAAAGTTTTTGTATTGAGTTTGTATTTTCTTTGGATATTGTTTGTTTCACGAAGGTTTGATACTGACTCTTTGTTTTTACAGACGGTATCTATTTTACGAAGTTTTAAAATTGACTCTTTTAATGTTCGGATGGTGATTCTCTCACGAAGTTTTTACATTGACTCTTTGTTTTCTTCAAATGGTGTCTTTTTATCGAAGTATTTATACTGACTTTTTTTCTTCAGATAGTAGCTGTTTCACGAAGTTTTTATATTCACTCTGTTTTCTTCACACGGTGTCTGTTTTACGAAGTTTTTATACTGTCTCTTCCTTTTTTCACATGGTTGCTGTTTCATGAATATTTTATATTGTTTCTTTATTTTCCTTTTACATTGACTTTTTTATATGGGGTCTTTTTAACAAAGTATTTTTATTGACTATGTTTTCTTCAGTCGGTGTCCGTTTCACGAAGATTTTATATTGACTCATTGTTTTCTACACACGGTTTGTGTTTCACGAAGATTTATATTGGCTCTTTCTTTCTTCAGATGGTAGCTGTTTTCACGAAGTTTTTGTATTGACTCTTTCTTTATTCGGATGGTGTCTATTTCACGAAAGTTTTATATTGACTCCTGTTTTTTCAAATGGTGGCTGTTTCACGAAGATTTTATTTTGACTTCATTTTCTTGAGATGGTGGCTACTTCACGTAGTTTTTACATTGACTTTCTTATCGTGTCTGTTTCACGAAGTTTTTACATTAACTTTTCTTCTTCAGATGGTGGCTGCTTCACGAAAATTTTATATTCACTCAGTTTTCTTCATATGGTGGCTGCTTTACGAATTTTTTATATAGACTTTTGCTATTCTTCAAATAGTGGCTGTTTAACAAAATTTTTATATTGACTCTTTCTTTCTTTAGACAGTGCCTGTTTCACGGAGATATATATTGACTCTTTCTTTCTTCAGATGGTGCCTGTTTGACGAAATTTTTACATACACTTTTTGTTTTCTTCAGATGGTGTTTTTTAACGAAGTATTTATATTGACTGTGCTTTCTTTAGATGGTGGCTGCTTCACGAAGTTTTTTATTGACTCTGTTTTCTTCCGACGGTGTCTGTTTCACGAAGTTGTTATATTGTCTCTTTCTTTTTTCAGATGGTGTCTCTTTTACGAAGTGTATCAATTAACTCTTTCTTTTCTTCAGATGGTGGCTGCTTCAAGAAGTTTTTATATTAAATCTTTCTTTCTTCAGATGGTGGATATTTCATGAAGATTTATATTGATTTTTTTTTCTTCAGATGGTGGCTGTTTGACGAAGTTTTTATATTGACTCTATTTATTTCAGTCGGTGTCTGTTTCACGAAGTTTATATATTGACTTTTTCTTTCTTGGGATGGTGTTTGTTTCACGAAGATTTTATTTTGACTCTTTGTTTTCTACACACGGTTTGTGTTTCACGAAGACTTATATTGACTCTTTCTTTCTTCAGATGGTGGCTGTTTTCACGAAGTTTTGTATTGAATCTTTCTTTATTCGGATGGTATCTGTTTCACAAAAGTTTTATATTGACTCCATGTTTTTCAAATGTTGTCTTTTAAACGAAGTATTTCTATTGATTTTGTTTTCTTCAGATGTTGGCCACTTCACGAATATTTTATATTGACTCTTATGTCTTCAGACTGTTTCTTTTTCACGAAGTTTTTATATTGACTCTGTTTTTTCAGATGGTGGCTGCTTCACGAAGTTTTTATATTGACACTTTCTTTCTTCTGATGTTGGCTATTTCACGAAAGTTTTATATTGTTTCTATTTTCTTGTGTTTGTGGCACTTCACGAAATTTTTATATTGACTCTTGGTTTTCTTGAAATGGTGTCTGTCTCACGAAGATATTAAATTGACTTTTTCTTTTTCTTATCGTATCTGATTCACGAAACTTTTACATTGACTTCTTGTTTTCTTCAGATGGTGTCTTTTTAACAAAGTATTTATATTGATTATGTTTTCTTTAGATGGTGGCTGCTTCACGAAGTTTTTTATTGACTCTGTTTTCTTCAGAACATCTCTTTTTCACGAACTTTTTATATTGACTCTTTCTTTTTCAGATGGTGTCTGTTTCACGAAATTTTTACATTGACTTTTTGTTTTCTTAGATGGTGTCTTTTTGACGAAGTACTTACATTGACTATGTTTTTTTTAGATATTGGCTGCTTCACGAAGATTTTACATTGACTCTGTTTTTACAGACGGTGTGTGTTTACGAAGTTTTTGAATTGACTCTTTTTTTTTCTTCAGATGGTAGCTGTTTTACGAAGTTTTTATATTAACTCGTTTTTTTTCATATTTTAGCTGCTTTACGAAATATTTATATCGACTCTTTGTTTGTTTTTTTAATGGTGGCTGTTTCATGAAATTTTTGTATTGATATTTTCTTTTTTCATATGGTGGCTGTGTCACGAAGATTTATCTTGACTCTTTTTATTTTCAGATCGTGTCTGTTTCATGTTTATTAATTGATACTTTCTTTTCTTCAGATTGTGACTGTTTTACGTTGTTTTTATTTTGGCTCTTTCTCTTTTCTTATGGTTTCTGTTTCACGAAGGTTTTACGTTGACTCCTTATTTTATTCAGATGGTGTCTTTTTAACGATGTGTTTATATTGACGATATTTTCTTTAGATGGCGGTTTTATCACAAAGTTTTTATATTAACTCATTCTTTCTTCAGATGGTGTCTATTTCACGAAGATTTATATTGACTTTTCCTTTCTTCAGATGGTGGCTGTTTCACTGAGTTTTTATGTTGATTGTTTTTTTGTATGGTGTTTGTTTAACGAAGTTTTTATATTGACTCTTTGTTTTTCATATTGTGACTGTTTCATGAATTTTTTATACTGACTTTTACTTTCTTCGGATGGTGTCTGCTTCAAAATTTTTTATATTTACTCTTTATTGTTTTCAGTCGGTGTCTGTTTCACAAAATTTTTATATTGGCTTTTATTTCTTCGGATGGTGTTTGTTTCACGAAATTTTTACATTAAGTCTATTTTATTCAGATGGTGTCTTTTTAACGAAGTATTTATATTGACTATATTTTCTTTAGACGGCGTATTTTACGAATTTTTGATATTGATTCATTCTTTCTTCAGATGGTGGATGTGTCACGAAGTTTTATATTGATTCTTTCTTTCTTCGCATGGTATCTGTTTCACTAAGTTTTTATATCGACTCTTTGTTTCCTTTATATTGTGACTGTTTCATGAATTTTTTACATTGACATTTTTTTCTTCAATTGTGTTTGTTTCACGAGGATTTTACATTGACTCTTTGTTTTTTTACAGACGGTGTGTGTTTACGAAGTTTTTATATTAACTCTTTCTTTCTTCAGAAGGTGACTGCTTCACGATGTTTTTGTATTGAGTCTTTTTTCTTCAGATTGCGGCTGCTTTACGAAATTTTTATATCGACTCTTTATTTTTTAAATAGTGGCTGTTTCATGAATTTTTGTATTGATTTTTTTCCTTCTTCAGATATTCGCTGTGTCACGGAGATTTATACTCATTCTTTCTTTTTTTCAGATCATGTCTGTCTCATGAATTTTATAATTTGATGCTTTCTTCTCTTTCTTTTTGCTTATGGTGTCTTTTTCACGAAATTTTTAAATCGACTCTATTTTTTCTTCAGATGGTGTCTTTTAACGAAGTATTTATATTGATTTGTTTTCTTGAGAGGGTGACTGCTTCACGGAGTTATTACTTTGACCTTTTTATTTTCAGACGGTTTCTTTTTCAGGAAGTTTCGATATTGTCTCTTTCTGTTTTCAGATGGTGGCTATTTCACGAAGTTTATATTGACTCTTTTTTTTCTTCATGCTGTGACTGTTTCATGAATTTTTTATATTGACTCTTTCTTTTTTCGTATGGTGTCTGTATCACGAAGTTTTTACATTGACGATTTTCTTCGAATGGTTTCTTTTTAACAAAGTATTTATATTGACTATGTTTTCTTCACATGTTGGCTGCTTCACAAAAATTTTATATTTTCTTTTTCTCTTTTCAAATGGTGGCTATTTCACTAAGTTTTTACATTGACTTTTTCTTTCTGCAGACGGTGTCTATTTCACGAAGTTTTAAAGTGACTCTTTCTTTTCTTCAGATGATGGTTTGTTTACGAAGTTTTTACATAGAATTTTTGTTTTGATATTGACTCTTTATTTCTTCGGATGATGTCAGTTTCACGATAGTTCTGATATTGACTCTATCATTCTTCAGATGGTGGCTGTGTGACGAAGATTTATATTGACTTTTTCTTTTTTCAGATAAAGGCTGTTTCACGAAGTTTTTATTTTGATACTTTCTTTTCTTCAGTTGGTGACTGTTTCACGAAGGTTTTATATTGACTCTTTCTTTTTTTATGGTGTTTGTTTAAAGAAGTTTTTACATACACTCTTTTTTTAATGGTTGCTGTTTTACGGCGTTTTTATATTGATTCTTTCTTTCTTCTGATAGTGTCTCTTTCACGAAATTTTTATATTGATTATGTTTTCTACAGATGATGTCTGCTTCACGAACTTTTCATATTGACGCTGTTTTCTTCATATCGTGGCTGCTTCAATAAGTTTTATGTTCACTTTGTTTTCTTCAGATGGTCGTTGCTTAATAAAATTTTTATATCGACTCTTTGTTTTCTTCAAATGGTGGCTGTTTTACGAAATTTTTATATTGACTCTTTCTTTCTTCAGATGGTTTTCGCTTTCACGAAGTTTTATATTGATTCTTTTTTTCTTCGGATGGTGTCTGTTTTACGAGTTTTCATATAGACTTTTTGTTTTCTTCATATTGTGACTGTTTCATGATTTTTTATATTGACTCTTTCTTTCTTTGAATGGTATCTGTTTCACGAAGTTTTTGCATTGACTTTTTTTTTACTTCGGATGATGTCTGTTTGACGAAGTTTTTTAATTGAATCTTTGTTTTTTCTGATGATATTGTTTTACGAAGTTTTTATGCTCATTCTTTCTTTCTTCAGATGGTGTCTGCTTAACGAAGTTTTTATATTGACTTTTTGTTTTCTTCAAATGGTGGCTCTTTCATGACATTTTTTATTTTGACTCTTTCTTTTTTCAGATGGCGTCAGTTTCACGAAAGTTTTGTATTGACTCTTTCTTTCTTCAGATGGTGGCTATTTCACTAATTTTTATTGACTATTTTTTCCTCTTATGGAGTTTGTTTCACGAAGATTTTAGATTCACTTTTTGTTTTCTAGAGACTGTGAGTGTTTAAGGAAGTTTTTAAATTGACTATTTTTTTTCTTTAGATGGTAGCTGCTTTACGAAGTTTTTATATTAACTTTTTCTTTCTTCATATGGTGGCTCTTTTACGAAATTTTATGTCAACTTTTTTTTTATTTTTATTTTGGCTGCTTTGCGAAATATTTATATCGACTCTTTCTTTTTTCAGATAGTGGCTGTTTCACGAAGTTTGTCTTTTTAATGGTGTCTGTTTCACGAAATATTTACATAGACTTTTTATTTTTTCAGATGGTGTGTTTTTAATGAAGTATTTATATTGATTTCTTCTTTCTTCAGACAGTGTCTGTTTCACGAACTTTTTTTTATCGAATCTATGTTTCCTTTAAATGGTGACTGTTTCACGAATTTTTTATCGAATCTATGTTTCCTTTAAATGGTGACTGTTTCACGAAATTTTTATATTGACTCTTTTTTTCCAGATGATGACTATTTCATGAAGATTTATATTGACTCTGTTTTCTTCAGATATTGATTGCTTCACGAAATTTTTATATCGACTCTTTGTTTTCTTCAAATGATGTCTGTTTCACGAAATTTTTATATTGATTCTTTCTTTCTTCAGATGGTTAGCGCTTTCACGAAGAATTATATTGACTATGTTTTCTCCAAATGGTGGCTATTTCACGAAGTTTTTATTCTGATCTGTTTTCTTCAGACGGTGTCTGTTTCACAAGGTTCTTATATTGACTTTTTCTTTCTTCGGATTGTATCTGTTTCACGAACATTTTACATTGACTCTCAGTTTTTTACAGACGATGCGTGTTTCACGAAGTTTTTATATTGATTCTTTCTTTCTTCGGATTGTGTCTGTTTTACGAAGTTTTTATATAAACTTTTTGTTTTCTTCATATTGTGACTGTTTCATGAAATTTTTATGTTGACTCTTTATTTTGTCAGTCGATGTCTGTTTCAATAAGTTTTCATATTGACTGTTTCTTTCTGCAGATGGTGGCTCTTTTACGAAATTTTTATATTAATTATGTTTTATACAGATGGTGTCTGCTTCACGAACTTTTCATATTGACTCTGTTTTTTTCACATCGTGGCTGCTTCACGAAGTTTTTATATTGACTCTGTTTTTTCAAATGGTGGCTGTTGTATGACATTTTTTATTTTGACTCTTTTTTTTCAAATAGTGGCTGTTTCACGAAGAGTGACACTGACCCTTTCTTTCTTCAAATGGTGGCTGTTTCACGAAATTTTTATTTTGACTTCTTTTTTATGGTGGATGTTTCACGAAGTTTTTATATTGACTCTTTATTTCTTCGGATGGTGTCTGTTTCACGAAATATTTATATCGACTCTTTGTTTTCTTCAAATGGTGGCTGTTTCATGAAATTTTTATTGACTATTTCTTTTTTCTTATGGTGTTTGTTTCACGAAACTTTTGCATTGACTTTTTATTTTCTTCAAATGGTGTTTTTTTAACGAAGTATTTATATTGACTATGTTTTCTTCAATGGTAGCTGTTTCACGAAGTTTTTATACTGAATCTGTTTTCATCAGACGTTGTCTGTTTCATGTAATTTTTAATCGACTCTATGTTTCCTTTAAATGGTGGCCGTTTCACGAAATTTTTATATTGACTCTTTCTTTCTTCGGATGGTTAGCGCTCTCACGAAAATTTATATTGACCATGTTTTTTCTCAAATAGTGGCTGTTTCACGGAGTTTTTATATTGAATCTGTTTTCATCAGACGGTGTTTGTTTAACGAAGTTTGTAAATTGACTATTTTTTCTTCAGATGGTAGCTGCTTTACGAATTTTTTATTTTAACTTTTATGTCGATTCTGTTTTCTTCAGATGGTGGCCACTTCATGAAGTTTTTATGTTGACTCTTTTTTCTTTTTATTGTGGCTGCTTTGCGAAATATTTATATCAAGTCTTTCTTTTCTTCAAATGGTGGCTGTTTCACAAAATTTTTGTATTGACTCTTTCTTTTCTTTAGATGATGGTTGTTTTACGAAGTTTTTTATATTGACTCTTTTTTACTTCGTATGGTGTCTGTTTTACGAAGTTTTTACATTGATTCTTTATTTTCTTCAGACGGTGTCTTTTTCACGAAGTTTTTACATTGATTCTTTATTTTCTTCAGACGGTGTCTTTTTCACGAAGTCTTTAAATTGACTCTTTCTTTTCTTCAGATGGTGGGTGTTTCACAAAATTCTTATATTGACTTTTTTTTTCTTCGGGTAGTATCTGTTTTACGAACATTTTACATTGACTCTCAGTTTTCTACAGACGATGTGTGTTTCACGAATTTTTATATTGACTCTTTTTTTTCTTCATATTGTGACTGTTTCAAGAAAATTTTGTATTGATTCCTACTTTCTTCGGATAGTGTTTTTTTCATGAAATTTTTATATTGACTCTATTTTTTTTCAGTCGGTGTCTGTTTCAATAAGTTTTTATGTTGAGCTTTCCTTTCTGCAGACGATGTCTTATTTACGAAGTTTTTAATTGACTCTTTCTTTTCTTTATATGATGGTTGTTTTACGAAGTTTTTATATTGACTCTTTTTACTTCAGATTTTAACTCTTTCACGAAATTTTTATATTGATTCTGTTTTCTCCAGACGGTGTCTGTTTCTCGAAGTTTTTTATTGGCTCTTTGTTTTCTTCATATTGTGACTGGTTCGTGAATTTTTTATATTGACTCTTACTTTCTTCGGATGGTTTTTGTTTCACAAAGTTTTTATATTGACTCATTTTCTTATTGTGTGTGTCTCAAGAAGTTTTTACATTGACACTTTCTTTCTTCGGATGGTGAGTGTTTCACGAAATTTTTTCATTGATTCTTTATTTTCTTCAGACGGTGTCTTTTTCACGAAGTTTTTAAATTGACTCTTCCTTTTCTTCAGATGGTTGGTGTTTGACGATGTTTTAATATTGACTCTTTATTTTCTTCAGACGGTGTCTGTTTCACGAAGTTTATGTGTTGACTATTTCTTTCTTTAGATGGTGGCTGCTTCACGAAGTTTTCATTTTGACTCTGTATTTCCTTCAGATGATGGCTTGCTTCATAAAGTTTTTATCTCGACTTTTTGAATTCTTCAGATGGTGGCTGTTTCACAAAGTATTTATATCGAATTTTTGTTTTCTTCGTATGGTGTTTGTTTCACGAAGATTTTACATTGATACTTTTTTTTTCTACAGACAGTGTCTTTTTTACGAAGTTTTTATTCTGACTCTTTCTTTTTTTCAAATGGTGGCTGCCTTACCAAGTATTTGATGCTGATTGATGTTGTTTAATGAAATCGGTTTCAAATAAAATGTATATCAGATAACCCTTGAAAAATATTTTATATGTGTTCCTATTATTCCTTATGATGAAGCAATAGCACTTTAAAGGAACAAACTTGATGTTTAGTGTTGAAAGCACTCTCTTTAACCTGCCTAATCATCGATGAGATGGAGCTCCGACGAATAAGTGGAGATATTTTTCCTGGTTGTCGCTAGTTCTACCTCTTCGTTTGCGGCTCACGTGAACGTTCCTACCACCTCATGCTCAAAGCTTCGTGAATATTTTACTATGGGCTATTTGGAATGTTATGTGCAAAATGCTTGCATCATATGACGTCAGTGTTAGTCGTTTATCCCAGCATCATAGGACGTCATCCGCAGTTAAAGGTTAAAGTAATAAACTAGAAGAACGGTAATTAGCAAAAGAAAGCATTGCCAACTTTTGGGCTTTTTTGTCTAACTAAATAGAAGAATTTCTTCATCACTTTTACACCTTACCCACTAAACCGACGCCAGCCAAGGATCTTCATCTTCACAACCCTGCACCCTGGCCAGTACGTCACGTTTGGCCATGGAAACGAGGGCTTATGATGTTTCTTATCCAGCTTTATCCCATAACGTTTATACACTAAGGTACAACATACATCACAACAAGGTTTTGATAATCTTTTAAAACAAAACATACAGGAATTAATTGTTTCACATTACCAGAAGAAGAAAAAAAGTATTTATATACATCCAGCTTTGGTTCCTCGCAACTGTCCTGGCTTTCACAGGTCTGAGGAGCAAATATGATCATATTTCGTTTTAGTGTTTGCTGCTAATATGTAATTTAAATAAATAGATTGCTTTTGTATTCGAACCAGTATCGCTGGTTGAGTGAGAATATTTAATAACAGCCCCGCCTTTACTTTCTCTACATGTCGTGTTTTTCTATAGATGGTCCCAAAATTCAAACGTTCACCGACAACGTGGCAACGGATATCGGGGGAGAGGTCTGCCTGAGCTGTGACGCAGATGGTAATCCTAACCCTGAAATAGCGTGGCTGCACGAAGATTCGAGTGGTATCGTAGGTTTTGGACCACAGCTCGTCATCTCAAATATTACACCTGAAAAGGCGGGAAAATACACATGTAGAATTACAGTGTCAGGTTTTCCAGAGATTTCGACAAATGTAATGGTCTACATTAAAGGTAATTTCTGCCTCTTAACACTCGAACATTGTTAAGATAAGCTGTATCTACAGTATATTCTGTGTATTTTATGTGATATTTCTACCTATAAAGAGTATGTACTTGTTTCTTAATGTCTACTCTTTGCCCCATAAGAATGTGCTTGTATTACCGAAGATGTTTAATTATGTGTTAGTTATTTGTTTGTTTTTGAATTTCGCACAAAGCTACTCGAGGGCTATCTGTGCTAGCCGTCCCTAATTTAGCAGTGTAAGACTAGAGGGAAGGCAGCTAGTCATCACCACCCACAGCCAACTCTTGGGCTACTCTTTTACCAACGAATAGTGGGATTGACCGTCACATTATAATGCCCCCACGGCAGGGAGGGCGAGCATGTTTGGCGCGAACCCGCGACCCTCAGATTGCAAAGCGCACGCCTTAACGCGCTAGGCCATGCCAGGCCTATGTGTTATTTAAACAATACCGTCTCAGTTTACTCTGTACTCCAGCTGCAAACAATCATAAGTCAATAAATGCACCTAATTTCCAGCAGGTGACACTACGGTAGTCATGTAGTGACATATTTTGAGTACCATAAAGCATGTCACAGCAACAGGCGTAACTTGAAAATGTATATATTGCGTCCAATGTGAACCTATATAAGAATACAGGATGTGAAATTTACACGAACAAGAAAGAATTATAAAGAAACTAGAAACGTGTTAAAATTCCCTTAAGAGTATGCATGCAAGCGTTTAAGACATTACAGACAAGTTTAAAATTGTCATTTGTCATGTGTTACAAGAGACACATTTCCATGTGTTCTAGACACATTGAGTGTATCATGCATTTTTGTTACAGTTTTTGGAGTAGGCATCGTTACTTGTCCCGTAGTAGGGTTTGAAAACTCTGTACGAAAGGAACCCTCGAAAGTAATGTTGCAACTATTCAAAGGTAATTGAACGTTTAATTGCTTTTCGGACTTTTAGGCAATTTTGATATTGAAAAGATGCAACTGAAAAACGGACTTTATTATTTTTCTATAAATATATAAGACGGTATGGTCTATTTTTAAAACTATAACTTAACCGTGTGTTAACCAAGAATAAAACACACTTCACGCGGTATGTTTTTCTTTCTCGTGCACTAAGCATAAAATATGATTTAGGTTTCTTTATAGAAACCTGATCTTTTGAACCGGCGTGTTCTGACTTCCGATTTCATCGTTCCCTTCATGACACTGACAAATTGTTATGTTCAGCTGCACAGTATTTTATTTGATAGATCCATTAATAGGACTACCACACTAAATTTCTGGTTATTATAGGTTGTGCACGTGTTAGTTTGCGATACGTAAAAAAAAAAATCTCTTTCGAGTTTTCGAGAGATAATATATAAAACATATAGAAATCCTCGAAATATGTGCTATTGGAGTAATAATGTGAGCTTTAGTACTTTCCGACAGTTGGGTTACTGTTTGTGTTTTTCTGAGCTGAAATACCCGCAGAGTTAAAGGCTATGAACCATCTAATGAACAGTGAAGTAGTAAAGTGTAAAGTGGATTAATACCTGTTATTACTCACTTTCTTTTCAGATCAGTTAATTTCATTAAAAAAGACAGTAAAATTTGAAAGAAATTTAACTTCCATACTTTTAGTTTTGTGACTACTAAATATTTTAACGTAATTTTACGTTACAAATTGTCCTTAGGAACATTTAACACATCGTATTAAACAAGATAATCTGGAGTACCGCCTGTACTCTGCTGAATACCATGGTAACATCAACCTGTATGATAAAAACTTCAGGTAATTCAGTTGCCTCCCCTATTTCAACCATTACAAAAGCTTTGAAAGTCAGACGTTTTCAATACAAACATGCGAGACTTTATAATATCGGTAATTATTCTGTTTAAGTAATTCTAGACAATGTAACTTGATTTATGTTGAATTTTGTCTTTTTAAAAGTTAATACACAATTTAGTGAGTACCAAGCAGTACAGAAGGTCCAGAAAAATTGTGTACACAACATTGTGTTCTACTTCTCTCCGAACAACTTAATTCATTTTAAAACAAATAACTTCTGAAGAACCAGTTGCCAGGAATATTCCCTCGTACAATGTACAATGTGTTAAAATAACTACAGGTTTTAAAACCAAAATAAGCCAAATTTTCTTCTTCAAGTGAACGAAATTACTGCTGAGATTTCAGTTATGCACCAAAGTTTTCATGAACCTACATATATTTCCTTACACTATACGCGATTTTTCTTCTTCACAAACTTGTCTTGCTCTATCTTTTCTTCTTTCTTGAGTCCCTCCTGATTACATGCATACCTTCGTTGTATTTAAGTGCTCTACATGTTTAGTTTTAATGACATATACCCGGCTGTTACAAAATTGTTTACACGTTCAGCCTTTGGTGTGTTCGTCCTGATGACATACATACTCGCTATATTAAAGTATTCTACACATTTAGACTTTGGCGTGTCGTCCTTATGACATATACTAGTCCCTCTCTGGTTCAGGGGTAAGTCTTCGAATTTACAACGCTAAAATCAGAGATTCGATTCCCCTTGACAAACTCGGCAGATAGCCCGATGTGACTTTGCTATAAGAAAACACACACATACATAACATATACCTGGCTGTATTAAAGTAGCTTACACGTTTAGCCTTTGCTGTGCTCGTCTGTTGCACTGTATTAAAAGTTTAGAAGCTTAGCCTTTGGTGTGTTCGTCTTGATGACGTATACCCCACTGTACTAAATTAGTTTACACGCTTAGCCTTTGAACTGACATAAATATTTTTTAACGTTTACATCTTGCATATATTTTTAAAAACGTCCACTGGACTTGAAAGTTTTTCTGAATGTAAAATATATCAGCGGTAACATAAAACGAAGTTTTTCTCTTTCTGCATTAACAGTTTAAAATTTCGAACGATATTGCAGAAAGTGGTCTATCTTATTTAATTCTGTCCCTTAGATTCCTATCTGTTGCTAGGTGGAAATGTGTCATTTTTTGATACTTATAAGAACAAACGTTCTACTGCAATCTATGTTTCGACAAAGATTGTTAGCACATGTTTCATACAGTATATCTATCTTAAACTGGAATAAATCTTATTAGGAATGTTTCATTTCCTTCAAAACTCTTTACAGAAGTTCAAATATGAATGTCTTTTAGTTATGAAAGTGAAAACAACTTGTATTCAATAAACCCTCACACATTCACTTTCTACATGCAATGTGTAGTCTGTATATCTTCTGTTAATAGTTATGTATCAAAATAGTTGAGTATAATTATTAAAAATCTTTAAAAATAACACTGAAGTAATATCACGAAATAAAATAGTGTAATTATAATTCAGAATATTTCCACATGGCGTATTTTACTTGTAGTTATCAGTGATATTAAATTTTTACAGAAGTTTACAATGACTTGAATATATCATATAAAAATATATGCTGCAGTATTGATGTGATCTGGTGAGTTTTTTTCTTTTTTGGAGAATAACTGTTGACAATAGTTGTATCTCAATATAAGCTGTTATCTTTCTTCTGCAGTTGTACTATATTGTGTTAATGTAAGGTGTAGTTCCTTCAGTTTCTGACGTTAGCACAAAATCTACTCTACAAAACCCAGTTCCGATTGTATTGCTTACTCCCAGGAAACAACAAGAAAATTGTAATGATTGAATTTTGAATGAGCAATCTTACAAATAATGAAAACTGTTTACTCCTCATAGCAACCCAGCTATGCAGTAAAAACTATAAGACATTGATTTTGCTCTTGACGTTGGACAAAAGCCGTCAGTTGTTTGCATAACATCTGACAGAAACAAATATATTTATCATTTCCTTTTACGAGAACACAATATATTAATCATTAGGTAAAGTACTGATTATTTTATACAGGTAACATTGTTTATTTAATGTTCACTGTAATCGGGTGCCTTTTGGATACGTGTGATTATTTTATACAGGTAACATTAATGTTCACTGTAATCGGGTGCCTTTTGGATATGTGCATGTAACTTACAAATAAAAATCAACAGCATTTGTTCACAACAACGTCATCAGCGACAAAACAAATTTGGAGGGTGGATCCACCAGTTCATATATACAACTTAATCATAAACAAGCACTATGACGTAAAGGTCATAGGATCCAATTATGTTGTCAATTTCAAAGGTCATCGTGCTTTATACACAGTTTCGTAATTTGGTAGGATAAAATGCGATATGTCTTAAAATTTTATTGACTCAGTTTGTAATTGTTTAACTGTATTTGCGTTCCCACCATAAACTAAAATGTTTATCTAAATCTAAAGAAATATATGATTATCTATCAGTTATACTTTAAAATGTCATTTTAAAGAGATGTAATAACTTCTCTCGTCGATATCTTTAACACTGCACAAGACGATATCATAAGAATTTAATCATCGTGCTTCAGATTACGAGGACGAGTTGCTTCAAACAGAAACTCTAAATTAAATAAAACAACTTTTACCTGTGTGAGTATTTGTATTAAATGAATTTAATACAATAAACCACAATACAATTAATACAATACAACTCACCAATAAAGGCAAAACTTAGACGAAATGAGGTTCAATGATCTAAAATGAGAGTGAATGTTTACTGTTTAAACGATTTCCCAGCCTTCTGATAGTTGTAAGATGTAGCGATAAGAGCGTCTTCATATGTTGGACAGCATAATTCATATATAACACGTGACTGATGAGAAAAATAGATACGAGTTTAAACCTGAAAACAATTCTGAATTTTTAAGAAAGATTCAAATGCACATCTAGGATGAGCTTGTGGGATAGATTCTGTTCATTGTAGTGTTCAGTTTCTTCTTTAATTCACTCCTCCCCGTAGCTTTGTGACGTCATAGTTCAGTGACCTGGATAGATACATTTGTTGAACTGTTTTATTAATTCTATCATTAATAAACTAAAATATAAATTACTTACTTTTTGTTAAGCGCAAATCTCTGGGCTTACTGAGTTGTGAGTAACACAGGTTTCGAACCTAAAATTTTACCGTTATAAGATACCGTAAAGGGTGAGTAAAATGAGAAGTCGATGAACGTATTTGATGTTCGTTAAAACCTTCTATAACAAAATGAATAAATGCTTTTGTCTGTCTGAGAAAACAACTAGTAGAATGATCAAGTAGAGATTCGTTATTAGAGGTTTCTTTTTCACTTAAAACTTATCTTTGAAGTTTAAACACAATCAACAACCAACAACTTAAGCTTTCTACAGTGTTTCGCTTGCAAAACGAATTGTATTTGGTCATATTTTGACTTTTAGAATTAGTTTGTGATATTTGTTACGTTTGTTGTTGAAGTAATTACAATTCCAGTCTTTTACGATCCTACAATGGAGCTATTTCTTAATGTTTTTAGCACTTGGTATAAATTGCCGAATGCAAGTTGGAGAAATGTTATATATCTATCATGCTAACGATTTCAGAGAATTCTTTCAGTGGAATCCAAAATATTTCTGTGTAAGAAAGATTTCTAATCGAAGAAACGAACCCCTATCGACTAGTCTTTTCTTTTTTCTTATACAATTTAAATGTCCATTAGAATTACATTCTTTTTATCTAAAAAAATCTAAAGTAAGATGAAAATAGGAAAAAACGCGGAAAAACAATAACATTAAAACTGAAAAGGGAAGCTATCTGGTATTACATAAACCAATTACCTGTCGTACTTTAATGAACAGAACATATTTTATGTTCTCATGTTTCATTAAACTTAAACATTTGAGGAATTCACGTCCAATACAACCAACCGGTCTCTTTGTGTTAGAAGTACTCTACATGTTAACTTTCTTTAATGAAAAATACTTACATAATTAACAAGGAATGTACATATAAAGAGATAAACTTATTGTAATGTATAGATCAACGTCATTGTTCGAGAAAGACAGTAAAACTATTTACCAGATATTTGTTTTAAACAAACGTCTTGTAATTGTATTTGTTAATGTACACCCTTCTAGTGACTTAGCGATAAGCCCATCGTATTGATTTATGTTTAAATATAAACAAACCTCAGGTTGTCGAAACCCGGTTTTTAGCGTTATAAGACATTCCGCTGTGCCACTAGAGGAGCTCTTAGGGCTAACTCAGAGGCTTATAACAATAAATTCCGGATCTCGATACCTGTGTTGACCACGACATACATATACTAGTTGCGTATATTTGCGCTTAGCAAAAAAAAAGTTTGTCTCGAAATATCGCGCAGTTTCAAACCAACAAATTAATGGGAAGGCGATTAACCAAGCCAACATCATCCACCGCAAATACTCGGTTTCTTTCGCCTAACCAAATATTGGAATTTGAATAACTCTGATAGCAGAGCACGACCCCGCAGACTCTACATTACAGAGACCAACTAGGCCTGGCATGGCCGAGCGCGTTAAGGCGTGAGCTCGTAATCCGAGGGTCGCGGGTACGCGCCCGCGTCGCGCCAAACATGCTCGCCCTTTCAGCCGTGGGAGCGTTATAATGTGACGGTCAATCCCACTTTTCGTTGGTAAAAGAGTAGCCCAAGAGTTGGCGGTGGGTGGTGATGACTAGCTCCCTTCCCTCTAGTCTTACACTGCTAAATTAGGGACGGCTAGCACAGATAGCTCTCGAGTAGCTTTGTGCGAAATTCCAAAACAAACAAACAGAGACCAACTATTTATCTTTGAATAAAATAATTATATAAACTTAACTTTATTTGAAAGGTCCACCAACTGTGAAGGCAAAACCTGTGCAGTATGGAGAGACGGGTCAAAAAGTCGAAGTTGAGTGTAGTATCTATTCAGTGCCAAGTCCTGCTCGAATAACGTGGATCTAAAAATTCGCAGGTAAGTATCGTAACACGGAATGGAAACGTATTTCAAGACCTTAAGGAAATGTTCTAACAGGTGTTTGTAGCATTAATATGTGATGTGATCTGAGAAAACCATTCATACTAGTTGTTACAAATAGTTTTCTACAGTCATAGACCACCATGATTGTAAGCGTTAGATGTGGTCTGAAAAGTATAGCTAATGTTAGTTATTTCGTATAGTATATTATAGTCATAAGCCATCATGATTATAAGTATTAGGTGTGGTCTGATTCAAACTCATGGTAGTTATTACATATAGCATAGTATATTACAGATGTGGATCGTTACTTCAACTGTCCAATCGTGAATTGTAGCCAAGTTTCTCTGTGTACAACTGATAGCCTAATGATAAGAAGTATTTAGTCCCTGTTTTTTATTCATTTCCAAGATTGAACACTTAATTCAAGAACTACAATGAAAATAGTAAACTGTAAGTAGCTTAAAATCAGAATAATGTAAATAGAGTTGTTATTTTTATGAACTCTTTTTCATCAGTGAGTTGGTCTCCTACCTTGTAAATCAGACACATAAAACGCGAAAATAATTTAATTCATAAAACGACAATAATTTTTAATACACTACAATAAAATGTGATCCTACATTAAAGGGCAGTCATAATAGCAATTAACTCAAATAGCCGATATTAACCATAAGATGTATTTTAACAAGTCTGTCAACACAAAAGAAGTCGAAATACTAAATGAATTTTGATGTCTGAAACATTCAAGTTTATTGTAAGTGTTATTTTGTTACTAGAGTTTATTTCTTTTATGCATGCTGCAGGTGTTGGAGATTGATAACACACATGGATACGAGATCGTAACACAGCCCCTGCCAGACGGTGTGCGAAATCTTCTTATAATTCATAACGCCGAAAAAAGCGACTTTGGCACCTACAACTGTTCGGTGTGGAATGATTTTGGACATGACAGTATGCTGATATCATTAAAGCGCCAAGGTTAGAAATGATTTGTCTTGTATTGAACTTTAACCTAGCTTTCCATAGCAATAACGCTAGCCGTGTTACATACCAGTCTTTCAGGGGCTGCTTACCCTTATGACCAATAATTATTCTATTCTAGTACGGTAAGCTTCGAAACATCGAACGTTAAAAGACACAACACAGATTTCCAGTTGAGTTAGCAACGATGTGTTATTATTTCCATTCTTGGAAGACATTCAACATCACATTACATTTCCTCTAATCGTCCCTAATTTAGTAGCAGTGGAATAGAGGGAAAATAGCTAGTCAAATAGCCTACTACCATTTTTAGGCTATTCTTTACCAACGATTATTTGGGTTGACTGTTACAGAACGACCCTGCGACCAAAAGGACAAAAATTTTTGTTGATGGGGATTCAAAACTATGACAAGAAGATTGTTATTATGTTATTGGTATTATGTTATTGTTATTATGTCAATAAATAAAAAATAAAAGCAAAATAAACTCTACCGAGTTTGGGGTTCTTAAGGAGAGGATAACGTTTCGGTCTGTGCAGTGACTTTCATTCGGCCGAAGCACAGATACCGAAACGTCTTGAACACGTCAAGCATAAGGAAATATATTATAAATTCAAAAATTCTAAAGATAACCAACAATGATTTTGTGGATCTATTACACAGGGGAATATGTAACATTTGTTGACTACCTTAGCTGAAGTAACATTTAAGGTAGGTGCGTGTAAAGACATTTGAAACATGGTGTTAGGTTTGGGTTTAGAAAATATTTTATATAGAAGAGCGGACAACGTTTCGACTTTCTTCGATTATCGTCAGGTTCACAAAGAAAGAGGTAACTGACCGGAAGCTGACCACATGTTTGGAAGGGGTTGTATAACTGAGTGTCGGAATGTAGAGGGCGGTGTTTTATATTTGAATATATAATTTTATTTATTTTATTAATATAGGTATAAAGGCGTTCCTTCATATTGGTTTATTTTGGGTTAAGTTGTTTTATAAGTAAGGTTTCTTTAATTTTCCGGTCAGTTATCTCTTTCTTTGTGAACCTGACGATGACCGAAGAAGGTCGAAACGTTGTTTGCTCTTCTATGTAAAATATTTTCTTAACCAAAATGAATCGTTTTTGCATATATATTTCTCAACAGGTGGGTTTTCTCGACATCACTAAAGGTTTTAGGTGTTTCTTTTTTGTTTTCGCAGAGCACCTACCAACTCTAATCGTGATTGCAGGTGTTATAGGAGGAATATTTTTCGTCGTTTCTCTCACGGTTTTGATCATCTTGTGCCTTCGGAAGAAATCACTTTCCAAAGGTAAATTATGTATATATGTATTACATAATACACATGAAAGTAGAGGAAGTGTACAAGTGAGCGTATTTTATAAAATGTGTCTATTAAATAAATATTTCGCTTATCTAATACGCAAACTAAAATCTATACATCAATTTACATGATGAAATGCACGAGAGTTATCATTTCTTGTTTATTTTTAAAATAAAATCACCGATAAAATAATTTAGTAGTAAATACTGTAAGCTCAATTCTTAAAAATCACATTTCATTAGTCTGACTTGTCAAACAAAAATTTGAGAAATACAAATTATGGACTTCAAGTAAACAAAACAAAATATTTCTCACTTTTATTTATCTTTTTCACTAGCGAGCAAAGATTTTGGATCCGAAAAGCAAGTAAAACCCTCAGACACGGTGTCCTCTCGAGGGTCGGACCTCGAAGTCGAAATTCGCACCTCTTCGTTACCGAACAACAATGGTCGAAGCTGGGACGAGGTTAGTAACGTGGTAACACAACGTTATTACAAATATTCTTAATGGAGTAGCTCTCTTCCCAGTGTAATAAGTGTGTAAAGATAAATTCATGAGCTTCGACTGCCATTAGCCAGAAGCATAACTCTTGATAGGTTTTAATTAAGAAACCCTCATCAGGCGAGTGACCGCACTGCTTATGTAATTATGGCTCATCTGAATTGTATTGAAATATCTCCTCTGTAAGTCTTCACAACTTTACAGTACTATACAGTGTTTTATTTCATAACAATATTTATGTAATATCTGAGTAACGAGTTCTGGTGATGTCTGTAAATATCACAGTAAAAGTTTGAATTCTTAATTATTTCTTATTACATGACAACTGAAACAAAACAATGGTGTAAACCAATTTCTCTAAGATGACAGTTTTAAGTGGTGTATCCACTTTTATAAGTATTATTAACTAGTAGTAATTTTTAAAAGATCATGATTCTAGGTCCTCACTGGGACAGTGGCAAGTCTCGGGATTTACAACGCTAAAATCAGGGGTTCGATTTCCCTAGGCGTACACAGCAAATAGCTCGATATGACTTTGTTATAAGAAAACAACAATATAATTTTAGTACAAACGATGTTATAATTACTCTTTGAAGTTAGTTCTTTCACGAAAAAGCCCCCAGTGGCTCAGCGGTATGTCTGCGGACTTACACGCTAAAATCCAGGGTTTCGATACCCGTGGTGGGCAGAGCACAGATAGCCCATTGTGTAGCTTTGTGCTTAATTCAAAACAAACTTTCACGAAAATGTGGTGTTCCTGTAAAACATTTAAGTATAGGAATTATCATCCAATAATAGATAAACAACACAAAGTACATTTGGAATCTCATTGTATTTAGAAATCGGTTATAAGTATATCCTTCCTATGTCTATTAAAACACCGTATTAGAAAACAAACAAAGAAAATATTTTCAGAAAAGGCAGTAAATTCAGGGATGGATAATACCAATCCTTCAATGACAATGGAAAAAAAATAGTTGAGATGGCATTTACACTATGTATACATAATAGTACAGGTAAGAATTAACATACAGCAATATACACACCCATCTAATTTCAATTAACATTAATTTATCCTATTTTTATCTGTTAACATTCTACACTGTGTGTCTGTTGGGATTATACAAATGCCATCTTTACTGTCTTGTTTGTATTGTTTCTTGAAGTGTTTATATTACTCATCCATACAGTTGCGTATTTTTTGAAAGGTTGATTATTTACCTGTGTTCATATCCAATTCATAATTTTTTTTACACACATTTAAATAACTCAAAACGAGAACGAAAACGAAACGTTCCTTGTAGTAATATTCGCTCAAACACATATTTTACACGCTGTCAATCTGTCACTTAGACTCCCGGCTTCTACTAGTATATTAGATTAAATTACTTTGATTTTAAGTTATGATTTGCACCGCATCTGTCAGCAATAGCTAGCTACTAAAGGTTATATATGGTGAATATGTCGATAGCATAGGTCTTTTACTCTGTGGTTTTACAGCTATTTACCTGTAAATTTACGGACTTACAATGCTAATTTACGATGTTAAATTCACCGTAGTAGACAAAGCTATACTGTGTTCGTACCTTTATGATAAAACACGACATTTACATTTACACTTTTATTTAATTGCACATATGCACAACATGCTGTATTCGCTTCGTCCAGCACTGGTATCGAGCTCTGAATTTTAACATTTAACCTTATCGGTCAGCCACTGTGGAGGGGGGAGACACATTTGTTTAGAACCCTTTAACATATGTTTAGTAACTTTCTAAAAAAAAACTTCAATGATAGTGCAGATAAATTATCCTTACCCATGAAGAAAATATATTGTTCATGTGAGAAATTGAAAAAATGTAATTGAAACCATGGTTTACACCCGATGTTTCCTCCTTTATATCTTTTAACCGAAAGTTAAACGTATAAAAATATGTGTCTGTCTATCGATTGATTTATCCGTCTGTCTCTCTTCTTTAGCCACTTAAATTACTGTTTTTAAGTTTGCATCCGGAGGATTTTACATCATAGATGTTCAGATTGTTCCTTGATTTTTGTTTTTGTTTGAGTGAATCTACATAAATAAAGGAGACTAAAACAGCTTACCTTGAGAAATACCAGATTTTATTAACGTGAAAAAAGAAGAAATATGTTGAATTTACAAGTGTCTACAATCCTTTTAGTTACTATTACTAAACATAACTTTCCGTCAGTTCTGTACGATATTTTAGTTACTATTACTAAACATAACTTTCCGTCAGTTCTGTACGTTATTTTAGTTACTATTACTAAACATAACTTTCCGTCAGTTCTGTACGTTATTTTAGTTACTATTACTAAACATAACTTTCAGTTAGTTCTGTACGTTATTTTAGTTACTATTACTAAACATAACTTTCAGTTAGTTCTGTACGTTATTTTAGTTACTATTACTAAACATAACATTCAGTTAGTTCTGTATATTATTT
Source organism: Carcinoscorpius rotundicauda (assembly GCA_011833715.1). Classification (NCBI taxonomy): domain Eukaryota; kingdom Metazoa; phylum Arthropoda; class Merostomata; order Xiphosura; family Limulidae; genus Carcinoscorpius; species Carcinoscorpius rotundicauda. The sequence continues at coordinate 22,653,556 of CM022394.1, forward strand.
TAAAAACTATCATTTAAATTCCTTGAGTTTTTGTTAAATTGTCGAATTTTTCGGTTTTAAAATCCTTTCAGAAATAATTCGTTTACTCATAAAGTGAATTTATTTCAGGACATTCAAAGTTCGAATAGATGTGGACCTTACTTGGATTACGCATCAAGAAACTTTGGAATCATGAGTCAGCCATCTTACTATGTGAGCGAAATCGGTTTCCATAGTAGCAGGCGGCCACAAGAGTTCTCTAATTCATACATTGGTAGCTCCCACCCAGATCTTCTTCACCCTCAGAGAGCCCACGTCAGGTCCCGAGACAGAAGGTACAGCCCAACGTTTTCTTCGCAGCACTACATAACTGTACTTCCTGGTCAAGTTGGCTTTAGAACAGACGCGTTGGCTACGAACGTGTGATGAACTGGATGTTAGCGTACTGTAAAAATGAAACGTTTGCAGTCATAAAGTGGAAAACTAAAAACGGAACTGTTTCGTCTTACTGAGGTCAGTTTAAACTTATGCGTCTGCGATTATGTTGTTTACACAAAGATATCAGTCTTACGGATTATGGCCCCCCAGTGGCTCAGCGGTATGTCTGCGGACTTACACGCTAAAATCCGGGTTTCGATACCCGTGGTGGGCAGAGCACAGATAGCCCATTGTGTAGCTTTGTGCTTAATTCAAAAAACAACAACAAACTTACGGATTATGAAAGTTACTGTTCATTTTTCCAGCAGTTGCTACCGTACTTGATATATCCCAGTTTTATTTCATGGATATAATTATTACGTATTGTCAAAGTAGCAGTTTATTGTTTCATCAGCTGCTACCGTTCTTGATACATCCTGGTCTCATTCTAAAATAAATTCACTTTAAAAGTGAAATTTGTTACATCGGAATAAGAACATACATTCAGAATGGTTCCTGTATTTTCAAGTACCTACATGTGTTTTCCACGAAACCACGAATATTATATTTAGTTGTCTTCAGTAATACCTCTTGACCTTTCCTTTGAATGTATTGCAAGATTTTAATTCAGTGTCACTCTGTATGGTGGTTGTGTTAGTAATTTTCATCACTCAATGTAGATAAATCTTAAACGTTTCACTTTTCATTACTTCGTAACATGTTATTGGTGAAATGGAGTGGGACAGATTAGTGAATCACTCACACCAAAAAGAACCTAAGACCAGAGAACCAATGATTATATGCGAGCAAGACCCGGATTTATTTATCGGATGATTTGTGAATTATATCTTTCAAATGTCAACTGGCGTTATTCTCATATAGGTGTTAGTCAGCCCAGCCTTCTTCTCGCCCGACGAAATGTATAAAAACATATCTTATATAAAACTTTGTACAGTCCACTGAAAGGAATGACTTTATCGTATTATTGTTACACATCATTATAATATGTGCAACAAATGATATAAGTAGCTTTTTGTTTCTTGATGTGAGTTTCAAAAACTTCGCTACGCTTATATGGAATGTACTGTATTGGTTCATAATGGACATTTTTGTGCAGTAAATACGTGGTTATTTCTCTCGCTTCGATTAGAAAAGTACCAGTGTTTTTGTTAAAACGTTTATTTAAAAACGAAGGCTTGTAACTTACAGTATTTAATTCTTGGTGGAAATGTTTGATGTTAAACACGTATTATGCTTCAGGACCACCTAATGAACATGAAACGACGGTACTTAATGTGCCAACAAACAAAGCAAAACTTCTTATACCTTGGAAATATTTATTTCAGGGACCTTTTGAAGTCTGTCAAGATTATCATGTAATTACCAGAGAACGACTTATTAATAAATAAATACAAATTTGTCACATACGGTTCGTCTTTTAACTGTTCGTATAACATGAACGTTGTTATTCATTGGTAGTAACAATCAACTTCTCTATCAGCCTGTACAAGAATGAAAAGCAACAATGTGAACAAGCTTGGACACCTACGAACACCTATTAAATACGTTTTCACTAACCATTGTGATACCTACTGAAATTAAAAACACTCAACGTTACAATTAATGAATGTAACAAGGGGATACAACCATTCAGTGATTCATGAAATGTGATGAAGATACATTAAACTGGAAGAATAGAAGAGGTTCCTCAAACTTAGACCACTAAATGTTATTATATCTTATAAATTTAGTTTGGTTGTTAACTGTGGATAAAAACATCTCTGTCAGCATAGTATTCATTACCGTGAGTTATGAGAAGAATTTAGCAAACTAAATATTTATATTAATTACGAATAAACACGTTCCCAAACTGTGTTTTTTAAAATACATCCACTTATGTATCTAGAAACAGAATGATAAAATTTAATGTTTAGACAAGTGAGGACAACAGACGTTTTACGAAGTCGTGTTTAGGTGTCAGTTAATATGAAAAGAATAAATATAAAATTCATAGAGGAATGATATATGAATCTTATACTTATATCATAATATAATATTGTTGGAGTACAATGTGTTGTCTTTTTCAGTAGCAAATGAGAGTAAACTAAAGAATGTCGAATCCAAAGTTCAGGATATTAACCATTGAACTTAGTAATAAGTTTAACAAGAAGTCCAACAGTTAAGTGAATCAGTATCCAACAAAAATAGTGCTTATCATTGTAAATAAAACCAAAACATGTAGAGACAGTAAAAGTTATTCAAAATAAAGCATGCAAGTATCGAGTAAAATGGTCATAAAATATAAATTATGACTAGCTTGACCCCGTGACCTACAACTAATGACACGGATACTTCTTAATCCAGATTTACTGCCTATCTTTTCTATTTAATATAATTCTTGATTAGTAACAGAGCAAGCTGAACGTGAATTGTTTTCTAGCTTTTGGGTTCTATAGCTCAAATATATGCTATTTATATGATCATATTCCGCACTATATGGTCAGTTATATGAACCTAAACCAAGTGTTTAATTAGCGTAATATTACTAACCAGTGATTTAGAAGTAGTTAATAATATATTCATATTTAATACAAAATACAATTTATCTCCACATGAATAACAACAAATTCAATTAACTTAAATGTTTCGATAAGCTATCTGATAACAACTATTTAAAAAATTTTGATTACCAATAAGATAGAAGCAATAAATAAGTTGAGTTTATCTGTTATACGTAACGTAATATTTTCTCTCAAGACAGTTAAGTGCTGTTGTGAAGGTCCATGTGTAAATGATGGGTGTTTCATAATTAATTTGCGCTAGATGAGTTTAACAGAAAATATTACTTAACACTAACATTTATAAAGGTCATCAAAATCCACGCGGCAAATAACCTTCTTTCACAATTTAACAATATCATTGGTGTTTGATTCATGTTTACTACAGAGTGAGCATAAGACTCAAAACAAATGAAAATTAGTTTCACAAATGATGTGTACATACGAATAATCTATCACTAGATCTGGTTATTTAGTACGAATTTATAGAGTAGTTTCAATATTTCTGACTAAAGTATTTCTGTCAATAAAAATATCCGTGCTCTATAGACGCATGGGAAGTCTGCCAGTAACAGTAGTGTCAATTCCAAATGTCGTATTTCAAATTACATGAATCTCTAACGAGCAGTTGTTAGAGAAATGAAAACACGATGGGCCAGATTCAACTCGAAACATGGAAAATGTGACACTAAAATTACTGTCTGTCTGATTCAACTCAAAACATGGAAAATGTGACAGTAAAATTACTGTCTGTCTGATTCAATTCATAAAATGGAAAATGTGACACTAAAATTACTGTCTGTTTGTAATAGAAACACATAACAAAAGTTAAAGATTTTACAAACAGAGAGACAGTTGCAATATAAGCTGGTGAAGTTATTCACAGATGACAAATCACACATCTTTAATTCACATAAGCTGCCTAAAACATACTTTAATTCTTATAAACAATTAAGCGGTTTATCTTATTTTCTTATAGAGATGTGGCGGAGCCGTTACTCAGATAATGTATCTAAATATTAATAATTTTATTCCTCTAGAATTATAAATTATCCATCTGTATGTACGAACATATGAATCTGTAAAACAATTGATGATGTAAGTAGCTAGTATACCGTAATTTGTAACTAAAGTTCATATAAACAGATTTGACCACCTTGTCAATACCAGTAAATTAATTTGTTTTCTGTTTTGGCTTCTTCCAGGTTTTTAGTTAACCTAAGTGTAAAAACCTAATTACACTGCTCGTTCAGAAAAGATTTTCATGATAAACTTCGGAAGAAACAGGAATCGTACAAATAAGAAACTCGAGACGTTTCACGAAATTACAACTACAAAATTGAAAGCTCGTTTTTTCGAACAAGTCTTGATAGAAACGTGAAAATCTGAGCGGTCTTCACCTTAACGGCGTTGGATTTCAGTCATTAAAATTGGGGAATTTCATTTATTTGCCAGGTTGACGAAAATGTTCATATGTATCTGGCTAATATTTGACTGCATCTTCTACTGTAATATACACATATATATTAATAATACTATTAAAATGTTTATATTTATCTGACTAATATCGTCGACTGTAATTTCCATCATCATCAGGAAGTGTCGTAATAATACTGTTAAAATAGATGTAGGTTTATTGAAGATGAACACCGAAATTATACAATAAAGTTATAAAAACGCACTGGGAAAGCTGTAAAACTTTTAAACACATTGGTTATACCATATACATTTCTGTAAAACTGTAATATAAGTCACTAATACCTTTTAAATACATTGGTTATACGATGTGCATCTCTGTGAAACTGTAATATGTCTCTAATATCTTTTAAACACATTGGTTATACTATATGTAAGTTAATATGATATTTTATACGTGATTTTCTGTTTAATCATAAATTGTAAACAGAAAAAGAAACATTTAAAATAACAGAATTGAACTACAGATACTTGGTCTTCACTGTAAATAAATGGAACACTTTTACATTTGGAAAGATTTATAGTGATCAGCCCTGATCTTAATAGCATCATGCTTGTATTCCAATTTTGTTAATATAGCTAATTTTATAATACTTATTTCAAAAATATTCCAGTCATTTCAAGTTTATGTATATAAATCTTTTTTTTAAATACTAATGAACTAAAACAGTACTGAGCTGAGAATTCAAAATTGCTAAGGTAAGGGAATGCTCTGTCACCTGCTAATTATACTTTATTGAAAATTAAATATTCTGATGTGTCGTGAATTTTGTAAAACAGACTTCAAATATAGTTTGATTCTATACAACCGTTTTTCTAGTCGGATTGTGTATCACTGCATGGGGTTAATAAATTTCAACCAGGTCACCAAATTTATTGTGCTTGCAGACGTTGCTTGTTTACTATAATTTTCATTTCATTTTCCATAACTTTATTAATTACAAAGCTACACAATGGGCTATTTGTGCTATAGTCACTACAAGTACCAAAACAATTATTAGGTTTAGAAACCCTCATGCTGACCGGTTATTCCTAGCAAGGTGTTTTGTTTAAATGTTTTAAAGCTACTGTCACTCAGGTAAAAGAAAAATAAATTAGTAAATGAGACAAAACTCCTAAAAATAAAAAAATATTCCTTCCTTCACTCAAATAATTAGTGGATAACGTGTCTAAAAACGAAAAGATAATTAGTTTACACTGAACAAAAACAAGACTTTGTTGTAACCTGCCACGTAGACGTGTAGCTAAAAAACCGCAAATGACCTATGTTCGATCCCTCACAACAAACAATGAAGCTGGATTTTGTAACGTACGGTATATATGGTACAACGTAACCAGACAAGAAAAATGGCTGAAAAGGTTAACAAACACGCTAAATTTCACTTCTTTTACTGTCAGACGTACTGAACCTAAAAATATTAATCAACTATACAAGTTTAAATTATAATATAAGAAGATATAACAACCACAAACATCAGTTTTATTGCACTAGAAAATGTACAGAGACACGAGTTTTAATAAAAAAATCATTTCTTTATTTATAACAATTAAATTACTTCTTAGGTTCTCGAATTTGAACAAAAAAAAATGGTTGAAATGTCAAAAGTTCTTACCTTGAGAAATACCAGATTTTATTAACGTGAAAAAAGAAGAAATATGTTGAATTTACAAGTGTCTACAATCCTTTTGGTTGCTATTACTAAACATAACTTTCAGTTGGTTCTGTACGTTATTGCTGTATGTTAATTCTTACCTGTACTATAGCCATCGAGTAGCTTTACTCGAAATTCAAAAACAACCAAACAGAACAAATACACTTAAATAGCACAGGCTTAAAAATACACAATTTTGTTTTTGATTTAGTTGAATTTTTATTAAATCTACTCGAATGATATTATTTCTAGCTGTCCATTATTTTTAAGTGAAAATGTGACAGCTAATCAAAGCCACCCACTGTCAACAACACTTTACCAAGAACTGACCATCACATAGTGTCCCCATGGCTGAAAAAAACGAGCATGCTTGATAACGAGGTTCGATCCTGTCATAGAGAATTTTATCCATCAGGTCATTTTAAGCCTAATACAGCAAGAACACTGTGAATGAACCCGTGTTCATGATAAAAAACACATAACAAAAGTTGAAATTTTACAACTCTAATGAGATTATGAGCTATACAACAAGCTTATACTAACGTTTGACAAATTATTTGTTATTATATTTATTTAAAATAAGTAAAGATTAAATAACATTAATTCACAATCAAATTTAGTATAATTTCAGGACGATGTTGTTTTTGAATTAACCACAAAGCTACACAATGGGCTATCTGTGCTCTGCCCACCACGGGTATCGAAACCCGGATTTCAGCGTGTAAATCCGTAGACATACCGCTGAGCCACTGGGGGGCGTTTTACGACGAAGTAGTACAAAGGGATTCTTAGGAGATCATTGTTCTTTTAATTTATCTCTTGCACATTCCAGTTTAATATTCCAAATTATTATAAAAAACTATGACAAATATTAATTAAAAACTAAAATGAAATACTACTGAAGCTAAAAATAATAGTAGTAACATGCACTGATAATAATTACGAGTTTATTTATTTTGGTTAACTTTTACACATTCTGATCTCCTAAATAAACGCCCTCCCCTAGTACAATGGTAAGTCTAAGGATTTACAGCGCTAAAATCATAGGTTCGATTCCCCACAGTGAGCTCAGCAGATGGCCCGATGTGGCTTTACTGTAAGAAAACAGACAAAAAACACCTAAAAATGAATACTCGATAGCGCATTGGCATCTCGGTTGAAATACTACAAAGTGTGCCATTCACAAATTATGGAAATGTATTCAAATTTACTGTTTTGTAAAGAATGTCGGGATGATCTAGAATTACAGTCACGTAATAGACAGGAGCATCTGTCCCGCACCCAGAAGAACTGTGATTTCAAAATAAGTCCAATATTTAATGAGTGTCTGGAAAAATACATGAATTTTTGTATTTTTATTAATTTTCACGCTAAGCTACTCGTGGGCTATCTGGGCTAGCCGTCCCTAATTTAGTAGTGTAAGACTAGAGGGAGGTCAGCTAGTCATCACCAACCACCGCCAATTCTTGGGGTACTTTTTTACTAACGAATAGTGGGATTGACCTAACGTTATAACGTCCCCACGGCTGAAAGGGCGAGCATGCTTGGTGCGAGCGAGATTCGAACCCACCATCCTCGCCTTAACACGCTTGGCCATGCCGAGCCGAACTTTAGAAGGAAGTTTTAATAATAAGTAGATTGATCAGCACAAAAGTATCGGACGTTTAGTAAACCTAGTTGTTTTAAGCTTTTGTGTATGTTTCTGTGTACCTCACAAGAGTTTGGACCAATATTATGCGCTGTAGTGAAACGGCGGAAAGATTCAGCTTTAGTTTCTTAAGATATCTGCGCAAGTCCACTCAAGAGCAAGCTGTCCTTAATTTTGAACTGGTAGACCAGAGAGAAGGCAGCTAATGTTCTCTATCTACCACTAGCTTGTGGGTTACATTTGTCTCGCCAGTAGTGGAATTTTACCATCACTCAAAGAACGATTACATTTTTAAAATATTTTTACGGTAATGAACATTAAATGCTAGACCCATAGATCCATAATCCGACACTGACCCATGGATCACCCTCGGCCAGTATTCAATACTCACCTTTCTTAGCCAAATGTAGTAAAACGAAAGTGTGACTGTCTATTATCACAATTATCTGAAATAGTTACACCTTTGGAACCAACTGATAAAATATATATTTCTTAGCCTAATCTACACTAAATATTTATTTCTTACCCCAATCTCTGGGCTATTTTCTTAGTGCCGGGATTCAAACCCACGTCCCTCGTATTACGAGTCGAACGCCTTAACACACTTGGCCATGCCGAGCCATGATTCTTTTATAAAGCGAAGTTGGTAAACGGTTGACATTCAATTGAAAAGATTTGTACACAGTACACTAATGGGTTCCGAAACCAAACCGCAAAACAAAACCTATGGTGACTTGAGAAAATCCTCAAACTTAAAACAGATAAACCTGTTTCTCAAACATACTTTGATGTCTTAGGTGCAGAGCAATAAAAAAATCATAACAAGTAAGAGGGCAGCCAACTCATCTCGGCAAAGAGATTTTTGCAAATTATATATGTTACACGTAATTCGTTCTATGTTTCTCACTATAATTAAGTGGAAAAGGGGTATTTAAATATTTCATAACCCATTTAATTTAACAAATACGAGATCAGCATTTCTTTATCTAGATGTCACTGACAGCAGTATTTAAATAAAAACTGGACCAATTAGAGACCATAGTTTCGTTATAAATGATTAAATGTGTCAAAATTAACTTCGCAGCTTTGTATAAAGTGCTAGTGTTGCATGTTATGTGAAAATACATGGATACTATACATTCATTTACCAAAGGAAACCAACTATAGTAAGACTCTCAAAAATTCAGAGTAACAGTTATGTGGTACAAAAAACAAATGAACTATTGTCTCGACTAGGCAGTCATCATTAAAAAAACAGACTTAATAAATTGTGTAAATAACTAATATTACGTTGTGACACAAACCTTTAACATGTATTCATGTCCTGTATTCATAATTACAGTAGAAATGTTTAATTTAGTAAGATTGACCGTCACGTAATGACACCCCACGGCTGAAAGAGCGAGCATGTTTGGTATGACGGAGGCTCGAACACTAATCCAAGAAACTTTCAAATAAACCAAAAATGCTTAATTTACTTAAAATTTCAAACATTCAACTTGGCAATGTGAGATCCAGTTTGTTTTTCGTTCTGAGACAAATCTTTTCCTTCTTTGTTTTTCACTATATCTTTGCCTGTCAGTTGAAATAATTCTATATATCTCTGTGCGTACCCAACTGATATACGTTATTTTTTCCTGAACGGTTATAACCCAATCTCTTCAGGACAACATAATGCGTATCTTTCAAAAAAAAAAAAACGGCGGATTTTTCTCTTGCTTCTCTTCGGTGAAAAGATTACTGAAGCGAACGCAGTTACTTACACACACGGTGCAAAGATAAATATTCCAATTTTCTTTGCTCTTCTGGACATTGATGAAGGGCTCTAATATATCTACAAAAATAAATTTGATATATGCAAACAAGAATAGAACACTCTGTTCAGTTTAGCTGTACAGAAAAAATATAATGATTTTGCCATCCTTGTCTGAGATATTTAGATTGTTAGAGAAGACATGAACGACTTATTTGTTTGATGTTTGTTAAAAACTGTTTCGCTGAGCCGAATGTTTATAACTTAAATATCAAGCCCCAAGTTCTTGGTCTTTACTCTCAGATCAGCCATTATCTAAACATGCAATAGTCATGAAGATAGTGAAGCATTGAACATATTTTGTTTAGTTTAAATAATGAAGTACAAAGGAGCAAGAACGTTGCTTTTGACCATAAAGGAAACCAGAGGATGTCAATTACATATGAGAAGTGACGCATCTGTGCAGACTATATTTACATGTGCTGTTGTTTTATATCGACATCTCTCGGGTTTCATGTGTTCGTGATATCAGTGTCAGGTGGCCTTTTTCTCAAGAATAAACTAAACTTAATTACCATCGCTCAAACGATACAATATTCGTACTCGTTTTGATATATTTTATGTTGAAAAAGGATGTTCTAAAACACCTTCGTAACGTGGCTTGTGAAACAGTATTCTTCTAAGATCTGATAACGACGGTAATTAAAGAAGATGGAATTTCTTCCACCTACAATTTCTGGAACATCAACGGCATCCTTAGGAATTAATTTTTACGTAACCTCGAAAGTAGATATAATTTTGAGCTCGTATGTTTATTGGTCATCAGTATACTTAAATCCTGGTATATACAAAACACCTAGGTTCCTTAATGTCCCCTTAGTGACACATTTTGCGGAATTGCAAACCACAAACAGGGTTTTGATAGCGATACCCGTGGTAGCTAGAAATCAGAGAGCCCATTGTGTAGCTAGTTGTGTGCTTAATAACAAACAAACCGTTTCTTTAATATGTGGATTAACAATGAATCTACCAATAACGTATCGCTTGACCAAAAAAACAACACAATGATATGGAAATTGTAATAATGAGAAATATCTAAAATAAAAAAAATGAAAGAAGAATATACGAATGTTGGAACAATGAAACAAAATAGATAAACTGATGATGAGTGGTAAGTGTCACTCAAACAAAACACTTACACGAAGACCTGTTATAAGTTATCCTATAGAGGGATATACACACTAACTGAAAGAAGACCTGTTATAAATTATCCTCTTATTTAATTGAAGGAAGACATTTTATAACTTATCTTCTAATTGAACTGAAAGAAGATGCGTTATAGTTTGTCCTCTAACGGGAAAGATAGTGGAGAAAATATTATGAAATCTCAGTCACGCATAAAGTATACTTAAGTTGATATTTTAAATGTTCACAAATTGATTGAGTCGCCATGTTTCTAACTGGTCATTGAAGTTTTTGTAAAATTCAGTACAAACCAAATTCACGTGGGACACTTAATTTTTGAAATATTTTCCCTGTAGACTATTAAATTTTCTTAAGTTATTGTCGCATGTCAGTCACATGTAAATGTATTAAAAGATCTGAGATAACAATGGTAAAAAACTCTAATGATGTTAAATATACTGGAACTCTTTGTGGTGCAATGCATATGTTTTAACTTTAGATTCAGTGCTTATTAATATGGTGTGGTTTCAGGTTTACGTTACTGTGAGCACGTAACTGAAAACAATTCATGTAGGTTTAAAATAATTTAATAATAACGTTTCGTTTACATGGATGTTCAAAGATAACGATTTTAAACAATTTAAAAGTAATTTTTAACTGAGACATTTAAATTTAATGACAGGGGAATAAAACAAAAAAATATCTGCTTTCGAATACACTGATAATTTGTATGTATACTGTAGACAAGCTAATAACATTGTAACAAAAAAGGAAGCGTTTGTTTGTTGTTTTTATACTGGAGTGAACTGATTCTGCGTTTTGCTAATAATTCCAGATACACGAAATAGAAAAACTGAGATGCTTTTTACAACAAATATCCTTCTGATACAATGTGACTTAGAAACAGTTATATGTAACCTGTGTATAAAAACCGTTCGTTATGAATAGTTATGTGGTGTGTCTTGGCAACATTGACCATTCTGAAATAGTATCGATACTTAATATTGATAAATGTTTCGGAATAAGGGAAGTCACGTGCTCTGTGCTATTCCAATCACCCCTCTATCTGTCTAATGACACAAGTTTGAGTTGCTTTCCTGATATGAGTTTAAGAAAAATATAGACGACGCTTTTAGCATCGAAGAAAACTCTCGTTATCAGTGAAGCTTCGAAGTTTAATAAACACAAATAACACGATGTCCAAGCTGCTTTTTTTCCCCACTGTCTTCGTAAGGACATTGAGATTTACACTCAGGAAAAATGAATTCTTCTGAACATAAGCGTCAACGGAGATTTGTATTTCTTTGTTTTGATATGTTGACAAAAAAAAGAGTGAGAAACAAAAATAAAAGAAACATAACCCCTCTCTTTGTTTTTTGTTGAGAGAATGACCGTAGCAGAGTCGTTGCTTATAAACTAAACATCCTAACGGCTTTGATAAAATAATAAAACCCAAGTTCCTTTGTAGTATTATGTTTAAAATCGTTTTATTAGCTACGTTAAGAATAGAAAATAATTCTGATGTATTTTTAATCATTTCTTACTATTTAATACAATTACTTACAACATTTGCAGTTTTATCTATGAAGCAATATCTAATAATATATTTCTTCGTGAAGTTCGCACATCTTGTTCATATTAATATATCTATTGAAATATCTTTATTATTTTACAAACAATAATTCGTTTATCTTCCAATACGGGAAACATTAACTGGTGCGTCTTCACAGTGAAATGTTCGGTGTATTAAAATTAATCATACTGTTCTAAAATATAAGCAATTGGTTTTGTTTATTTTAGCGCGTAAATCACTAATGGGCTGTAACTATCGCGTGGATCGGACCCCAAGCAAGTATTATAAGTCCTCTTGTGACTATAACAAAAACTCGGTGATCGAGGCTCAGATGTTAAGAATCAGTAAACGCTGTGGTCCATAAGAAATTATCCAGTACCACATTTCCAACATCGATCAAGAAACACTAGGTTGATGTTCTCGTGTCAGAATATAACGTGCCTTTTCAGTAAACAAAAGTCCTCATCTGGTACAGCGGTAAGTCTACGGACTTACGGACTACGGGTTTGATTTCCCTTGGTGGACTTAACAGATTGCCCAATGTGGCTTTGCAATAAGAAAAAACACACACACAATAGATAAAAAAATACTAGTTTAATTAGTCTAGCCCAAGGACCAAGAAGGAAATTAGATCTTGTGTGTTCAGAACTATAAAAGAAAGAAAAATAAAACTCGGAAAAACGTAAGGACTTAATGATCATATTTTCCCGAAGATAGATCTCAATAACTGAAGAGATTGATGATCATATCTTACAAAAGATAGATGTCAACCAATGGAGAGAGAGATTATCATATTTTCTGCAAAAGATATCTCAACCAATGGAGAGAGGGATGGCCATATTTTCCAGAAGATTGATCTGAACCAATGGAGAGAGAAATGAACAAATCTTACAGAAGATAGATCTCAAAGTATTAAGAGATGGATGATCATATTTTCCCGAAGATAGATCTCAATAAATGTAGAGAGGAATGATCATATCTTTCAGAAGTTAGATTTTAACCAATGGAGAGAGAGATGATCATATCTTAAACGAGATTGATCTCACTCAAATGACAGTTCAAATACTAATATGATCATAAATAATTACGCTGCTGAACTTCAATTACACTTAACTATTCTCCTTCATGGTTTCTTTCTTATAGCCGTCAACGTAACAGATCAATACGTCAAATCTCATTTCCTTTGGTCGTTATTGAAAATGTTGATTTTGATTCTGTTTACGTACCAAACCGACCTGAAAGCGATTCGCTCTGTAAGTTTCTGGAACTTTCACATAAAAGCAACATTTATCATTTAAATTTCACCAGTCTCGTGTTAATTATTCTCTTGTTCTTATCGAATCATTTTTAAACTATCAATTTCACAGATTGTTACTCCCACTTATAGCACACATTAATATCTAGTTACTCAGAAATCATGTTAATAAGGTATTGTGGGAGTGAGTTTTGCTCTTGTAGCAGCGTCAGCAGTAGGCACCCCACCTTGATAAGATTCATCAGCTATTACTTACAGAGGCCAGGTTTTTATCTTATATCATTACATTGTATATCCACTTCCCCATCTTAATAAAGAAAGATGTAAAGAGGTGGCATATCTTTACAGAAAGACTCGTACCTCGTGGTTTATCGCAAAAGACCAGATTCTAAATTGTCACATATATAATTAGATGGAGAGACCGTAACGAACTTTGTCATTAGTTGTCAATCCTAATGGAATGATTTCTTTCGAGATATTTAAGCCTTTAAAGCCTGCAAGATACTAACTCATAATTAGGGACAGCTTTCTGAACGTCGTCTATTTCCACCAGAGCTATTTTCCCAACTATCACTTTGGGTTCTACAGCTGATGACCGTTTTCTTGAAAACGTGAACTAAAAACATCCATGAAAAGATTCAACAGTGGCGAGAAACTCACTTCACACTTTATCAAACTCACCTTACATAAGTTTTATTGTATTTTATTTTTACGAAATATTAAGAGTATAAGAAAACAAAAAAAATATCCATATAAACACCAAAAGTAATAGAAATAATTAACACAAACACTATTCGCTTTCGCCAACAGAGGTTCGCAAATAATCACGCCACACTATCCATTCACTTCGCTTTCTTTTTTCTTTGTCGCGTTTATGAACGTGGTAGTTTTTTATTTCATGAAGACACACACAAACGTTTAAACACAAGCTGCGCACAAACAATGAAAGTGAAATTATTGATCTTTCACTATAATTTATATGATATTTAAATGTGTGTCACAACTTGTTTTCAAACATAATATATTTACACTGAATTTCTTTATTATTGTTACAGTAAAAACATGCTTTTCATGGTCCAACTTCACGAGTTATGATTATTAGTTTCGTGCATAACTACATAAAACAGGTATAATTTTAGCATTATTTGGGTGACAAAAATTTATCACGACAGAATTCTCTATTCACTCAGGCATATTTCACCACCGAGCTACTGACATGTGATAACCGTGTAGTTTATGTATATTGCACGATAACGCCAATTTATTTCCGCAAGAGGTGTTTCCAAAGGACAGAACTATCAAAATGTTGTTCGCCCTTGTCCATTGTTAATGTCCTCAGTAATGGAACCTCCTTTAACTGTGGCGAATAAATAGGTGTAGTTGACGTGTTTGGTAATACAAGATAGTGAAAAATTACGATGGCTACGTTCCCACCTTCTGGCTGGATCAGTGTAGGAAAACTAGAACGATCCATTATACACCATAGTTACTACACAAAATGCTGTTCAACATCAATCTAATTACAACAACGACTATTACTAAAAAATATAGTGACTATTACTAGATCAAACTAATGATTATAATCACTATTACTAGGTCAATCTAATGATTATAATCACTATTACTAGAACATTCTTATGATTATAATCACTATTACTAGAACAATCTAATGATTATAATCACTATTACTAGAACATTCTTATGATTATAATCACTATTACTAGAACAATCTAATGATTATAATCACTATTACTAGAACAATCTAATGATTATAATCACTATTACTAGATCAATCTAATGATTATAATCACTATTAGTAGATCAATCTTATGATTATAATCACTATTACTAGGTCAATCTAATGATTATACAGTGTATTGATAGATCAAAGTAATAACTATAATGACTATTACTAGATCAAACTAATGATTATAATCACTATTACTAGGTCAATCTAATGATTATAATCACTATTACTAGAACATTCTTATGATTATAATCACTATTACTAGAACAATCTAATGATTATAATCACTATTACTAGAACATTCTTATGATTATAATCACTATTACTAGAACAATCTAATGATTATAATCACTATTACTAGAACAATCTAATGATTATAATCACTATTACTAGATCAATCTAATGATTATAATCACTATTACTAGAACAATCTAATGATTATAATCACTATTACTAGATCAATCTAATGATTATAATCACTATTAGTAGATCAATCTAATGATTATAATCACTATTACTAGATCAATCTAATGATTATAATCACTATTACTAGATCAATCTAATGATAATAATCACTATTACTAGATCAATTTAATGATTATAATCACTATTAGTAGATCAATCTAATGATTATAATCACTATTACTAGATCAATCTAATGATTATAATCACTATTACTAGATCAATCTAATGATTATAATCACTATTACTAGATCAATCTAATGATTATACAGTGTATTGATAGATCAAAGTAATAACTATAATGACTATTACTAGATCAAACTAATGATTATAATCACTATTACTAGATCAATCTAATGATTATAATCACAATTACAAGATCAATCTAATCATTATAATCACTATTACTAGATCAATCTAATGATTATAATCACTATTACTAGATCAATCTAATGATTATAATCACTATTACTAGAACATTCTTATGATTATAATCACTATTACTAGAACAATCTAATGATTATAATCACTATTACTAGATCAATCTAATGATTATAATCACTATTAGTAGATCAATCTAATGATTATAATCACTATTACTAGATCAATCTAATGATTATAATCACTATTAGTAGATCAATCTAATGATTATAATCACTATTACTAGATCAATCTAATGATTATAATCACTATTACTAGATCAATCTAATGAATATAATCACTATTACTAGAACATTCTTATGATTATAATCACTATTACTAGAACAATCTAATGATTATAATCACTATTACTAGATCAATCTAATGATTATAATCACTATTACTAGATCAATCTAATGATTATAATCACTATTACTAGAACAATCTAATGATTATAATCACTATTAGTAGATCAATCTAATGATTATAATCACTATTACTAGATCAATCTAATGATTATAATCACTATTACTAGATCAATCTAATGAATATAATCACTATTACTAGATCAATTTAATGATTATAATCACTATTAGTAGATCAATCTAATGATTATAATCACTATTACTAGATCAATCTAATGATTATAATCACTATTACTAGATCAATCTAATGATTATAATCACAACTATAAGATCAATCTAATGATTATAATCACAATTACAAGATCAATCTAATGATTATAATCACTATTAGTAGATCAATCTAATGATTATAATCACTATTAGTAGATCAATCTAATGATTATAATCACTATTACTAGATCAATTTAATGATTATAATCACTATTAGTAGATCAATCTAATGATTATAATCACTATTAGTAGATCAATCTAATGATTATAATCACTATTAGTATATCAATCTAATGATTATAATCACTATTACTAGATCAATCTAATGATTATAATCACTATTACTAGATCAATTTAATGATTATAATCACTATTAGTAGATCAATCTAATGATTATAATCACTATTACTAGATCAATCTAATGATTTTAATCACTATTAGTAGATCAATCTAATGATTATAATCACTATTACTAGATCAATCTAATTATTATAGTCACTATTACTAGATCAATCTAATGAATATAATCACTATTACTAGATCAATTTAATGATTATAATCACTATTAGTAGATCAATCTAATGATTATAATCACTATAGATAATCTAATGATTATAAATCACTATTACTAGATCAATCTAATGATTATAATCACTATTACTAGATCAATCTAATGATTATAATCACTATTAGTAGATCAATCTAATGATTATAATCACTATTAGTAGATCAATCTAATGATTATAATCACTATTAGTAGATCAATCTAATGATTATAATCACTATTAGTAGATCAATCTAATGAATATAATCACTATTACTAGATCAATTTAATGATTATAATCACAATTACTAGATCAATCTAATGATTATAATCACTATTACTAGATCAATCTAATGATTATAATCACTATTAGTAGATCAATCTAATGATTATAATCACTATTACTAGATCAATCTAATTATTATAGTCACTATTACTAGATCAATCTAATGAATATAATCACTATTACTAGATCAATTTAATTATTATAATCACTATTAGTAGATCAATCTAATGATTATAATCACTATTACTAGATCAATCTAATGATTATAATCACTATTACTAGATCAATCTAATGATTATAATCACTATTACTAGATCAATCTAATGATTATAATCACTATTACTAGATCAATCTAATGATTATAATCACTATTAGTAGATCAATCTAATGATTATAATCACTATTACAAGATCAATCTAATGATTATAATCACTATTACAAGATCAATCTAATGATTATAATCACTATTACTAGATCTAATGACATATTGAAATAAAGCTCAGAGGAATCTTCTGAAATTAGAAAGAAAGTGAAACGTTAAAAAACTAAAGGTATTTTTATGAATGAAATAACTTTTAAATAGTCTGTTAAAACGAAGACCGAAACTTATCTTTTCACTAACTGTCTTGTGGTCGTTAACTCACACGGAATAAAATGGCTCATAAAAATTTCGAATGATATGTACAGAGATAATTCGACAAAATCAAAACTTTATGTTAAGGAGACCAGAAGGTTAGCAGTTAACAATTAATTTCGTTTTACCAATTAAACCATACCTGTTAGAAAAAGTTTCAATCATATTTTCACAGCTTTCGTTATACAATAAAACTTTTGTAAATGTAATGGATCGATTATTGTAGCTTATTTATTGTTGTTGTTTATTTGTAAGTTTGAAAACTCAGACATTTTCTTTAAGGTATTTAAGGAAAATGGCTTCTCTGATTTATTATATTTTTTTATCTTATTCTCAAAAAAGTCCGAGTGATGCTTTATACCTGACATTTTCTTAAGCGAAGAAGAACCGACCCAAATTCATTTCTTCTCCAATACCATCTAGCGAGCTGCTTTCCCTGGTATTTCACAAAAACCGTTCTTCCACGATGTATAGGTTTAGTCACAAATCGACCGTCAGCGTTTGTCCGTCCTCTATAAGCCATCTAAACCACAAGAGCCATTACCGTATCTTCACAAACAGAGATTCCAAACAACAAAAGCGACAAGACATAACTGTTATTTGATGAGTACACACACACACATTTCGACATCTTGAAAGGCAATAACTTCTGGAATGTTCCCAACATTTTCAGAAACACATTTGCCCATTTCTATACTTTTACAAAAATTTGTTTTTCACTATTAGTCTTCAAAACGTCAACCAGAAAAAAAGAATGTGTGGAAATTTTTGTTTCCCTCTAACAATATTCAATTTCCATTAGTTGAGAACGCTTCGTTGTGCTTTAAGAAATATATCATTGAAAGAAATTGAAGTATCCAACATAGGAACAAAAAAAAGGTTTTTTTTTATAAACACACTTATAGGTCGAAGTTACTGTTTTAGATTTCAATCGTTTTTGTGTGTGCGTGTGTTTTGTTTTCCTTGGTAAACTTCTTTTAATAACCTCTGAGCAAGAAGAACCTCAATAGACTGACGTGTAGAACAATAAAAGCTATTGGTTAAACATATGCTGCAACAAACCTTTCATAAGAAGTTAATAATGGTGGTGTGTTCTTTTAATACACTTAAAACGATATCTTGTGTGCAAATGTTTCGATAAAATTCAAATCAGATTCACAAGAAAACACCATGAAGTTAAAGTAAATTTTCTCTCTTCAGGTATTTATATGGAAACCCTTTATGTAATGTTACGTACTTTTCGAATTGTGTTTTTGTATTATACAGCCTGTGTATGTATAGCTTATCCAAAGATGGCATTAAAAATGCAACCCTTACACTCACTGAATAAATTAAAAACAATATTGTATTTGACATAAAGTTAAGTATTTTATAGCAGCAGTTTTTGTTTAAGATATGCTAACAAGATAAGTTTTTATTGACGTATATATAGATTGTAGCTTTATTAAACATAAACATTTATACTGCGCAACAGAATTATAAGTCAACTTAACATGTTTAGTAATATGCTTATATTTTAAGATATATTCAATGCAACTTTAAAGAAATAATAAAATATTACCTATTTTATACAATATTTGCCTAATTATTAACTATATTTCTTTATTATGTTAACAACCTCTACGTTTTAATTAGATAGAAGATTTATGTAAACTAAGCCTAAAAATGTAAAAACAAATGACTTGTGTGTAAGCATATTAAATATTTTCTGTTTTTAACAAAAACTTACGTGATGACCGTATAATCCGATGAAGTTGGCTTGTTTGTTGCTCAGAAATAGACAGGTAGTCATCAAGTCTCATTGCCAGCTCTTTGACCACGTTTGTATGAATGAACAATAGGATTAACCTTTACGTTTAACGTACATTCATCGGCCTGCTTCTCCGCGAATATTTGACACAAACCGTGAATTATCGGATTGCTTTTTGGAAAAAGATTGTTTATTTGTTTGTTTTGAATTTTCGCGCAAAGCTGCAAGAAGGCTATCTGCTCTAGCCATCACCAATTCAGCAACGTAAGAGTAGACGGAAGGTAGCTAGTGATTACCACTTATCGCCAACTCTTGGGCTACTCTTTTACCAACGAATAGTGTGATTGACTGTTACATTATAACGTCCTCATGGCTGAAAGCGCAAGCATGTTTGGTACAAAGGGGACTCGAACTCGGGTCCCTCAGATTACAAGTCGAACGCCTTAACCCACCTGACCATGCCAGGCCTAGAACTCTAGTGTTCTGTCGGTTGTGTTTTTACCATTTTGTTGTTTTCTACAACAAAATACATTTTAAAGATTATGTCTTATGTTAAAAAAGAATATTGGTAATGGCCGTCACATTATAACGTCCCCCCGGCTGAAAGAGAGAGCAACTCTTTGTTTGTTTTGTTTTTGAATTTCGCACAAAGCAACTCGAGGGCTATCTGTCCTAGCCGTCCCTAATTTAGGAGAGTAAGAGGGAAGACAGCTAATCATCACCACCCACCGCCAACTCTTGGGCTACTCTTTTACCAACGAATAGTGGGATTGACCGTCACATTATAACGCCCCCACAGGGCGAGCATGTTTGGCACAACTCGGGCGCGAACCCGCGACCCGCGGATTACGAAGCACACGCCTTAACGTGCTTGGCCATGCCGGGCCGAAAGGGAGAGCAACAAAACAAAATAGATGTTTTATAAGTTTATATGGTTGGTTGGTTGTTTAGAATTAAGCACAAAGCTACACAATGGGCTATCTGTGCTCCGCCCACCAAGGGGAATCGAAACCCGGATTTTAGCGTGTAAGTTCGCAGACATACCGTTGAGCCACTGGGGGGCTTGTTTATATGGAATTAAGAACAAAGTTACTTTAGGGTTTACCTGTGCTCTGCTCGCCACAGGTATCGAAACCCGATTTCTAGTTGGATGAACTCGAACACATACATTTTTGCTGCTGGGGGACTATAAGTTTATTAACACATAGCTTTTAAAATGCCGTTTTAATGTACTACTAAGTCAGAAATGGACAAGAACGTTAAGGTACACTGGGAAAAGCTCTCCACAACGCTTACTTTGTGGTAAATATTTCTTAGAATACAGAATATTACTATTCTTGAATATAAATTTTGAACCAAAGTTCAATAACTAAGTTCTGAAGACTGAAAAAGAAATTATTATGGTAAAGAAATCTAAAAGCACAGAAAGTACGTTATAAATTTTTACAGGTTTTTAATCCTCAGTTTATGTTATAAATAAATTTGTCCTTTGTCTATCTTTAAAGAAAATTAATATTTCATGAAATGATGCACAAAATGCATACAATGTATGAAAATTCATTAAGACATTACCTTTTACCTGAATTAAATTTATTGTCCTTAATGTTTAAGAGGAATAAAAAACGTTTTTTTTATTACAGCTGAAAAAAGTTTAATAAATTTGAGCAAAATCCCTTTTTTTAGTTTGACGTATGATTGAAGGGAGTCCGTTACTTTGTGAAATTAGCAGCCAAGAATAAAACAAACTGCCATCTGTTTATAGAATAAAGAACTCGATTCAGTTGATTTAGCCATTGTTCGATCTTGGGTTGTGGATTACAAAAAATAGCAAAACTCGAAAGAAGTTTTTTAACAATTTAACTTCAGATTTTCATTAACCTAACATTAGTTTAAAAGAAAAGAACCTCATGGCGACCTCTAACGTTTCTATGGAGGTGAGCGTCTCAGTGTTTGTGATGTTACATTAAAATAAGATGCCCCCCAGTGGCACGGCAGCATGTCTGTTCACTTACAACGCCAAAATTTGGGTTTAAATAACCGTGGTGGGCAGAATACAGATAGCCTATTGTGTAGTTTAATTACATACAAACAAATGATAAAACAGATAATTTAAATCACATCATTCTTCACTTGCCCTGTATGTCTTATGTGCTACGCACTTGAAAAGTAAGAGCTGAATGTTACCAAATATTTCGGAATTTTGCAAAAAAAAACTTCTGATTATCTGCGTATAGCAGTCCCTAATTTAAAACTGATTAGATAAAACAAAGGTTGCTTATCATCAATACCAACGTTCTTTCTTTAGAGTACTCTTTCCTATAGAATTTCACGAGAATTTCTGGCTCACATATTATTTCCTCAAAAATGAGTTTCGTAGTGCGAGTGCTAGGGACGCTACAAAAGTAACTGCTTGTTTATGTGTTTAATTTCGCGTAAAGATACAAAATAGCTATCTGCGCTAGCCGTCTCTAATGCAACAATGTAAGACTAGAAGAAAGACAGCTAGTCATCACCACCAGTCGATAATTCTTGGGTTATTCTTTTACCAACGAATGGTGGGATTCACCGTACTCTTGCAACACCCCCCACGGCTGAGAAAACAAGCATGTTTGGTGTGACGATTACAAGTCGAACGTCCTAGCCACCTGGCCATGCTAGGCCTATTAGTGACTGTCAGCTCTCCATTCAATCAATAGCAGCAAATTACTGTGCATACTCGTGGTCCCAAAGTAGGGAGCGCGTTTCTTTTTGTTTTCTAATGGTCCAAACCACAAAACTCCCTGACTATCATCTTTACTTCTACAAAATATTATTACTGTATGTTTATAAATAATTTATTACCTGGATATGATAAAAACAAAACTCGTATTCCTAGAAGATGATTTAATTACAAGGATTTACACTTTATACGTTAAGATTTATTCGCACGCCTCTCTAATAATACCCTGAAATGAAGACTTTTGCGCTAGTGTAGCTCGAATAGTCTGTCGATCACTTTTGTTTTATTTAAAGAAAGAAATGCCTGTTTTCCAGATATTTCAATTCTATAAAATTAGTTCATTTATTCGATCCAATAATAGCCACATCATCTAATTTTTTTCATAATTTTGCTGTCTTAGATAAAATAATTGTTTAAAATAAGTGTAAACAATTTAGGTGCATAAAAATTATTCTTAAAATTCCACCACGAATTTACTTCACATCCACACTTAAAATATGTTGACACTAATTTTCAGTTTAAGATATTTGTGACGCTTTAAACAGTGCTTTATTCCCTGATGTGAGCACGGCATTCATAGACCATTATGCAGCTTTGGACTTAAAACACAATTCAGCAAGATGTCGAGACTCTAACCTTCAATATTACGATAAGCACCCACTTAGGTCATGCTCGGTCCAGTGATTTAGGTATAAAACTAAAATATATTTTGTTTATTAAAGTATTAACTTCCTCAAGAATACCTAAAGATTTAATTAATAAAGACTCGCGAAAAATGTTTGCATCGTATGATATTAACCGAAGTTGAAAGTTTAATTAAGAAATGTGTCCACCTTTTGAAAGTGCTGGTATTATAGGCCTTCGTATGTTTATCGTTAATAAAGTAGTAAACACTTAGTCTCACGTATAATAAACCTGACCTTGGAACCCTTAATAGCTATTACAAAAACAGCCTATATTCAGTAGGTAATTGAATTCTAGCGCCAAAATATCGACTTACATCTCATCCTAGTGAATACGTTTCTTTTCTCTATATAACAACCAAACTAAGTTCCCAAGTTTCAGTTTATCGTAGTTTGATAATTAAAAGGTTTTTTTTTCACTAGCACCTAAGGCTTTAGCTCAGTTGACAAAGTACTCGTATGATGCACGAAGTGCCAACCTCAAATGGAAAGCGAAAAAACAAAGTACCAGAAATGTATGTGTTTGAGGAAAACATTTTATTTCACTCTCGAATTCAAGTTGTCGAGCTTTTAGACATGATATGACTTGCATTCTTTCGAACGGGACGTAGTTTGGTTTGTTTTGAATATCGCGCAAAGCCACACGAGAGCTATCCATGCTAGTTGTCCCTAATTTAAAAGTGTAACACTAGAAGGAAGGCAGCTAGTCATCACCACCTACCACCAACTCTTAAACTACTCTTTTACCAACGAATAGTGAGATTGACCGTCACTTTATAACATCCCACGGCTGAAAGGTCGAGCATGTTTGGTTTGAGGGGGATTCGAGTGCCTTAATCACCTGGTCATGCAGCGCCGGGATGTAGTTATGCAACGGATTTCGACTTCGTGCAATATTTCCTACATTTTAAGCTATGGATGCTTAATAAGATAAACAGTCAATTTCTCAGCGTAATGACGGATACTTTACGACTACTCTCGGCCGCAAGTATCTCTAGAATCTTTGTTAAAAATGCAAAATACCGATACTGTTGTTGCAAGCTAGAAAGATTTGTTATTCTATACAAAGCAATATATAAACATATAAACAGCTAAAATAAGAGTTGAAGTTTAAAAATGCAAGAAATATAAATTGCATAATAAGAGAAAATAGCGATAGTTTTCTTTTATTAAAATTTGTACTTCTTTACACAGATCCATTTAGACCTATAATCCCATATATGTTCTTCACATAGATCCATCTAGACCTATAATCCCAGATATATTATTTACACGGATCCATCTAGACCTATAATCCCATATATGTTCTTCACATGGATCTACCTAGACCTATAATCCCAGATATATTATTTACACGGATCCATCTAGACCTATAATCCCAAATATATTCTTTATATAGATACACCAAGACCTAAAATTCCAATATGTATTTTTTCAGGGGAATCGATTTTGATCTATTATATCAGACAGAGTGCACGCTGAAAAAAACACGACGACTATTATGATAATCAAAGTTTTATTATGATTATAGTGTGTAACTCAACACTTCAGACACATCTCATGATTTTAGTGTGTAACTCAACACTTCAGACATCTTACAGTGTTTAATCATATATTAGGTCGTGAACTGAAACAATGACAATCAGTTACTGCAGGAAAAAGAGTTTAATAAAGTTCTTAAACAAAACTTGTAATGTATTGTTCAAAAATAATTTTATCCTTTGATATTTAATTTTAACTGACTACAATGCTTACCTACCAGATGGCGCAAAGTGATAAACTCTTTGCATCATGTGTACGAAAATATCAAAATAAAACGCTTTAATTTTGACCGAGTTTCTGACCTGCCTAATTTTTGTATGTAATACGCAACAATGATTAACTTCCTGAAGGGGTGGTCATGACAGAATATTCAAAATTTTCATAAAACTTTGCATTTTTTGGTCATTTAATGACTACATTCATGCTCTGCGCATGATCTTGGAAAGGAATAACAGTATCTGCTGAACAAAAGATGCTCCCTCCCCAGTGACTCAATGGTATGTTTGCGGACTTATAGTGCTATAAACCGGGTTTCGATCGATACCCTTGATGGGCAGAGCACAGATAGTCCTTTGTGGAGCTTTGTGCATAACCACAGACAAACCAACAAACCAAGTTGTGTATTTTCTTTCTACCATTTTTACAGCTTATGCAACCAAAAGTTGCCCGACATAATAAATCTTTTGTAAAATAAAACACACAGCTGAACTAGTTTAACGTTGAAAATAATCAGTATTTGAGCTACGTGTCGCTAACGTTCCTGTAATCAAATATGAATCAAACAAAGAACATATTTCCTGTTTAATGTTTCATTACTTCACTGCGTACAGCGCACGAAACTATTATTCAAAACATAGTGTTTGTTGTTATTACTATTAAACTTAAGTGTGCTGTGACCGTCACCTGAATTGAATCCTGGTTTTCTGAGTTATAAAATGTTCACACTTACTGCTGAGCCTCTGAGGGGATACTTAAAGAGAAAAATGTGGAAAATAATTCTCCTTTAAACGATTCCTGTTACAATATGGTTATTATATACCTTGTCTAGACACTACTACTACAAAATTTATTCGTATTACTTAAAATATCAGAAAATAATCTTAGAAATGGAATTAGTGCAATCACAAAATAACAATTTCCAAAAACTGTCTTTACTTTCCTAACGAACATAAAAAAGTCATTGAGAAAGAAGTCGGGTTAGTCGCAGTACTTATTATATAGTTGCGATATATATATACACTCACCAGCGGCTTGTTGTTGTCGTTCAGGTATGGTTTCAGTATTGTTACCAGCGGTTTATCTCTGTCGTTCAGGTATGGTTTCAATATTGTTACCAATGGCTTGTCGCAGTCGCTCTTGTATAATTTTAGTATTGTTATCAGTGGCTTGGTGCAGTCAGTCATTCTTGCATAGTTTCAGTATTGTTACAAGCGGGTTGTCGCCACATGATGAGTTTATTTATAACCTACGATTCAGTACTATAAATGTAATAAAGCAACAAATGTCAATCATCTTAGTATTAGTACTGTGCATATTGCTTCTTTAAGTAGTTTTCCATTTAGGCAAAGTAACGTTGTATGTTAGGCAATGAACTATGATTATGTTGCATGTGATAATGTTAGCAAAATAACAAATCATACTTTTAGACTTGCAATAATCTAAGGATATTGTGTTTTATGTGCATGAGAGAGTTTTCATATCATTAAAGTACATACTTTTGTAACTGTTTACATTCAATACTTTTATTTTCAGTTATTACTGAATCAGTTCCAGTATCGGAATCTCAATTAAGTTTGTTTAAACCAGATATACTGAAGCTGTACTGTACTATAAACTTTATTGCATTGTTATGTTGAAACCAGATATAACGAAGCTGTACTATTCTATACTCGTGATGGAAAGCAGTGATATGTACATTTAAGTTCATAATATGTATTTAAAATCTAATTATGAAACATTACGACAGTTTTACTATTTTAACATATTTAATTTCCGTGAAAAACACTGTATGTGAAATTTCAACTTAATCAAAGGTTCTTGATTGTTGTCTCAAAACACACGTGTATTTAGTTGTTCTGTTATTCTAGTGTTGGTACTTCTTGACTATATGAGTAAGTTGTGGACATTTTTCTTTATAATGACACTAACTCTTTCATAACTCAAATAATTCATGTAAAAATTATGGTGTTTCTAGTCATAACGGTACAGTCATATATGTTTTGATTAAACAGTATTAGCCACATCATTGCATTAATTCTTTTTGCCACTTGTCTACGTCATATTGATAACTTCAATGTGGTTTAATTTACAGTTTCTTCTGTCTTAACTAAATTGCAATAAGCTGCTATTTTAAGCCTTTTGCTCAAAACAAAAGTACATATTCAATTATTTTTGTAGTGGTAGAATTAGCTCAGTTTTGTTATACATATTCACTGCGAAATATCATGCAACGTTAAATTATTCACAAGACAGAAGCATATTTATTATCATTTTATGAAATGCATTAGTAGGGCATTGATGTAACCTTCCACTTTTATGTAAGAACAGAAATGAAAAACAATTTGTTTTTGAATAACAAAATGACACACTTAATGATACGGCTACTCTTTTACTCTAATCGAAATGTTTTCAAATGATTACTTTCTACGTCACCAAAGATCTGTCACACAGAATGTAACTTTTTTATGTGCAAAGCTACACAAGACCTATCTGCGTTTGTCGTCCTTAATTTAGCAGTATAAGAGCAGAGAGAGCCATCACCACCCACCGCCAACTCTTGGGCTACTCTTTCACCAACGAATAAATTGATTGACCGTCACAATATAACTCCCCCACGGCTGAAAGGGCGAGCAACTTTGGAGTGAGGGGGATTCTCAACCGCGACTCTCAGATTGAGAGTCGAATGCCCTAACCACCTGGCCATGCCAGGCCTAATGCAAACCTAAAAGAACCATGTTTAAACGATATAGTTTTATAATTCAGTGTTTCATTGGTCCACAACTTTTGTTCTAGAAAAAGAATGTAGGAAATTTGGTTTTATAGATACTTTAATAAGAGGTAAAAACAGGTTAGGTTAAATTTTAGCTAATGGCATCCAGAGAAATAGGATTTTGAGTTTATTTTTTAAGCCTAAATGAATAAATAGTATTAAATAAATAAATCTATTTTCTGGATGTGATGAATATATTCGACTATTTCTCCGTTTCTATTTGTTAGTAACTATGATGCGACTGTGATAGCAGAAGTCGCTTAGGTTTGATAAAATCGACGAATATTGCTACAAAGTTGGGAAATTTGGACGATTTTCATTGAATTTTGTGTATTTGTTCGGTAACGTACATGCTATTACGTTTCAGTCGATTTGAATTACCCTTACACAAGTTTATTTAAAACTTCAGTAAGTTATGCTATTGCTTAGACATTTAAATGCGGACGATTTATAGACAAATATATATTTCAAGATTTAATATTTAATTGAAGTAATACTGTTGGATTTTATGTAACAGCAACGAAAAAGTGTAAAACTAAACAAAGACGTTTCGTTCTTCTCTGCATCTACCCCACTCAATTCTCTATCACACGTTGCCACAGTAACAAGGAAGAATTGTGTGTAACTGTTTCTATAATTTGTATAGATAGAGTGTTTTTGCTTTTCAACAATAAAAAAAGAGGTACAAATTAAAAATTAATTGTATATACTAATCCTTTGTTGGAAATATAGAATATAATACAGCATTACTGACTGTATTAATGCAATAATGCATTATTCATAAACAGAATTGACTAATAGTTGTAGAGAAAGTGACCGAAATTGGTGGAAAACAAAACTTACCACAAAATCTTTAAAAATAAATTATTCAAAACATTAATATGAGAATTCAACGTATAATAACTGAGTTAGCACCATAAGTTGGGAAGTCAACGTATAGCACCTGAGTTGGCACCATGAGTTGGGAAGTCAACGAATAGCACCTGAGTTGGCACCATGAGTTGAGAAGCCGCGAATGATAACTCAAGTTGCATTAGAAATGTCCAATCATTGCAGACAGCACGCGTGACCTCAAAATCTACTAACATCCAGTCATTTGCAGACGATAAACATGAGTTTTTAAACATGGGAGCACTGGAAATGCTAAAGCAAAGAAAAAAAGTCAAACTTACTGAGGTAAATGAATGACAAATAAAAGTGAAGAAATTAAAACCTGTCTTTCTTTACCATAAAGTTCTGTGTATTGCACTTACTTGCTGACTTGCAACTTTTTATTGTTTTTTAGGGGCTGCTTGGGTAGAAAATATTGTTGTTTCCGTTGCAGCATTCTATAATACATGAAGAACCTCTTTGAAACAAATCCAAGTGCTCTCTACTACCCATATCTTCCTTTTGTGACTGCAATTTTCACTGTTAAATTGGAATACAGGATTTTTGTAATATCTTATAGCTTTCCAATAGACTGTTACATACAAGTTGGTGTAACCAACACTAGGGATTAGTTGGCTCACATGGATATAACACGTACTTTTTAAAAACAACGCCGTATTCGTTTCAGAAGCCTAAAGCAGGATTATTTACCGCCAGCAGATTATGTGGCACCAGTGCATTAGATCCGCGTGTGACCCCTATTGCAAATCTTCATGCACACAGGATAAAAATTTCAAGAAGTTTGGAGTTGCACGTCGTGTAATAAAAAGTTGTTTTTTTTTAGAGTGTCATATAAGCAAGCGTCCCATTAGTATATCATGATATTAAAGCTGCTAAAGGGAATTCATTTCTAATGTTTCACCAAGTCGTTATTACAAAAAACAACGTATTTAAATTAAGTTGGTGTCAGGCGTAGTTATACACTATTGTTAACACCTTGATAACATCATTATGGCTAGAAAGACTTTATATATTATTTTTCAGATTTAACTAATATCCCTATCCAAGTGAAGGTCTATTTAACCTAGAAAAGAATACTGCCAAAACAAATAACTGGGAACACAAATTAATTAATTTACTCGCTTCAAGTTCATGTTTTAAATTATGTCGAAAGATGTCTCTCAATGAACCTCCTGATGATAATGATCACAATATTCACAGAAAGGCGTAGAACTGTTTCAACCACATACAAATAAAGCTACTTTGTAAATGAAATGTTCGTGTAATGATTATTTTCATGTAAAATATGCAAAAGGATTGTCAGTAATATTAAATCTATGTTTCATTTTTAAAATATATTCATAAAGTTTCAGCAGCTTCTTTAAACTTTATAATAAATGTCAGATATTGAGTTATAATACAGATAATATATTGTAATATGTCAAAATCCAGACTCGATACTCGCGGTAGAGATCGTAAATAGTCCATTATGCAACTTTGAGTTTAATAAAAAGCAAACAAGGCACTATATGTGATGTGTCCGCCGCTGAGATCTTAACCCGAATTTTAGTCCTCCAGCGTAAGACTGAATCAATTATTAAGACACGTTCCATATGCTGGAGTTCATGACACACACATGTAGATTAAGCATGTGATAATAACGTTGAGGCTTTGTAAAGTAACATTTTCTAGCACAAAAGATTCCAAGGAGAATGTCGGCCAATATTAGCAAAAATTCACAGGACCAAGGATAATCAAATAGTTACACTTCGACAGTCTGTATTTTACTGCGCCAGAATAAACGTTCAAAATAAAATATTTGTCCACGAGACTTCTCCGAAAATTACATGACTTCACTTATGTGATTTCGGCTTTAAATATTTATGTTGTTACGTCTTTTACAGTGTGCTGAAACAGCATATCTTACGTCTTACACTTTCTATGATAATTTGCTTCTAATAGTTAATTCTGTAAAATAAAAAGAACTGAAAAACATATACTATTTTTCTTCATTATGTATGTATATATATATATTTAATGCACTTCCAGACGATTAGTAAAAATTATTATTTTCTAAGTATTTCTAACGTTGCTTGTCTATTTCTTTTAGAAATTTCTTGCCACATTACGCTGAGGCCAACTGTGCATAGACACTACTAATTTAGATCTGACCGACTAAAATACAGCTACCCAACATCATCCATCACAAAGTGGCAGGATTTGACCGTTACTCTTATAACGCACCCATGGTCTCAAACTGTAGAACGCGATTTTTTTATTTATTTTTGCTAAAAGAGGTGTGAGCAGGGGACCGATGACTATGTAAAAACCGCGTTTATTTACAGGTTTTGAACTTATAAAAAACAAGTGATGGTGTATGTAGAACCACATATATTTACAGGTTCTGGCCTTATAAGAAACAAATGATGGCATATGTAGAACACCATTATTTATAAGTTCTGAACTTATAAGAAATAAGCGACAGCGCATTTAAAATTAAATCACATTTTCCATTTTACGTGTTTCTGTTTATTTTTCCTTTCACAATTGAACAGCTGTTTTACCTCTAGTATTCTTGTTTCTGTTCGTCTAAACACTGTGTTTCGTTAAGATGAATGATTGAGTTGAAATTACAGTGAACTGTGAATTTTGTAATTACTTTAGAGTTATTCAGCGGTATTGGACGTGTACATTTCTCTTCTCAGGCTGAAGAATCAAATTATAAAATAATAAACATCGTTCGAGTACAGTCTGTGCGTGAGTATTGAACTGCGACTAATATTATGACTTTAGTATTTATTATTCCAGACAGATTTAAACAAGATGTGTATCAAGTGATATTTCATATAAAGAGTTATATAATATATGATATTTCGCCCATATTTTTCAATTCACATACTGACTCCGTGTATCAACGTAACACCTACAGTTACACTGATATCATGAAGGATACATGCAAAACCAAGAGGATTTTTTCGTGGCATCTGAAACTGTTGAATGATATTTTTCGATGAATGACATCCTTAATTTTGTATATATGCTAAGATATCCATAAAATGAACAGTAGAACTTATAAGAGTGTGAGGGGCCTAACTGTAGTTAGTGATGTATAGATTTATTCTCTTCCAGCAGAGAATCAAACTTTAAGATGTTCAGACCTCTGTAAACATCTCTTTACAACCAAATACACATTACACTCCACTCCCTAGAACCGTGGATATGTATAATAACGATGATTAATGCTATATAATAAGATTAGCCCAAGAGTTGGTGGCGCATGGTAATATTTGTCTTCCTTCTAGACTAACATTTCAAATTTATAAGGAAAGATAACTCATATAGTCAGTGAGAAGCTTTTTTGCAAATTCCAACAAACTTCACGCGACACAATAAGGGTGACGTCACTCTACAAATCCCCGTATGTGTTGTCTAATTGAATGTCTTTTAGTAGTTTCGGTTTTCCTTTAGTGTTATTTGTTGGTTTCTTTTTGCGACCTGGACAAACTGGTATCGATTGAATAGTGGAATGATTTCTAAATTAGAACAAAGTTTTCCTGTAATTGCTAGCACGATAATCACTCTAAGAAATACAATAAAGTTATCTGAACTGTAATTTCAGATACTTGGGTCTTCCAATCTCCTTATCGTATTATCTCATTAAAGGATTAATTATCGTAGTAAAATTATATCTCTAAATTGAGAAAGAAAATTAAGTAAAATGTTTTACTTGAGATATGTTGTGTGTTTTCAGTAAAAGGAAGCACAAATGGATAAAACAATTCTTTAAACTTTGTCCCACTTTAAAGATAGTTTTATAAAAGAACAATTTTCTTTACAAAATGGTTGATAGTTGAATTCAAAAACCTGAAACTTCAAGACATCTTAGAAATCCTAGAAGGAATTTCAGAACGGCGTTTTTTTATTTATTGTAGAATTACTTATGCATGCATAATGCTTGTATATATATGAAAGGAATAAGAAATTCCGAAACATAACTTCAGAACAACACATGCATTCCGTCTAGTATATGAAGCTACGGCATTTTGCGTCACAAAATATAAACTGTTACTTTACGAAATATCTTTGGCAAGTCATCAGATACATTTATTCAGATACTGATTTAACCAGGCCTAATCTCAACAGATAATCAAAAACATGTCTGTGTGGTACCTTTTGGGATATTACAATTTACCGTCAACAGTTCACATGCCAAAAACTAGGGCAAATGAAGTCAAAGCCTGCAGTCCAATCTCAGAACTGTCCATTAACTGTGAAACGTATTATGTTCAGATGTTAGACATTCAAAAAGCATTATACGTAGGGTAGTCATATTTCTTTGTGAGTTTGTGGAGGTATGTCATTCAAGATGGTTGACATTGTTACGTCAACTATTTAGACCTGAGGTGAACTACAACAACTGGACTAATCAACATTTTGATTTGTGAGAACCACTAGAACGTTTCTTTGTTCAAAGAAGTTCTAAGGGTTTTCTTAGGTCACCTTCACGTTGAGAAATTTCTTCTAGAAAGCAAAAAAATATATTTCTGTGCAGATATTCTAGATTTTCATTCGTCAACTATTTCAAAAAATGTATTATATAGAGCCATAAGTTAGTGATACATGACAATTTCAGGTTTGTTGAAAGTAGGAACTTCTTGACCACTGAATAGAGCAGAAATCTATGTCCCTTACACCTAAATCAAACGAAATAATATAAGCAAGTGTAGTAATATTGAACATCAACGGCGGAATATTACATTAATAACAAAACCTTCTGGATAACAGTGAAGAAAACTGCATAACAATGTGGCAACCAGACTGCATCTGCCATATCCAGTGTGGACAAGGTTTATCATCCGATATTAAGATTCTTGGTTGGGATATGAGAACCAAAATAATTGTAGCTGTAGTTACACTAGCAGATTACTCTACAACCACCTTGTTGGTGAAGTTTAGGTCAAGCCTATTTAGTGTGACGGGGATTCGAACCCGCTACCCTCGGATTACTAGTTGATCGCCCTACCCAGCTGGCCATGTTGAGCCGTTAGTATAAGTTGCACTTAGTAAAAAAATAATTATTTATTTATATAGTTTATATTGTCCTTGACACTTTTGCTTGTTTTGTTTTAAGAACTTAAGTTTAATTTAAGTTTATTAACTACAAATAAACATTCATCATGTGTACTACAGGACAAATAAAACACAAAACCTCAGTTCCTTTAGTAAATACTTCCCTAATATATTTTCAGAGAATTAGATATACAGGCAGAAAGTTGAGGGCTAACGTTTCACACTGATATTTTGTAATTACGTTTCTGCAGAAAGACACCAGTTATGTATTGTTTCTTCTTCTTACAATACG
This sequence comes from Carcinoscorpius rotundicauda, assembly GCA_011833715.1. Lineage (NCBI taxonomy): Eukaryota > Metazoa > Arthropoda > Merostomata > Xiphosura > Limulidae > Carcinoscorpius > Carcinoscorpius rotundicauda. Next base: position 22,687,695 of record CM022394.1, read on the forward strand.
CTCAATTATCTTTTTAAGTTTTGAATTGGCCCGGCATGGTTAGGTGGATAAGGCATTCGACTCGTAATCTAAGGATCGCGGGTTCGAATCTCTGTCACACCAAACATGCTCGCCCTTTGAGCCGTAGGGGCGTTGTAATGTTACGGTCAATCCCACTATTCGTTGGTAAAAGAGTAGCCCAAGAGTTGGCGGTGGATGATGATGACTAACTGCTTTCCCTCTATTCTTACACTGCTAAATTAGGGACAGCTATCGCAGATAGCCCTCGAGTAGCTTTCAACAAAATTCGAAACAAACCAAACCAGTTTTGAATTGGGCCTTCTTAAGGACTGTATGGGATCAAGGAAGAAATAATCCAAAAATGTATGTTTTGGGCTCCTGTTCGATATTATTATTAAAATCAAGATGAAAATTGGCACAAATATAAATTGTAATGTGTCCAACACATTGACCTACAAAAAATTGGATTTATTGACTTTGAGTCTCTTTAAGGGTGTCATAGCTTACAAAACGTATAATTTGGTATCTTGGGGTTAATTACTCGTCACAATTTGACCATTTTACCTGGGATTTGGCACAAAGATACCTTTCTACAGGCAACCCACATTAACAAGCAAAAATGGTGAACTTGCCCATTTTTAATAATAATAGGAGGTTAGTGTAATTTTAGGGTATTTGACTAATACTCTGCTCTATTTTCACCAATTTACAAGGATGTCTTTCTGGACAGGTCCCGTACATAGGTATAGAATTTGTTTGTTGCTTACTTTTTGAACAAGGATAGTACAATTTCAGTTTTTTTGCAAAATATTCATGTGTATGTCTTCCAGTTTATCCGTAATTCGATACAAAGGTATCTTTTTGAAGGTCTCAAGCAGTGATATAGAAGTTTTAGATTTTTCTGCATTGTACATGATTTTACTGCGGTCACTTTCGATTGCTTGGTGGAGACACGTTGTATTCGTCCGCGAATTTTAACCTCTTTAATTTCAATTGAACCGAAACTAAACTACAGAAAATTACTTCATGGCAACAGCTTTAAAATGAACATTAAGTATCAGGTTCTAATGTGAAAAAATTATTTAAGTTATACAGTAGTTTTGGTGTTTATCAGACAACAGTGAAGACTACATATTAACATTTTCGTTACCATTTGTTCAAATTCCAAAATCGACGCATAACTAGAACATTTAGCTCGACTAATTACTTTACTAATCTTGCTCAATGTCAAAATAATAGCGAGCTACACGATTTAGAAGAGCTTGGGTTAAAATTTAAATACTCTGTAAAAATCTTGAGAAATTAAACTTTTATGGCGAAAATAAGAAGCAGTAAAAATAACTTTTACTTGTTTCAGGGAAACTATACTTACTAATACTTTCCGTGTCCACAAAAAGTGACCTCAAATTCGCTTTCTTTTCAACGGTGCTTGAATAGGGATTATTAAAACTAATCAAACTTTCCTTAAATACAACAAAGATACCACTGGTTTCTTTTACGGGTCTAACTCCGTAAGACATTCCAATCAGGTTTCTTTTATTTTTCTCAAAGAAACAGATTGGCTAGACTAAAGGCTGATTTTGAACCTATTGCTACTCCACTGATGTGATCATATAATTGTCCATTAAACATAACATCCAACTGTGCGATAAAATTAACTACTGGTGAAATACACAAAACAATTGAATAACATTAACCTCACCCTAAAGTAAGATATCGAGTTATCAGTGTTATTCCAAATAGTGAAGTTTTAAAATATAGAAACTGTATTTTTTTAGCACAAAGCTACATCATTGGTAACTTATTATCTGTCCACCACGAAGAATGGGCCTCGAATTGTAGCTTTGCAAGTTCGTAAAGTTTAAAATAAGAGTAAGCTTGGATTTTTACGTTTTGTCAAAAACAAATGTATATTTTTACCTTTTAAAATATTGTTGTAAAATAAGAGTAACGCGAAAGAGATTTAGAGTACCAGTAGCCATCTGGGAGTTTAATTGTAAAGGTCACATTAAGTTAAGAGCACACATGCGTAGTAGTATAGGAACCTTCAGTTATTAATTACGTTTTCGACCAATAACAGAATATAAATTTCATTTAAGACAACTATGTTTAAACCTAAGTTATCTCGAGTGAAACACGAGTAAGTTTTGTTCATTGTAAGATATTCTACATTTATGCCCACACAAACGTATACGAGACATCGACTGCAGACTTCTTAAGAAATCTAATAACTTCCACGTTGACGTTGTTATGGAAACGAATATGCAACCTGTGTTATTTGATAGAAGTGTCTGTGCATGCGGAAAATGATACACTGTTGTTGTTATGTAATAAAATTCCAACAATAATATATACATTTAAAGTTAGTCATATCTAAAAAGACAACATCATATATTTTCAAATTCCAGAGAGTGAAAAACAATAGAACAAAATGGTTTAGCTGTTGTTGTTGCTCAGAGAATTTACCTGGTTCGTACAAGAGTTCTGGTAAATACCAATCACAATCGTGAGGTATAGGTTGCTTCACGCTTCATTTAAAGTAGCAGAATACATTAGCAGGACATCGTTGCTAAGCAACACAAAACGAAACACCTCTGAAGAAAAATATCCAGCATTTATCATTTGTCAACGCTGTCAGCAGCGTTCTAAAAATAAATGGCAAACCATTTATCGTCGCTTTCAATGAGATTGGGTAAACGTGCAAGTGAGTAAAAACAAAATCAGTTTGCAACATGGATGTGAAACAAATCAAGAAATAACACTGATTAATAGTAAACGCTTAAATGTTGTCTTGTTAACACCACCTCTTGCTCAGCCTAATGCAAATATCGAGTACCTGCTCTCGTTAAGCCTAATACAAACTATGAATGCATGAGTTTGTCTTGAAGAATTTAAATAAAAACAGCTATACGTACATTTGGTCGGTTTGTTTTGAATTTCGCGCAAAGCTACTCGAGGGCTATCTGCGCTAGCCGTCCCTAATTTAAGTGTAAGACTAGAAGGAAAGCAGCTAGTCATCACCACCTACTGCTAATTCTTGGGCTACTCTTTTACCAAAGTAGTGGAATTGGCCTACATTATAACGCTCTCACGGCGGAAAGGATGAACTTGTTTGGTGTGACGGAAATTTGAACCAGCGACCCTCGGATTACGAGTCGAGTGCCTTAACCACCTGGCCATGCCGTACATAAAAACCAAAGAAACGATGATACTTTCTATACATAAAAAACTGCGTAAAATGACATTGATTAGGTAGATTTTGAAGAAGTATTTTCATTTCAAAATATGTAAATATATCGTATTTTTAAGAGCTATGAACTAAACTGGTTCACAGTTCTTTGAAAACCAGTAGTAATTCACCTATGTTTATTATATATTCAATTTGACATCTAGACTCAAGGTTTTCTAAGACTACTTTTTAAACAAGCAAAAAAACTGTACTTTATGTAATGCGTAATGAACTCAACGACATTCCTAATACGTAATGACAGTCACGTTCTAACATCAAACTAAGATTCTTGCAACATGTGTGATACCTGACTCTAGTGGATATTGATTGAATTATAAATTATTGTATACTTTTATACTGGCAAGTAGCCTTTACCGATGACAGAAAATATAACAGAATTTTAATCGGCCAGCCTTTAAACGTTCTTTCAAATATTTCCTCGGATTTTTGTCTCTGATTTGAAAGTATACCTAACCTGTAAATATTGCAATGTATATATAACGTACACCGTACAACTGTACATAGAAATTTAGTTTTAGGTTCCAGACTGATTAATCGTCTGAGAAGACAATCGGTTACACAAAATCAGAGACATTATTACTTCCCATACTCCACTTCTCCGTAAACTTATTTATTCTAATGTACCACGTTCCTGTTATAAATGACACAACACCTTTTTATTGTAACACACATATAACGTATTATTTAAAGCTTGAGTTATTAGAGAAAGAGTAATAAGCTAGTCATCACCAGCCACCGCCAACTCTTTGGCTACTCTTTTACCCATGAATAGTGGGATTGACCGTCACATTATAACGCCCCACGGCTGAAAAGGCGAACATGTTTGGTGTGACGTGATTTCGAAACCGCGACCCTCAGATGGCCTTAACCCACCTGGCCATGAAGTATCGACTGCAAGTTTTCATCAGCATTATCCAAATTTTTATTATTATTTTTTCTGCGTAAGACTTTTGTGCTTAATTTATTCTTGTAATAATTAAATGCATACAATATACACCAAACGTGGATTTTCTGTGTTAAGCGATTTTTAATGTAATGTACTCTCACGATAAACTTTATTAGAATGGCTATAAATATAAGAAACCAAATAAAGACAACTTAATAGAATTCCCAGACTTGTCAGACTTCGATGGGATATCAAAAACCGTCAGTGTGCTGGGATTCACTTGTATATTGTTCAGACGAATGCTTTCAAAATAACATTTTTAAATAGTAGTTTATTTCTACATAAGGGTTGTTTACAGCACGAATCTGAACAAACAACTGACTGACGAATTAAAACTAGTCCGGTTCAAAATAATGTAATGAAGATTTCAATAGCAGAAGTTACATCAAAGATTTGGTAAATAAGCACCGCAGTTAATACATGACTTAAACAGGTGTAGTGATTGGAGCACGGAGTTGGACTGTGAAATACTTGAAGGTTATAGGTGTAGTGTTGAGAACTCTAAACAAGATAGACTGTGAAATGCTGGAAGGTTATAGGTGTAGTGTTGAGAACTCTAAACAAGATAGACTGTGAAATGCTGGAAGGTTATAAGTGTAATGTTAGGGAGATGGACTGCTGAAGGCTGGAAGGTCACAGGTGAAGTATTGCGGACTGCAAAGAAGATGGGTTGTGGAAGGCTGGAAATTTATAGGTGTAGTACTAGGGACGCTAAGAAAGATGGACTATGGTCACTATAAAGGTAAACCACGCAAATCTGGAAGATAAGGTGCAAGTTCGTTTACCACAGGCCTCAGCAAACTCCGAATAGCCAAAATCACTGCTACAAAAACTTCGATTGCTGTGTGTTGTTCTCGCAGAAATATAGAATAAGTCTGTGAGCTACCTTGTACATAACTCAAAATAATGAGACAACCCTACATTGTACATAACTAAAAACAATGAGACACAACACTACCTTGTACATAACTAAAAACAATGAAACAACATTGCCTTGCACACAACTCAAGACAATGAGAACACTACATTGCACATAACTCAAGACAATTAGAGCACTACCTTGTACTTAATTCGAGACAACATTGCTTTGCCCATAGCTCAAAACAATGAAACACTATCTTGTATATAACTCAAGATAATGAGACAACACTTCAGTGAAAATAACCATGGACGAAACGCTTCCTGAAAAAAACACTCCCATAGAAGATATAATAGAAACACAACAAGAAAAAATATCTGGAGAAGAATAACAAATATCTGTGGCGTTTCTTTATTCATTAATATTTTCTACTTATTGATTAATGATTAGAACCATCAAACAAACATATTTGTCTGCCTGGACATTATAACGAGTTGAACTGGAAGGAACCATAAGCAGTACTCTATAATTATTATATATAACATAAATAAAATCAAATAAAAATATCTTAGCAATACGTCTGAAGGTTTATACGCTAAAACCCAGGTTTCGATACTCATGGTAGCCGCAGCACAGACAGCCCGATGTGTAGCTTTCTGCTTAACTACAAACAAACATTTGGAAAATCAATGTAATATCGAATAAACTATAGCTTAATTATCAATATGCATTGAAACGTGTTATTAAAAATAGCTTCTTTTATTCTAGATATCTAGAACTTTAAAATTGCTTATCTTTTTGGAACTTCTGACTTTCATTTTATCAGGTTTAAACCAAAACATTGCTTTAGTTTTTTTGAATTTCGCGCAAAGCTACATGAAAGCTATCTGTGCTCGCCGTGCCTAATTTAGCAGTTTAAGACTAAACGGAAAGCAGCTAGTCATCACCACCCACCGCCAACTCTGAGGCTACTCTTTTACCAACGAATAGTAAGATTGACCGTAACATTAAAAAAAGCCCCCTCGGCTGAAAGGGAGAGCATGTTTGATGCCACGGGGATTCGAACCCGCGACCTTCATATTAAGAGTTGAACGCCTTAACTCGCCAGGTCATATTGTTTTAGTAAATAGGGACTTGTGAAACCGAATAATTTTATTTTTTAGTGTTTCAAGAACTGCACGTTTTTGGCTTAGCCAATGTTAATAAATCGTCCATCCGAATAATAGCATTCTGAAAACTTTACTACATCACCATCTTTTATTATTGCCTGATTTCACAAACAAAATCCAACTAGATCAAATTTAATCGCTCCACCATAATGGCTTATTTTCCCAGTGAAATTCCTTCGTTAAAAAAGCAACAACAAAAACACCCATTTTGCATATGGCCGTAAGAAACCTTAAAAGTTATAAATTATTTAGGCACATTCAATAGAAGTTTAGATTTATCATGGCTACAACAAGAGGCGATAAATATATTTTGTTTACCACACAAAATTGTCGCTAATATCAACTAGCCTGGAGTTTAGGAGCCGCCATTTTAAAAGTTCGAAGTGATTTCCTAGTATACATTGTGAATCTGACTCATGATGGAGTGTTGAAAACAATGTGACTGACTAGCTCATTGTTTATTTTCTAACTTCTTGTAAAGCTATGCGAGGATTCTCTGCGCTAGCTATCCCTGATGTGGCAGAGTAAGATTAGAGGGAAAACAGCTAGTCATCACCACTTATCGCCAACTCTGGGGCTACTATTTCACCAACAAATAGTAGAATTGATCATTATATTATGAAGCTCCACGGCTGAGAGAGCAAGCAGGTTTAGTATGAAAGAGAATCGAACCCACCACCCTTATATTACGAATCAAGCGCTCTAACCACCTGGCCACGCCGGGCCGCTGACTAGTTGAAGAAAAGTATGATTTTTTTCAAGATAATAAACATAATATTAAGTAAGATAACAGGTTAATTATAAATATTATCTTGCTCTGTAAATAAAAGGTAGTTACGTGGAATGTGGAAGCTTGGTGTCTCGTGGTCCATATTATCAAACCTAAACGTGATGCATGTCAGTAATTATGAGACGAGATGTATAAAATCTTTAATTCCAATTAAGTAGCTCGCTGTTAGCTTGGAGGTAAATATGAATATTTATAACACAAAAAGTTTAGGTTTGGATACCAGCAGTGGGTATAGTATATAAATCATGTTAAATATATCGGTGTTGAATTACAACAGATATTAATATCATTCTAGGAGCAAAGAGTATTTTTAGTTAGATTTAAAAGTTTTAAATTAGAAGTAAAATATAATGTTTTCTGTAATGAATATAACTGTAGAAGACGTAATTAATTGGGAAAATGATCTTAAAAGAGTTTTCTTTTTCAATTTGTGAACAGAAAAGTTTTCATCCATACAAAGTTCTATTGTTTCATTCATTCTTTCTTATATTATTCCATCCTTTCTCAATTATGTTCTCTCATACATACATGAATTCTACTGTTTTATTAATTCTTTGTTATGCTGTTCCATCCGTTCTAAATAATGTTGTATTATCCATTCTTAAGTTCAACTGTTTCATTCATTCTTTGTTATGGTGTTCCATCCGTTATAAATTATGTTGCATCAATCATTCTTAAGTTCTACTATTTCATTCATTCTTTGTTGTATTGTTCCATCCGTTCTCAATTATGTTATATCATCCATTCTTAAGGGGCCCGGCATAGCCAAGCGCGTAAGACGCGCGACTCGTAATCCGAGGGTCGCGCCAAACATGCTCGCCCTCCCGGCCGTGGGGGCGTTATAATGTGACGATCAATCCCACTATTCGTTGGTAAAAGAGTAGTCCAAGAGTTGGCGGTGGGTGGTGATGACTAACTGCCTTCCCTCTAGTCTTACACTGCTAAATTAGGGACGGCTAGCACAGATAGCCCTCGAGTAGCTTTGTGCGAAATTCCAAAACAAACAAAAAAGCTCTACTGTTTCATTCATTCTTTGTTATGGTGTTCCATCCGTTCTAAATAATGTTGCATTATCCATTCTTAAGTTCAACTGTTTCATTCGTTCTTTCTTGTATTGTTCCATCCGATCTAAATAATGTTCTACCATCCATTCTTAATTTCTACTGTTTCGTTCATTCTTTGTTATACTGTTCCATCCGTTCTAAATTATATTGTATCATCCATTCTTAAGTTCTACTGTTTCGTTTGTTCTTTGTTGTATTGTTCCATCCGTTTTAAATAATGATGTATCAATCATTCTTAAGTTCTACTATTTCATTCATTCTTTGTTATATTGTTCCATACGTTATAAATAATGTTGTTTCATCCATTCATAAGTTTTATTATTTCATTCATTCTTTGTTGTATTGTTCCATCCGTTCTAAAGCTCTACTGTTTCATTCATTCTTTGTTATGGTGTTCCATCCGTTCTAAATAATGTTATATTATCCATTCTTTAGTTTAACTGTTTCATTCGTTCTTTTTTGTATTGTTCCATCCGTTCGAAATAATGTTCTACCATCCATTCTTAAGTTCTACTTTTTCGTTCATTCTTTGTTATACTGTTCCATCCGTTATAAATTATATTGTATCATCCATTCTTAAGTTCTACTGTTTCGTTTATTCTTTGTTGTATTGTTCCATCCGTTTTAAATAATGATGTATCAATCATTCTTAAGTTCTACTGTTTCATTCATTTTTTTGTTTTATTGTTCCATCCGATTTAAATTATGTTGTATGATCCATTCTTAAGTTCTACTATTTCATTCATTCTTTTTTATATTGTTCCATACGTTATAAATAATGTTGTATCATCCATTCATAAGTTTTACTATTTCATTCATTCTTTGTTGTATTGTTCCATCCGTTCTAAATTATGTTATATCATCCATTCTTAAGCTCTACTGTTTCATTCATTCTTTTTTATGGTGTTCCGTCCGTTCTAAATAATGTTCTACCATCCATTCTTAAGTTCTACTGTTTCGTTTGTTCTTTGTTGTATTGTTCCATCCGTTTTAAATAATGATGTATCAATCATTCTTAAGTTCTACTATTTCATTCATTCTTTGTTATATTGTTCCATACGTTATAAATAATGTTGTTTCATCCATTCATAAGTTTTATTATTTCATTCATTCTTTGTTGTATTGTTCCATCCGTTCTAAAGCTCTACTGTTTCATTCATTCTTTGTTATGGTGTTCCATCCGTTCTAAATAATGTTGTATTATCCATTCTTTAGTTTAACTGTTTCATTCGTTCTTTTTTGTATTGTTCCATCCGTTCGAAATAATGTTCTACCATCCATTCTTAAGTTCTACTTTTTCGTTCATTCTTTGTTATACTGTTCCATCCGTTATAAATTATATTGTATCATCCATTCTTAAGTTCTACTGTTTCGTTTATTCTTTGTTGTATTGTTCCATCCGTTTTAAATAATGATGTATCAATCATTCTTAAGTTCTACTATTTCATTCATTCTTTTTTATATTGTTCCATACGTTATAAATAATGTTGTATCATCCATTCATAAGTTTTACTATTTCATTCATTCTTTGTTGTATTGTTCCATCCGTTCTAAATTATGTTATATCATCCATTCTTAAGCTCTACTGTTTCATTCATTCTTTTTTATGGTGTTCCGTCCGTTCTAAATAATGTTCTACCATCCATTCTTAAGTTCTACTGTTTCGTTTATTCTTTGTTATACTGTTCCATCCGTTATAAATTATATTGTATCATCCATTCTTAAGTTCTACTGTTTCGTTTATTCTTTGTTGTATTGTTCCATCCGTTCTAAATAATGTTGTATCATCCATTTTTAAGTTACATTGTTTTATTCTTTCTTTATTATATTTTTCCATCCGTTCTAAATAATGTTGTATCATCCGTTCTTACGTTATATTGCTCCATCCATTTTCATTTATATTGTTTCCTTACGTTTTGATTGTAAGTCACTTGTTTTTCCAATGTCCCTTTATTGGCACATAAGATAGTCCTAGTTGATAAACAATTGGCGCAAAACAGTGGTGTGCCATAGTGCGACACTTTTATAGTTTTAGAAAATTAATTACTAATTTCTTGAATATACAGATATATATTTTCAAAATACAAAGTTTTCTTTCTTCGAATGCATTTCTGCCTTTCGAATAATACAAGAGACAAGGATAACATCACGGAATTTTGTCCAGTCAAGCATCTTCTCCTTGGAAAGAAATGGTTATCGAACTGTACCAGGCTCCACTCCTGGGAGTCGCTAACGGATACGAAAACCGTGTGTAACAGCTGATTTGGTGCTATCATAGCAGAAAAATAAACACCTCTTGACACTCTACAGTTTTACCTGAAGCAAATGGATGTTCTGTTTGCAACAGATCTCGACAATCACGATGTGTTGTTATTTCAGCTGTAACAGTAATGAAAAAAGTCACCTTGGTAAACAAAGTACAAAAACATGCCCAAACCACAACACAAAGCTAACAGAGATTACGACACTAAAGGAAAGAATTTTTTTACGAATATCAAACATAAACTCAATTTTTTGATGTCGGTTTCCCCGATCACAAAATACTTACAGAAATATATCTGAGTCCAACTAAAATTTATTAGAAATGCGTAGACTAAATTATCATTTATTTTACGGTTAAATAAGATAAAAGTAGCTTACATCGGGCTTGTTATAAAACTCAGTTTTAAGGTAAAATAGATTGAATAAACACATTTTTCTAAGGTACACTTTTGCATCAGCCTATTTTTCTTGACTAACTTGAAAGACGTTTCTGAAAACCCATTACGTGAGAGCAAGAGTAAATTATATTTGTCCTGCAGACCAAATGTTCGTTAAAACATAAAAAAAACAAGCGTAGTGTTCGTTGTGGTTTAATAAGAGTTGAAACAGAGATAAACTCTCATTCGTGTGTGAACACACGATTCTCTCGTGAGACGGTACATGTGATACGTTAAGTTAGTGACTCTATCCAAAACGTACGAATGCTATATTGTATTTAAAGGTCTATAATAGGTTACCATACAAGTGAGATTACACACTAAACAGAATGAACACATTATTTTGTATTCAAGATAGAAGAGAAAAGAATATTTATTCAGGAACTTTCAATATTTTTTTGGTTTATCTAAACAAGTGTGTGTGTGTTTTCTTATATCAAAGTCACATCGAACTATCTGCTAAGTCCACCGAGGGAAATCAATCCTTGAGATAGCCTTCGTATAGCTTTGCACGAAATTAAAAAACAAACCAATAAACATTTGCGCTTCTAGCATATTTCTGTATATTAGACAAAACCTCGCGAGTTAATATAAACTCTTTTAATCTTGCGAATGACATAGGCATTAGTATTTATTGTCGTGTTGCTACTTGTATTTCGTAAGAATAACCATTTATACTCTAAAATTATTCAGTGGTTTTATTTTGTCTATTTTACCAAGCATAGTTGACTTATTCATCTTATAGATGTTACTTGTTTAGTTTATTTATTTGTTGGTGTGAGAATCTCGCGCCCCCCGCTAGTACAGCAGTATGTCTCCGGATTTACAACGTTAAAATCAGGGGTTCGATTCCCCTCGGTGGGCTAAGCAGATAGCCCAATGTGGGTTTGCTATAAGAAAAACACACACACTCAGGATCTCGTTCAAGGTTTGTTTATTTCAGATATTCACGTAAAACTGAACAAAATCTATTTGTACTAGAAGGAAAATAACTAGACAATAATGCCCACCGCCAACTCTTGGGCTAATCTAACAGAATATAAACATCACTCTTATAACGTTCCCATAATATGGAAAGTACGAACAACTCTTGAATCTCTGTCCAGGTTTCTAACAACTCGGCCACAAGCGACCACAGTGGAGTGGTTGCTAGCAGTAAAGTAAAATCATAAAAACGACAGTAAGTCAGTTTTGGTACACAAATCTAGTCTCCAAAGTCTTGCGGATTTTTTCGTGTGAACATAGTTGAATGTAAGCCAAATTGGAGGGAGTATTAAAACGTATTGGAATGCACATTCCACGTTTTATTCTGAAATATATGTGCCTGATTTCTATAATAAAAGAGAAGTTACCATTTTGCATATATATATCACTAGATCGTATATATTATCTTTAAATTCAATCACACGACTAATTCTGACGATCAGATAAACCATCTCGTGTGAGAAATCTACACTTACGAAAATTAGTCACTTTGAATTAGGACATAAACGTCAGGCACTTATGACATCATGATGTGATTCACAAATAACAAAAGCGAGATTCACCATTTTAAATATAGAAATAAAAAAACGGGTCTGTTACATAACAAAAAGAAGAAATAAAAGAAATATAACCTTCTCTATATATGTATTCTCATAAACAAGACTATGACTGGTTAGAAACCATGCATTATATTAATTTCTTAACTGTAAAATGAACCTAACTCACCTTTGTAGGTGTTTTCGTAGTTATTTTTTCATAAATTATTGTAATTTACTATGCGAAAACTTGTTTGTTTTTGAATTTCGCGCAAAGCTACTCGAGGACTATTTGCACTAGCCGTCCATAATTTTGCAGTGTAAGATCACCACCCACCGCCAACTCTTCGACTACTCTTTTACCAACGAGTAATTGGATTGATCGTCCCATTGTAACGTCCCCACGGCTGAAAGGGCGAGCATGTTTGGTGCGACCAGGATTCGAACCCGCAACCCTTGGATTACGAGTCGAACGCCTTAACACCCTTGGCCATGCCCGGGCCATCTATACGAAAATATTTATATCAACACGAAGTACTTAATTCGCTAAGCCACACCAATTTCCAATATAACTGTAGATCTAAATATAAATAAAATTCAGAATTACGTTTATTCTCTAATTATTTAATAATTTATATGTATTAAATATTTCCTCGTACGTCGTATGGTAAATACTATTGTAACTGATATTTTACAGAAAGCCACATTTTACAATTACCATGATATCAAACCCCTGAATAAATTTAATCATGGGTCATTCGTGGTCTAATAGTTAACATGATCGAAATGTAAATCCAAAAGTTCATGGTGGTATTTCCCTTGACGCACTTTACATCTGTGGGTGCTGCATAAAACTAATACGTAAATTCTACTATTCGGTCTAACAGGAGTCGTCTAAAAATCGGCACTTAATGTTTTTATTAGCTGTCTTCCTTTTAGGTCAGGAGTTCGATTCTCCTCGGCGGACTCAGTATATAGCTCGATGTGGCTTTTCTATAAGAAAGCACTCAAAACCTTTTAGGCGATAATTGAAGAAAGATCGTATGTAGTTTTATGTTAATATTCTAAACAATACACAAATATCTGAAACTAATAAACGTAGTTGATAAACAAATAGTTAAAAGTAGATAAATGTTACGTCTGAATAATCTTACATTTATTTATAAGAGAAAATTCATGGTCTGTCTTTTTTTTACGATTTCACAAGATGAAATGTCGAAATATGTTTTTATGTTTAAGATTTGGTTTTTCTTAGCTTAATGACCAGAATTTCCAATGTTCTAAGTTGTAACTGTTTCCATGAATGGAAGAAAATAGGTAAAAACTGAAAAGGAGTAACAACGAATAATTTCAGTGTCAGATTTATTCAACCTGTTTCAGTTCATTTTTCCACAATTTCAATATTACATTTATTCAACCTGTTTCATTTCATTTCTCCGCAATTTCAGTATTAGATTTATTCAACCTATTTCAATTAATTGCTCCACAATTTCAGTATTAGATTTATTCAACCTGTTTAAGTTCATTTCTCCACAATTTCAACATTATATTTATTTAACCTATTTCAATTAATTGCTCCACAATTTCAGTATTAGATTTATTCAACCTGTTTAAGTTCATTTCTCCACAATTTCAACATTATATTTATTTAACCTATTTCAATTAATTGCTCCACAATTTCAGTATTAGGTTTATTCAACCTGTTTCAGTTCATTTCTACACAGTTTCAATATTAGATTTATTCAACCTGTTTCAGTTCATTTCTACGCAGTTTCAATATTAGATTTATTCAACCTGTTTCAGTTATTTCTCCACAATTTCAATATTATATTTATTCAACCTGTTTCAGTTTATTTCTCCACAATTTCAATATTAAATTTATTCAACCTGTTTCAGTTTATTTTCCCACAATTTCAATATTATATTTATTCAACCTGTTTCAGTTTATTTTTCCACAATTTCAATATTATATTTATTCAACCTGTTTCAGTTTATTTTTCCACAATTTCAATATTAAATTTATTCAACCTGTTTCAGTTCATTTCTACGCAGTTTCAATATTAGATTTATTCAACCTGTTTCAGTTATTTCTCCACAATTTCAATATTATATTTATTCAACCTGTTTCAGTTTATTTCTCCACAATTTCAATATTAAATTTATTCAACCTGTTTCAGTTTATTTCTCCACAATTTCAATATTATATTTATTCAACCTGTTTCACTTTTTTCTCCAAATTTTAATGTCAGTTTCAGTCGATGTGTTTCTATTTGCTTTTCCACAGTTTCGATATCGACTTTAGTGAATGTGTTTCTCTAATTTTAATGTCAGATCTAGTCTACGAGTTTTCATTAGTTTTTCACAAAAATGTTAGGTTTAGCTGTACAGGATAGGCTAACGCTTTTTATATTATATACTGATCGTCAGTGCTTTTCAAACAGCAAATTAATAGTTAAAGGTGTTGCTTGAAAAGTCATCTTTTAAAGTAAAATATCGACACAATTAATACATTCATAAAACTACACAGAGAATTAATCGCGCTAAGACAGAACTGAAAGCTGACTTTTTATACTGTTACGTGTGTGTATGTATCAGTTTTAATTGATTTATAACAATACAAATCGTCGAATGAATCAAATATTGTAGAACATCTTGGTACAATTGAAAAACATACATCTGTCTACTTGTTAATCTACAGTCTCGTTGTTATAAGCACAATTTCGTAACTTTTAAATGTTTTATCGCTAATAAGATATTTTTCCAAATATTTATCAAAAGTCAATTTTCAAAAATTTTATCTTGTTCCATTGCAACATAAGTTTCAATCCAATATGTATAAGCCTAATTTTAATAACACTGGTATCGTATTTTCAAATTAATACGAGGAAAATGGCTTGAAATTAATTTAAACGAGCAATAAGATGGGGGTTTGAATCACCAGTATACTCCAAAGTTTTTATTTTCCTTCATTTATTCCAGTAATCTGTTTAGATGTAAATCTTTAAATATTTATTTTTGTTCCCGCGTCGATCATATCTGATGGTTATTTTTCATATATCGAATCCCGAGGTAATTTTTTTCCATGCTTCTCTGTTTCTGCTTTTGTGCTGTTATTTACGTTCTAGCAAAATGCATCTGTTATTGCCCCCAGTGGCTCAGCGGTATGTCTGCGGACTTACATGCTAAAATCCGGGTTTCGATACCCGTGGTGGGCAGGGCACAGATAGCCCATTGTGTAGCTTTGTGCTTAATTCAAAACATCATCACGAGCATCTGTTGTTAACGTAGTGCGAACCGGGCAATAACGTTATCAGTTTTGTGATTTCTGTATGAGGCAGCATAACTCAATAACAAAACAATTAGGATGCATATTACCTAAGAGAGCTCTAACTGAAGATATGATTCGAGAAAGCACAACTTTATATTTGTAAAACATATATATTTATCTGAGGTTGTTCCAGTATTGTTATATTTTATTCTATGCGAACAAACGTTTTCGTTTCAGAATTTTACAAATGCTATTGAAGAGCTAACTTTCCTAATTTTATACTGATTGGTTATTACTAAAGACGGCAAATATACAAAGCATTCTGCCAATTTTTGAGCTAGAATTCTCTAACGGATTAACGCAGTTTGACCGTCACTCTTACGGCCCGCTGAATACGCGTAGTGCGCGACGTGTTTTTGCAACAGCTATGGAAACTTAAATTTATTTTACAGACATATTAACCATAAAACTATAACTCACTCTCAAATAAAACAAATAGTAAGACTATGTCTGAGTGAATATCAGGAATTGAAGGCATTGTTCATTGTATAACTAAAAGTAATTTTAAAATAAATGAACTGGGATATTCCAAATTCTCATATTTTTCAAAATGTTAGCTTTTGTTTCATGTTGAAGAAGTGTATTGCGTCCGTCATCTTAAAGAAGACATATGTTAATTTCTTCAGTTGAAAAACACGTATATCAAGTTTTGTTTTAAGCTGAAAATCACGTATGTCAAGTTTCATGTTGTAGAACATGTATATTAAGCTTTGTTTCATGCCAAAGATCACGTGTGTTAAGTTTCAAGTTATAGAACACGCATGTTAAGCTTTGTTTCACGTTAAGTATCAATTCTCTAATTATTAAAGTCTCTGGATCATCGATATGTCAGTTTCTTCAGTACAACAACGATAATAATAGAGAAAACATCAGTAATAAATTAATCTTATCTGCTAGCATTACACAAGTATAATAATTATTCCAGGGCTCATGTGGAATATATGTATTCAGATCTTTAGATTTTGTAACTGACTTTTCAAAAATCACATTAAAATAAATCCATTTGCTATAATAACAAATGCTGCTGAGTGAATGTTAAAATATGACCATAAATGGAATTTTCATTTGTTGGACCTCAAATGCAAAGACTGCCCAACATTCAATATTTTAAGTTTTTCTTCTTCATTACTATAGTATCTTAAAAATGGAAATTATTCAAAACAAAACATTTCAGAAATGTTAAGTTACTGAGAAACTTGTACAACCGTAACTAAAACCAATCGTACATTTCGATAAGAATCTACAAAAGAATACCAAAAAAAACTCAAAATGTTAGTGTGGAACATACGTGTGTTTAATGGCTGATTTTCGTCAAGCATTCATAGTTTTTGCAAACAACAGTGTTCTTACATCTGCAACAAAGATCTGCCACAAAAACTAATTAACAACTATTTATAATTTCAGAAAAAAAATTAAAGTTTTATCACAGCAAAGACTTTACAACTTTTAGAAAAGTAAATTCATTTGAAATAAGCTATTAAATACCTACGGTAAATTCTTCATAACATTTAATAAGTAAAGTTGGGTAGCTGGCTCAAGGAACAAAGAACATCAAGATAAGAATATTCGTAAAAAGATATATAAACGATATTAAAAAGATAAAACAAACGGATTCCCAAAGATATAAACGATATAAAGGAGATGAAAAAAGGGCTCCCAAAGATATAAACGATATTAAAAAGAAAAAACAAATGGATCCCCACAGATATAAACGATATTAAGATTATAAAACAAATGGATTCCCAAAAATATAAACGATATTAAGGAGATGAAAAAAGGGCTTCTCAAAGATATAAATGACATTAAAAAGATAAAACAAAGGAATTCCCAAAGATATAAACGATATTAAGAAGATAAGACAAAGAGATACCAAAAGATATAAACGATATTAAGAAGATAAAACGAAAGGATTTCAAAAAATATAAACGACATTAAGAAGATAAAACAAAGTGATTTCCAAAGATATAAACGATATTAAAAAGATAAAACAAAGGGATTTCCAAAGATATAAACGACATTAAGAAGATAAAACAAAGTGATTCCCGAAGATATAAACGATATTAAGAAGATACAAAAAAGATTCCTAAAAATATAAACGATATTAAGAAGAAAAAACAAAGGGATTCACAAAGATATAAACGATATTAAGAAGATAAAAAAGGGATTCCCAAAGATATAAACGATATTAAAGAGATGAAAAAAGGGCTTCCCAAAGATATAAACGATATTAAAAAGATAAAACAAACAGACTTCAAAAGACATAAACGATATTAAGAAGATAAAACAAAGGGATTCCCAAAGATATAAACGTTATTAAGAAGATGAAAAAAGGGCTTCCCAAAGATATAAACGATATTAAAAAGAAAAAAAAAGGAATTCCCACAAATATAAACGACATTAAAAAGATAAAACAAAGAGATTTCCAAACATATAAACGATATAAAGGAGATGAAAAAAGGGCTTCTTAAAGATATAAATGAAATTAAAAAGATAAAACAAAGGGATTCCCAAAGATATAAACGATATTAAAAACATAAAACAAAAGGATTTCCAAAGATATAAACGATATCAGGGAGATAAAAGAAAAAGCTTTTGAAAGAGATAAACAATATTAGGGAAATAAAACAAATAATTTTTAAAAGATATAAACGATATTACAAAGGTAAAACGAAGGAATAAAAAAACAAATAAACGTCATTAAAAAGATAAAACAAAGGGATTCACAAAGATATAAACGATATTAAAAACATTAAACAGAGGGATTTCGAAAGATACAAACGATATTAAGAAGATCAAATAAAGGAATTCCCAAAGTTATAAACGATATTAGGGAGATAAAACAAAGAGCGTTTAAAAGATATAAACGATATTAAAAAGCTAAAACACAGGGCTTAAGAAGTATAAAACAAAGAAATTCCCAATAATATAAACGATATTAAAAACATCAAAGAAAGGGATTCCCAAAGATATAAACAATATTAAGAGGATAAAAAAGAGACTCTCAAAGATATAAACGATATTAAAAAGATAAAACAAAGGGATTCCCAAAGATAAAAACGATATTAAGAAGGTAAAACAAACGAATTCCCAAAGATAGAAACAAAACTAAGAATAAAAAAAACAAAATCCGAAAGATGTAAACGATATTAAGAAGATAAAACAAAGAAATATCCAAAAATAGAAATATATAAAAAAGATGAAACACAGGGCTTACCGAAGATATAAACAATATTAGAAAGGTAAAATAAAGGGATTGAAAAAAGATATAAACGACATTAAGAAGATAATACAAATGGATTAACAAAGATATAAACAATACTAAGAAGATAAACCAAATGGATTCCCAAAGATAAAAACGATATTAAAGAGATGAACCAAACGGTTCCCAAAGATATAAACGGTATTAAGAAGATAAAACAAAAGGATACTCAAACGTATAATCGATATTCAGAAGATCAAACAAAGGGATTTCCAAAGATATAAACGATATTAAAAAGAAAAACAAAGGAATTCCCAAAGATATAAACGATATTAAGAAGATAAAACAAAGAGATTTCCAAACATATAAACGATATAAAGGAGATGAAAAAAAAGCTTCTTAAAAATATAAATGAAATTAAAAAGATAAAACAAAGGGATTCCCAAAGATATAAACGATATTAAAAAATAAAACAAAGGGATTTCCAAAGATATAAACGACATTAAGAAGATAAAACAAAGTGATTCGCAAAGATATAAACGATATTAAAAAGATGAAACAAGGGGATTCGCAAAGATATAAACGATATTAAAAAGATGAAACAAGGGGATTCGCAAAGATATAAACGATATTAAGAAGATAAAAAAGGGATTCCCAAAGATATAAACGATATTAAGAAGATAAAACAAATGGATTCCGAAAGATATAAACGATATTAAGAAGATAAAAAAGGATTCCCAAAGATATAAACGATATTAAGAAGATAAAACAAAGGTATTCCTAAAGATATAAACCATAATAAGAAGATAAAACAAAGGGATTCCCAAAGATATAAACGATATTAACAAGATAAAACAAAGGGATTCCTAAAAATATAAACGACATTAAGAAGATAAAACAAAGTGATTTCCAAAGATATAAACGATATCAGGGAGATAAAAGAAAAAGCTTTTGAAAGAGATAAACGATATTAGGGAAATAAAACAAATAATTTTTAAAAGATATAAACGATATTACAAAGGTAAAACGAAGGAATAAAAAAAGAAATAAACGTCATTAATAAAATAAAACAAAGGGATTCACAAAGATATAAACCATATTAAGAAGATAAAACAAACGAATTCCCAAAGATATAAACGATATTAAGAAGATAAAACTAATGGATTCCTAAAGATATAAGCGATATTAAGGAGATGAAAAAAGGGCTTCCCAAAGATATAAACGATATTAAGAAGATAAAACAAACGGATTTCCAAAGATAAAAGCGACATTAAGAAGATAAAACACAGAAATTCCCAAATATGTAAAAGATATTAAAAAGGTAAAATAAAGGGATTCTTAAAGATATAAACGATATCAAGAAGATAAAAAGTGCTTCCCAAAGATGTAAACGATATTAGGGAGATGAAAAAGGATCTTTATAAATATATAAACGATGTTAGGAAGATAAAACAAAATGCTTTTAAAAGATATCAACGAAATTTAAAAGATAAAACACAGAGCTTTCCAAAAATATAAACGATATTAGGAAGATAAAACAAATGGATTCCCAAAGATATAAACGATATTAAGGAGATAAAAAAAGGTCTTCCCAAAGATGTAAACGATATTAAGGAGATAAAACAAAGGAATTCCCAAAGATATAAACGATATTAAGAAGATAAAACAAAGGGATTCTCAAAGATAGAAATGATATTAAGAAGATAAAACTAAGAGATTCCTAAAGATATAAGCGATATTAAGGAGATGAAAAAAGGGCTTCTTAAAGAAATAAACGATATTAGGGAGATGAAACAAATAAATTCCCAAAGATATAAACGATATTAAGAAGATAAAACAAACGGATTCCCAAAGATGAAACCGACATTAAGAAGATAAAGCAAAAGAATTTCCAAATATGCAAAAGATACTAAAAAGGTAAAATAAAGGGATTCTTAAAGATATAAACGATATAAAGAAGATAAAAGATAGGGCTTACCAAAGATGTAAACGATATTAGGGAGATAAAACAAGATCTTTAAAAATATATAAACAATGTTAGGGAGATAAAACAAAGAGTTTTTAAAAGATATAAACGACATTAAAAAGATAAAACACGGGGATTCCAAGAGATATAAACTATATTAAGAAGATAAAACAAAGAGCTTTTAAAAGATATAAACGATATTAGGAAGTTAAAGCGAAGGGATTAAAAAAAGATATAAACAATATTAAGAAGATAAAACAAAGGGATTCCTAAAGATATAAACGATATTAAGGAGATAAAAAGGGCTTCCCAAAGATATAAACGACATTAGGGAGATGAAACAAAAAGCTTCCAAAGATATAAACGATATTACGGAGATAAAACAAAGAGATTTTAAAAGATATAAACGATATTAATATGATAAAAATGGCTTTTTAAAGACATTAACGATATTAAAAAGATAAAACAATGGGATTCACAAAGATATAAACGATATTAGGGAGATAAAACAAATGGATTAAAAAAGATAAAAAAGAGCTTCTTAAAGATATAAACGATATAAAGAAGATAAAACAAAGGGATTCAAAAAAATATAAACGATATTAAGAGGCTAAAACAAAGGAATTCCTAAAGATACAAATCATATTAAGAAGATAAAACAAAAAGATTCCCAGAAATATAAACGATATTAAGAAGATCAAACAAAGGGATTTCAAAAGATATAAACGATATTAGAAGATCAAACAAAAAGATTCCCAAAGATATAAACGATATTAAGGAAATGAAACAAAAAGATTCCCAAAGATGCAAACGATATTAAAAAGTTAAAAAAGGAATACTTAAAGATATAAACGACATTAA